>CM060427.1:135151721-135712237 GCA_030545235.1 Helianthus tuberosus | reverse complement strand
CGTCTACCATGCAAGCATCAAAATTTTGGAGGTGTGCCGATAACCGGTAGGATTTCGAGTTGAACTGGTCCAAACAAAGCATATTTTTAGAATTTGATTATTGGTCTTACCAACAGCTAAAGCACAACTTAGATGTAATGCATATTGAGAAATAGTGTGCGACAGTTAGCTAGGTACTCTTCTAATGTTGGGTTACTTGGCATATGTTGGTAGTTTGCAAAATTTGATACACACACACACACACACACATATATATATATATGGGTAGGATTTAGGGAAAATGGTGAAAAGTGTGAAAACAGTGAAAACGCTTATGAATCGTCCGATCAAAACAATCTATGGCTAAGATTGCACAGTGGCGTTTTCATAAATAACGTAAACTTTTTAAAGTGGACGCGCTTCAATAAGGGCAAAAAGGTAAATGTGCATCTACAAAACACATCAATCAAACGTGACCGAAACATATATACTTCACAGAGAAACCTCCCCAACTCCTACGGAAAACGCGAAAACCCTAGAAAACGCGAAACAACAAATATTATGGCGTCGAAAGATCAAACCAGACCCATAGGCAAAAAACATAGTGAGTTAACTTCAATTTACATTGTGCTAGTTTTATGATGTTTTTGGCGTTCTAATTTTATTAATAAATGTGCAGTCTCTATGTGTGTGGAAGAGGAAGGGTCATCTGTTCCAAAACGCCATAAAACTACTGAGCAACGAAAGAAGACAACAAGATAACATGGTACAGATTTTTACTTTTTTGATGTTTGTTTGTAAAACTCCATATATCATGTAATATACTTTGATACTTTGTTACTAAACGCCATTGAAACAAGTAAAAAGGACAAAATGTCATATCTGTTGAATATAGGTAGAACGCCATTGAAACATAAACGCCATTAAAAAAATTACTTTGAAAAAAAAAACGTCATTGAAAAAAGCATAAACAACAAAATGCCATTTCTATGGAAATTTTGTTTGGAACGGAATCATAACACCATTATTAAGCGGAACGTGGGCAATGACAATCGTACCCTTGCATATCATTTAGCGTCCACTGCCACGTGTTCGACTAGGATCCGTTCTCACCGTTTTCACACTTTCAGCCGTTTTCTCCTGATCACGTTTCTCTCTCTCTCTCTATATATATATATATATATATATATGTGTGTGTGTGTGTGTGTGTGTGTGTTTTGCTAGTTTTGTTAGAAGATTGGTAAATTTGGTAAATATATGTTGGTAGTATGCTAATTTGGTTGATATTGATAATATTGTAGGAATATGTTGCGGGCTTGTTCACAATTCCGACATTTTTGGATCAACCCAACCGATATTTAAATTTGACTATTAAGGGAAAGCATGTATGACGATGAAGGCGGCGACAATGATGGTGATGATAATTATATGATGTGGTTTTTTACGTTTTAAGTAATTTTAGGATGTTGATGATGATGAAGGCGATGACAATGACAATGATGGTGATGATAATATGATGTAGTCTTTTACGTTTTAAGTAATTTTAGGATGTTTGTGTGCAAAAAACGAACGACTTTTAAGTAATTTTAGGATGTTTATATAATTTATATGTTTATGTAGTTTGTGTTGCGTACAACTGGAATTGACAAGTTGGGGATTTTGTAAAAATCTGAAAATGATTGAAAATGCAAAAATGGGCGTCTTTAGCGGTGACTTTTGTTGCCGCTAAAAGCCCGTTTCCTTGTAGTGAACCTCCCACAAAATCAATTTTGCGTCCATATTACGACCAAAAATGGTCGTGTTTTGTGTTGTGGTATTGCTATGTCAATGATACTTTTAGTGTGGTGGATTTACAATGTCCCTTTGAGATAAAAAAAATTAAAATTTGGTGCCATCTTGTGTATGTAGGTGGTCTAATGAGGTGGGTCGCTAATTGGTACTATGGTTGGAAGCCAGTCCTTTAGAACATGATAAACACCGAGTCTTTAACTATATATAATATATCTGACTATCTCACAACATTGGAAGTCATGTTATTGTTTATTTTCTTCGATCTTTGCAATTGTTGGGTAATCTTGATGGGTCGGGTCACGGGTCGGCACGTTATCGGGTCACGGTTTTCCAGTAAACATATTAACAGGTTAAGGGCAGGAATGGTCCAGGGGTAAAAGGGTCAGAAACCAACATTTGTGGTACGTGAATTGGTTGATGCTTTTGCTGCAAGTTTGGGTTTTTATATTTGTTTATTTATTAGTTGGACTTGGTATAATTTGACCGAGTTTTCTGCAAGTTTACGTTAGGTATTAGTGTCAATAGTGGGTCCGGTTCTTTAGGAGTATTTTATTGTTTTTCTGTTTCCCACGTTTGTTATTTGTAAGGCTGTATATAGCTTATTTGGTTAATGAATGAGGTACCCTTTTGATATTACAGTAAGCTTTCTTGTTCATATATTCTGCAACTTTTCCTTCACATATAATACATACGAGAGTGAGTTTAGTGTGTGTATTTTGGGGCCTGTTACCAACAATTGGTATCAGAGCAAGGTGAGATTGGAGGGCCGTTTTGAGAGTCGGTGGCGGCGGGAAGAGTAGCAGCCCGTAGGTTGCAGGGCTGAAGACGAAGAAGGAAGGTTCAAGGGTGATCAAGTCTGGTGATCAAAAGAAAGAAGAAAGGCAAGACAGAAAGCTGGTTAATTAGATCAGCAAGAAAGATAAAGAAAGAAGGTTGTAGCCTCGCTGCGAGAAAGATAAAGAAGACGGTGACGGTTGCCAACCAGACTGAAAGAAAGTAAGACCGAGGAAGACCGTCGTCATCGCCAGAGAAAGAAAGACCGCTACCGGAGAGTGAATTCCGGTGGGAGACATAGAGAAAGCCAACAACCGTAAGAAAGAAACAAAGAAAGAACTGGTGTCGATGTAGAAAGAAAGCCGACAACCGTAAGCAAGAATGAAGAACGGCTGATTGAAATCAGCGAAGAAAGAAAGAAAGCAGTGTGCGCCAGAAGAAAGGAGAAAGAAGAGGCCGGCGTCACTTTAAAGAAAGAAGGCCTCGCAAGAAAGAAAGAAAGAGACCGGTGCGGTAAGAAAGAAAGTGCAAGCATCGGTAAGAAAGAAGAAAGAATAGGCGTCGATTAGAAAGAAAGAATGAAATCGACAGCCCGAAGAAAGAAAGAAAACCGAAAGTTAAGCAAGTAATCTGACCCGCATGGTTCGTATAAAAATTTAGCAAGAGGGTTCGAAGCAAGCAAGTACGGGTTCGAATCAAGCAAGTTAGCTAGTATAGCAAGAAACCGATTCCGTTTATAGCAAGACAAGAAAATAAAGAACGAACGCAAGCAAGATAAGAGCAAGTTGCAAGAACCGACATCAAGATTACGGGGGTGAATGTTGGGTAATCTTGATGGGTCGGGTCACGGGTCGGCACGTTATCGGGTCACGGTTTTCAAGTAAACATATTAACAGGTTAAGGGCAGGAATGGTCCAGGGGTAAAAGGGTCAGAAACCAGCATTTGTGTTATGTGAATTGGTTGATGCTTTTGCTGCAAGTTTGGGTTTTTATATTTGTTTATTTATTAGTTGGACTTGGTATAATTTGACCGAGTTTTCTGCAAGTTTACGTTAGGTATTAGTGTCAATAGTGGGTCCGGTTCTTTAGGAGTATTTTATTGTTTTTCTGTTTCCCACGTTTGTTATTTGTAAGGCTATATATAGCTTATTTGGTTAATGAATGAGGTACCCTTTTGATATTACAGTAAGCTTTCTTGTTCATATATTCTGCAACTTTTCCTTCACATATAATACATACGAGAGTGAGTTTAGTGTGTGTATTTTGGGGCCTGTTACCAACAGCAATCTATTAAATATTATGACAATTGGTAAGTTAAATTCAGGTTTTCCACTGAATAAATAATCTTCTTTGATATAACAAATAATTCATGATTTACTTATTCCACCACACTTCCAACGTATCAATAAACAAAACAAAATCCAAGAAGCATTTATTAAGCGATTTTAAAACACATTCATGCTGTTTCTTCTCCAAACCAAACATTCTCCAAGAACCTTCAAATTCACTCCTTATATATACATCATACTCCATCAACCTCTCCACCAGTCTTTTAACTCAAGATGTCAAAGATGAATGGCAACAATGTATCCGAAAATCCCGACTCATCAACCACGAATTGCCTTCCTACTCCAGGAAAAGCCACCGTGCTAGCGATTGGCAAGGCTTTCCCGAGCCAACTCGTTCCACAGGATTGCTTGGTTGAAGGCTTTTTCCGTGACACCAACTGCATGGATTCTGCCATGAAAGCGAAGTTGGAACGTTTGTGTAAGCAAGTTTGTTTTAATAGTAGTTACATATATAATTTTTTTTTACACCTAAATACCACCTAATCTTACATTTGCAACAAGTGTAAACCAAAATTTTAGCTTAGAACTTATGAGTGTTTAAATGACTTCTATAAGAGAACGATATTATTACCAATAACACTACTAGAAAAGCATGTCGTTGCAATCAAATTTTCAACCCAAAAAACGGTATAAAATATTGAAACCGATTTGCAACGGAATCACACCACAATGGAAATCACACCGGTCGCAAAATTAACGACCACCATTAATCCAGTGGCAAAATTAGCAATTGCAATCAATCTGGTGCAATACGGAAGTAAATTTTGCGACAGTGTCATTTCATCGCAAATCATTCGTAAAATGGAGACCTAAATATCCATGGATATTTTGCGACTGCACTTTCGACGACAAAAGCCTATTTGCAACTGATTTGTGACTAAGTAAACTAGATTTTTCAATCATTCACATACTGCTAGGGATAAAAAGAATACATATTTGTTGTGTACTGAGCTCTAAATTTTAAGAATTCCTTTTTTTCCTTTGCAATGCTAGGTAAAACAACTACAGTGAAAACAAGATACACAGTGATGTCGAAGGAAATCCTTGACAAATATCCAGAACTAGCAACAGAAGGCTCAGCAACTATTTCTCAAAGGCTCAGCATAGCGAACCAAGCTGTAACCGAGATGGCAAAAGAAGCTAGTTTAGCATGTTTCAAACAATGGGGAAGGCCTGCTGAAGACATCACTCATGTCGTCTATGTTTCATCAAGTGAAATTCGGCTTCCAGGAGGTGATCTCTATCTTGCTAGTGAGCTTGGGCTAAGGAATGATGTTAATCGCGTAATGCTATACTTCTTGGGATGCTATGGTGGTGTTACTGGCCTTCGAATCGCTAAAGATATCGCAGAAAACAACCCTGGAAGCCGAGTGTTGTTGACCACTTCTGAGACCACCATTTTAGGTTTTCGACCACCAAACAAGTCGCGTCCATATGATTTAGTTGGAGCGGCTCTTTTTGGAGATGGGGCCGCCGCCGCTATTATTGGGGCAGACCCAATCTCCAAAGTTGAGTCCCCGTTTATGGAACTGAGCTACGCGACGCAACAGTTCCTCCCAGGGACTCATAATGTGATAGATGGTCGGCTTACCGAAGAGGGAATAAATTTTAAGCTTGGAAGGGACTTGCCCCAAAAGATTGATGATAACATTGAAGGGTTTTGCAAGAAATTGATGGAGAAAGCCGGTAACTTGGAGGATTTCAACGATTTGTTTTGGGCGGTGCACCCAGGTGGTCCGGCTATATTGAACCGGTTGGAGACTACATTGAAGTTGAGAGGGGAGAAGTTGGATTGTAGTAGGAAGGCTTTGATGGATTTTGGGAATGTGAGTAGTAACACCATCTTTTATGTGATGGAGTATATGAGGGATGAGTTGAGGAATAAAGAGAATAGAGAAGAATGGGGGCTTGCTTTGGCTTTTGGCCCTGGGATCACTTTTGAAGGCATTCTTCTCCGTAGCCTCGGTTAAGTTGGTGCAAACAAACGAACGTACCCATTAAAATCCCACTGATACCGAGAGAAACCCCCTTTTAGTATTCAAGTATTACAACTTTATAGTTCTTAACATAGTAACAACATGAGATGCCAGTATCTTTACATAATGTTATTTGATGGAATGTTGATGATATGGTAGAATACATATATTTAATGTCAAATTTCCAATGGTTCTTCCTAAGTATTGTAAGAAAATATACTCTATTCAAGCTTTATATTCGAAATCTTTGTTCAAGTATGTTAGTTAATAAATAGTGACTCCAATGTCGAAGAATTTGGGTGAAAGCAAAGACAAATGAAAAAAAATTTAAAACTGAAACGCCAACCACCACTGTTGAAGATTTTTTTTTTCCGTTTCTATATCTCTAGATAACCCATACATTCCCGATAAAAGGGCTTCGATGATCTTCCGCGTCAGTTAATTTATTGAAACTGAGGGAATTTATCGATTGAAACGGGAGTCCATAGAGAAGAACTGAGATTGTGGTTGTTTCCTAGTATACTTTATATTGGATCATGAACATATTGCTCAAGTAAGACTATGTTAAGTTGGATACATTACATGTGTGAATAGTTCTCCTGATAGTTTCTTTAATTAACAAAGAGATAAGCAATAGTCACTTTTGAGAATAATCAGATTAAATTAGAGAAAATATACGGTATCATAAAATAAAACACAATTAAACTGCCAGGCACAGATCAAGATTTAAGACTACTAATTGTGTATATGCTAGAAACTAAGATCATGGAAAATTGCAATGCTTGAAATTAATAGAGTGTTTATGCAACCTTTCAATGGGAAGAAGATGATACATAGTAAAATATAATTTTATTTTAGATTGAATAATTGTCAAATGTTTTTTGATTTTGGTTGAGTAAGTGGCGTTCATGAAATATTCAGAAGTGGTGTACTGTGTACAGATTACAGACTTAAATGGCAGCCCAAATGAATGACAACAACTAAGTTTATAGCCCAAATGCTATATACAACATATTGAAAGAGATGGTTCAGACTTCTATTATTACAGAAAATGAAAGGTACTTTACAATAACAACAAGCTCCTCTATATATAGAGGCTAACCGACTCAACTAACTCTAACCAACTCAACTAACTCTAACCAACACAACTAACTCAAACTAATACATACAAACTCATATATATATCTCTAATATGCCCCCTCAAGCTAAACGGGGGAATCCACGTGAAGCTTGGACCGAAGATAACTAAAACGATCTGCTGAAAGTCCCTTAGTCAAAATATCTGCAATCTGTGAAATGGTAGACACATAACAAATCCGTAACATCCGAGACAACACCATATCTCTAACAAAGTGCAAATCAATCTCAAGATGTTTAGTCCGCTGATGAAAAACCGGATTTGCAGCAAGATAAGTGGCCCCGATGTTGTCACACCAAACTGTCGGTGAACAACTCAAAACAACATGTAACTCCCGTAATATAGACATAATCCACCTCAACTCAGCAGCAGTATGTGCAAGAGCACGATACTCAGCCTCAGTACTCGACCGGGCAACAGTATGTTGTTTCTTGGAACTCCAACTAATCAAGTTGGAACCAAGAAACACACAATAACCAGTAGTAGATCGTCGGTCATCAGGGCATCCAGCCCAGTCTGCATCAGAATAAGCATGAATATCCATACTAGAAGATCGTCTAATACTCAAGCCACAAGACAAGGTACCTTTAAGGTACCGTAAAATCCTCTTGACCGCCTCCCAATGTCTGTCAGTAGGTGTCTGAAGAAACTGAGACACCTTACTAACAGCATACGCAATCTCAGGACGAGTCAAGACCAAATAATGAAGAGCACCAACAGTACTACGATACAAAGAGGCATCAGGTAAAGGTATACCTGTGTGCCTAGAAAGTTGTCTGCCAGAAGCAACAGGAGTAGACAAAGGACGACACTGAGCAAGCCCAGTGCGCTGAAGAAGATCAAGTAAATAACGCTGCCGAGAAAGATGAAGAACATCATCAGAGAAGGTAGCCTGAACTCCCAGGAAATAAGAAAGCTGGCCAAGATCTTTGAGCGCAAACCGAGAATGTAAGCGCTCAATCAAATGAGTAACATAATCCGGAGAACTCCCAGTAATGATGATATCATCAACATAAAGCAATACATAACACATCACTGAATCTCTACTATATACAAATAGAGAAGTGTCAGAAACACACTAAGAGAAACCATCAGCAATAAGAGCAGAAGAGAGCTTGGAAAACCAAGCTCTGGGAGCCTGCTTCAGGCCATAAAGAGCCTTCTGCAGAAGACAGACATGACATGGTCTAGAAGCGTCAACAAAACCCTGAGGCTGTGCCATATACACTGTCTCAGATAAGTCACCATGAAGGAAGGCATTGTTGACGTCAACCTGCCGAATGGACCACCCACGAGAGAAAGCAATAGAAAGAACAATCCGAATAGTGGTAGGTTTGACTACTGGACTAAAAGTCTCAGTATAGTCAATACCCTCAGTCTGATGAAAACCCTTTGCTACAAGCCGTGCCTTGTAGCGACTCACAGACCCATCAGGATTTCTCTTAATCCTGTAGACCCACTTGCAACCAACAATGTTGGCACCAGTGGGAGCCGGAACCAAACGCCACGTTTGGTTGGCATACAAAGCATCCATCTCAGCACGCATCGCATCCCACCAAACAGACCACTGCTGAGCCTGACGAAAAGTAGTAGGCTCTGTGGTGGGAACAGTAGTGGCATGAAAAACCACATGATCAGGAAACTGTCTAGGCTGACGAGTATGATCACGAGAACGAGTAACCATAGGATGCACAGGAGGAGGAGGGGAAGAAGGAGGAGGAGGAGAAAAAGATGATGGTGATGATGATGAATCAGGAACAGAAGTCAAAGGAGAAGAAGAAGATGGAGGAGGAGTAGAAGGAAAAGACGAAGGAGGAGGAACAAAAAAAAGAAAAGAATCAGAAGAAATATGAGAAGGAGAAGAGGAAGAAACAGATGAAGTATGAGGAATCTCAAAGATTGTCTCAAAGAATCGAACATGTCGAGACGTATATGTACGAGACGTGTGAGGATCATAACAAAGATATCCATGATGAGATGGAGCATATGCAACAAAGATGCAAGGAATGGATTTAGGTGAAAGCTTATCCATTCTAGTATCACCAAGAAATGGATAACACAAACACCCAAATGTGCGAAGAAAAGAATAATCGGGTGAAGAACCGAACAACGTCTCAAAAGGTGAAGAATAGTGAATAACCGGTGAAGGCAACCGGTTAATGAGATAAGCAGCAGTAGCATAAGCATCATACCAAAATTTCTTTTGTAGATGAGAATGAAACAACAAGGCACGAGCAACCTCGGAAAGGTGACGATTTTTACGCTCGGCTACCCCATTTTGTGGGGGGGGGGGTGTAGGGACATGAGATACGGTAAGTAATACCAGACTCGGAAAGCAATCGAGCCATCGGTCCGTGAATAAGCTCGGGAGCATCATCACACTGAAGGTGTTTGATGGTGCATGAGAAAAGGTTCTCGACAAGCGGTTTAAAGTGACGAAACGAATCAACCGCTTGAGAACGATGTGTAAGAGGATAAATCCATGTGAATCTACTAAAATCATCAATAAACGTAATGAAATATCGATAACCATCACGAGACAAAATAGGAGAAGGTCCCCAAATATCACAATGAATCACATGTAATGGAACTATAGAATGCGATACAACAGAATCAAATGGTAATCGTGTAGACTTCGATGTACTACAAGCAACACAATGAGAACACATGGATTTATCTAAAGTACGTAAAAATGGAAAACGAGTCATAACTCCATCAGATGGATGTCCTAAACGAGAGTGCCACGTCTCTCGAGAAACAGCTGCAACAGCAGTCAACGAATACAGCTGATAAGGACTACCACGTGTGTGGTGGAGGAGCTGTCCCGTGAGACTCTGGATAATCAAACCAACATGAGAAAAAGTAATAGTAAGTGGATGATCAATCACAAGCTGAGTAATAGATAGTAAGTTCTTGGCTAGGCCAGGAACTACTAAAACATGTCTAAGTATGATGGTACTACTAGATAAACGCAAATGAGCAAAACCAATGTGAGATATAGCAAGAGATGTACCATCACCAATAACAACCCGCTCAGTACCGGTATAAGGAACCGAATAAAAAACAAGTGATAGCTCACCAGTCATATATGTTCGGAAGCTCCTGAATCCGGGATCCATGAATCAACTAAATCGCACGCGGATGACAAGTCGGCTACTAACCCAAAGTGACCGGTAACATTAGAATTCCCTGCTCCAGTAGATGTATTTGAATTTGCTGGGCCAGAACCAGAAGGTCCAGCACTTGATCCAGTAGCAGAATGAGCCCAGTTCATAAAATGACTTGGGCCAAAACCTGAACCAACACCACTATCACCACTGTTTGGGCCAAGAGCATTATCCATGGAAGGACTTGGGCCAAGAATACCTGGTGAAAACCCTTTATTCGGAATATTATAACCCAGTGGAGATTTATTATCACACGATCCATATTCCCCAAATATGCGAGAATCAAAATTCCCTGGAACATTTTCCCCAAAATTAGGAACCCTAACTCCAAAATTAGGGTCCCCAGAGCCATACCAATCAGCGATATTCGCACTATATCCTCTAATACCTTCAGTTGACCACCGATGTGTCGATTGTTGATTGAAGCCTCCTCGGTGATTGCCGTATCTACCACCACTTCGACCACCTCGTGGCCTCCAACGTCCACCACGTCCACTAGAGTTCGAACTGAATCGATGGTAACAGTTGTTAGCACGGTGTCCAGGTTTGTCATAGATTTGACACACAACTGTTGTTTGAGAAGAAACATCAGTGTGTGGGGGTGGTCGTACAGTCATGGCTGCCATAACAGCGATTGGAACAGAATATGAACTTTGATCTTGTTTTAGACGGGATTCAAAGGTCAACAACTTGGCTCTGAGTTGAGAGAATGTAGGTTTTGAATCAGAATTTTCAATATTGGTAACAAACATTCGAAAATCAGAGTGTAAACCATTTAGGATTTGTAATATCAGACTTTGCTCTGTAATTGGATCACCCAGGGCAATCAACTGATCAAACAAGTTCTTTGCCTCATCACAAAATGGAATCACTGATTTATCTCCTTGTTTTAAACAATGAAATTGTGTTCGAATATAGTTCTGATTGGCGAATACCTGTTGTGTAAACAATTCTTCAAGCTTCTGCCACAACTCTGCAGATCTAGAAGCATCTCGAGCCAGATGAATCATTGATGAGGACAAATTTGCAGAGATAAAAGCTGATACATATGCATCTGATTTGTCCCAAGCAGCTCTTGCTTCCTCAGCCTCTGGTGGATTACAATTGATGTTCAGATGTTGAAGAAGTCCTAATGTCTTCAAAATCAGTGTTGTTTGATGCTTCCAGTTCAGGTAATTTGTTTCATCAAGTTTAATTGGCATTAGATTCATAACATTCTGAAAAGGATTAGGATTTGGTGCAGCAATTGTTGAAGATTGAGGTTGAGAAATCGACATAATCGAACACAGATCAGAAGAAAGAAAAGCAGAGAAAACGAAGAAGAAAGAGATTGGAGATTTGGCCGGAAAAAGGACCGGAAACTGATCGGAAAAGGAATGAGATGAAGAAACGGAATCAGTGCTCTGATACCATGAAAGAGATGGTTCAGACTTCTATTATTACAGAAAATGAAAGGTACTTTACAATAACAACAAGCTCCTCTATATATAGAGGCTAACCGACTCAACTAACTCTAACCAACACAACGAACTCAAACTAATACATACAAACTCATATATATACTATATACAACATATATAGTCATATATAGTCAGTCATATACATTATTTAGTCATATTGTTACAAATCAAAGAAGCATTATAACTGATTTAAATAAAGCTCTACTTACTATTTCAATTCTTTTAAAATCATGGATGAGCTCAAGAGTTGTTAAAATAATTTTTTTATTATTTTAACGGTTGTGAGTTTACTCGAATAAATAGTTTGTGAAAACATTAAAATATTTAACATGAAATTACATAGCAAGTCTATGAATCACGAAGGTTATTTTATTGTACATGCTCTTCCCTATTTCTTATTTAAATGTAAGAAAACACTTATGCTAAGATTAGAGGTACAAAATATAACACGGTCACAGAAATAAATATTTGCTACAAAAATAAATCCGTTACACCTTTTATAAAAAAAAAACTAACCAAGTGATAAAACTAATAGGCTCCTTAACACAATTATAACTCATAATATGACTCACTAATTATGTTCTATTGTTAAGGAAACATTCAGTAAATATGCCACCACCTCATGTTGATCACAAAAGTTGGTTGCACCGGTGATCTATTAGGTAAATCTGTCGGGTTGGCCAGTTACGACCATAAAATAGCGCCACAAATGACCTTAGTGATTAATTTAATTAAGACCGTTCGAATTTCAACCATCATAATCATCATTTTAATTGTAATTAGACCATGTGTAGTGGTGAGTGAAATAAATGCCCCATCATTGGCATGAAGCGACACGTGACACCTAGTCATCAAAAGGGCTTAAAGTTAAAAAGAGGTGTAGTGTGACTTGAAGTCTTGCAATGAATAGGTATTATAATTGAATTAAATAAAAAATAAATAAGAAAACCATCCCAAAAATTCTATTGGTCATCACTTTTGAATCAGACGTTTTAAGGGAAACGCCCCAACCCAAAATCCACTCAAAAACTCCCACGGGGGCGGTGTGCACCCATAATTGGGGCGTTTTTTGCCCATTCCACGCCCAAAACTTTGCCCACTACACATGGTCTTTTAGTGACTGAAACAGTTGTGCATGAAGAACCGTGTTAAGCTAGAACCCTGGACAAAAAAACTAGTACAAATAACTTGGTTTATGAAATTATAGCAATAAAGGATGGTTGAAACGTACATTCATATACCATGTCAACTAATAATTGATACAATAATGAAGGTACATCAAAGATGCTTGTCACCTCATTTAAACTCTAATAATCACTTACTATTCACATGTGATCTTAAAATATTCGAAATGAATAATCCACAACAGATTAAACGTGTTAAATTAAAAAAAAATGATTTAAAAAAAAAAAACTAACATAACTCTAACAGACTTAACAAGTCATGCTTCGTACAATACCAAGTTGTGCCTATGATTTTCAAATTCTTTTTCACTTAGATTACCTCAACTTGCTGAATTACCGAAAGCATTACCATGTCGCTATACCTCCTGACATGTTCTCGTCGCTAAATAGCATCATCTAGAGTTGTGCATATCATAACGGACCAAATATTCAAACATTGTATCTACTTAATTGTGCCTAAGCACTAGGCTTACCGGCTACTCTTCAAATCCTTGGGGGTGGTCTTAACAGATCAAAAGCGCACGTACCTTAGAAGTGCTTGCACATTTGGTCGTACCACTGATAAACCAGCGACCACTATTGATAAGCGGGACGAAATGGCTTGTCCTTGCGTGGGGCTCAAAGAGGATTCCATGACAATATGGTACCAATAGTTTGGAGCTATTAGAAGGGGTGGGATCAAAGATCAATCATTGATAGTTATGCATGTCTTTGAACATATAAAAACTTCTATTTTACCTTTTAAAAGTTTAGAAGATAATTATTGCAATTTGTCAAGAAATGTAGCCAGTTTAATTATGCACAAATTTAGTGCACTTATACAGTTATACATACTAGTTTTCTTATAGCGGTTAGCCATCTCATATATATTGATATTGATATGATTGGTGGCAATATTACACAATTCATTTTTACCATCTTGATGAAATTTACCAAAGAAAAGGCTCTTCAGCTTCAAGCCAAAAGCCACTGTCAACTTCTTCAACTAGCTGCCATGATGAAGGATAGTTAATTAAACAAAGATCTGGCAAGTGAAAGAATGCATCATCATCTTCCATAGATTGTGATGTCACTGATTCCTGAGTATTATCTGATGATAATAAATTAGGGTATGAAGAACTCGAGTGCGAGAGTGTGTCCTGGCTAGGTGGTTTGGCTTTATCACAGCCACATGAGGCTGCAGCCTTAGCCGCAGCTTCTTGAATGTCTTTAGGAGATGTGGAGGTTGGCTGTGGAAGTAGATGTACCATGTCCGGGAAATTGAGGAAAGCGGAACGACCTTTTATTGCTATTGCAGCCACATCATGAGCTCGAGCTGCCATCTCCGCGGTTGAGAATGTTCCTAGCCATATCCTTGATTTCTTTCTTGGTTCGCGAATTTCAGACACCCATTTTCCCCAACTCCTCATTCGTACACCACGGTATGTTGGATGATGTTCGCCGCTACCAACACCATCGTCGCGTCCTTTTTCTTGTCGGTTTTTTGGCTCGTCGCATTTGTTTCGCCTATGGGGTTTTTTTGAGTGTTTTTTAGGCATGTTGTATGTTGTGTGTTGTTCTATGATAGTTGTGGATGCCCAGCAACAAAAAAAATGTTGTTGAATGGTGGAATATAGAGTTAATAAGAAAATGAGTGGATTTCAATCTTATTTAAGCACAAAATGATGATGTTGGTTTAAATAAGGAAATTAAAAGTGATTGGCCTTCGTAGCGACATATTCATTTTTTTTAATAGTAGAGTTTTAAAAGATAATAAAAATGGACGGAGGGATACGACAAAAGATGTTTGGTATGTTGATAGTTTTTTTCTTTGTTTTTAAAATCCATGTAAGTACTTGTATTTTATAGTATACAAACAATATTATAATATGTACTTTATGTGATTGTCATAACATATTAACATTTATTAATTATTAGTAATTCATATATTCTAGCTTACTTGTTTTTATAAGTACTTTATGAAGAAGATGATCCTTGGGCTGATAATTATTTATTGGTGGTGTATGTGGAAAGGCAGAAACGAGTTGGTTTTCAGTCAGATCAGGCGAAGTCCGCAAGAGATTGTGATAGAGATTAAGTCGAAAGGCTTTGTGTGGGCTAAAAATAGATCGTCATGTAAATATATTATTTGGAAGGAGTGATTCCGATGTATATGTTGTAGTTTTTTCCCTTTGCCCGTTTGGGTCGGGGGGTTGTTTTGTATTGGCCTTTTGCCCGTTTAGGTCGGAGGTGTGTTTAATTGAGTTCTATTTTCAAAAAAAAAAAAAAAATCTTGTTTTTATAAGTTAAAAATGTAATGTTTTGTGGGATTGAACACTAATAAATATAATATTCTTTTTTATGAATTGAAGAAAGAGGTTGTTCCAAGGCACTTATTACCGTTCATAATGGAACATGTTCATATTTACAGATGTATACTTTTAGATCGTAACATATTTTTAGTAAGAATTTTTGCCATATGTATACCTTGGTTGCAAACCGCTAGCACGAAATTCATGTGGTCGTATTATTGGTCTCTTGCATAATAATTATAAATATATAATGGTGGGCTCGTCATGATTTTATTTCAAGATATTTGGTTTTAATATCGTTATATAAAAGATAAATCAAATGATTAATTAATTAAGTGGTCTTATTATGTGGATCAACCCCTACCGTTAGAAACCATAAGAAGTATTATCAAAATATCAATTCTTTTCTTTTAAACATCATTCCATTCAAACCAAAAACCACACTACATAATCTTCATTTCATACACCCACGTAAATCTATTCTACTCTCCAAAAAAAAAATATCACCCTCTAAATAATATGGATTTATCATCATCGTTGTCTGATTGGGAGGAAGACAAGCTCTTCATGGAGGCGTGCAAATTATCAATCGAGTTTTTAGTTTATATTTCCGCATCAAGTTCTAGTTCGCAACTGTTAACAAGATGGTCACATCTTGAACGGGTCGCGAGGGCGCCAGTGAACATTTAATATGTGACTACTTTTGGACAAATCCTATCTACGATGTTTAAGTAATAAACAAATACATATTAAAAAATAATTGTTTTTTAGTATTAAATGTTTTTTTCTAATAATAGTTACATGTTTAAGCAATAAACAAATGCATATTAAAAAAATAATGATTAAACAATCATTAAACGAACCTCTTCCAAAACATCCCTTTGGTCGGTTGGAGGTTAAAATAAAGTGTGTCAACGCGTCACTTACGTGGCATCACGTCACCTCACTACCATCCGCCATCACCAATCAAATGCCTCAAAATTTAGAATGTGGTCTGTGGTCAGCGTGGATCACGTTTGAAAGAGGAGGGGGGCGGCGTACCACCATCATCAGGACCTTCATACTCTATAGCCTAATATAGCTCATTCATAACATTTAGTCATAGGCCTTTTTTTTTTTTACAAATGCCACCATTTTTGTGTTTTTCATTAATTTATATAGACTTTTACTTTCTTCAATACAATATAATATATATTGCATACAACGTTTCTTTTAATAATTTGTTGTAATATAAGGTGATGGGATTCTCCATATGCCATTTCTAAACGATATAGAGAGCATATTAGCATAATATAAAAAACAAACCATTATATATATGTTTCTTAGGCATTTACGTTTAACATGTAGATTCTCATAACTATCTTATCACCAAGTTCGTCAGCAATTGGTAGAACGTTCAATTGGTAGAAGGTTATATCGTTTTATGGTTAAAAATCTATAAGGAGGTTACACTATAATTAATCATCGATGTGTAAAGTTATTGTGCAGAGTTGTGTCTAGTTTAGTGCAACGCGATTAACAATCGAACACGTTCATTTCCTTAACGAACGAATACGGACATAAAATCTCGTTTGGTAGTTCATGAATACATATACTTCCTTAACAAACATGTAAGATTAAATATATATTATTTTATATTTAATCTAGTAGCCATAATCATTTACATTATATAGATCAAAATAGATAACAACCTATTAAATAATTAGTTGGTAATTGTTAATGGGCCAGATTACCTTTTTTAACTAATTAGGGTTTCCTCTTGTGTGCATATATAAGGAGACTTATGTAGAGGTTTTAGGGTTAGACACATAACCTAATTACTCTCATAACATCAAATCGCCTCCTCTCCTATACCGGTTACCCTTTATCGGTTTTCTTCATCACCATCATTAGATTGCACCCTAAGGAGGAACCAGATCAAGCTAACAATCATGTCAAACACTATGGCTTCTTCTCTCACTGGATTCTCTGCTGGCCTGTACTGATGCAATCAAATGTATCTTTTCATGTTTTCCATTATGTCTAAACAAAACTGATCAACATGTGGTATTACAACATATGTTGATAAATCAGTTCTGTTTTCGTATCCATTATTCTGGGATTGAAATCTGGAAAACAGAGTTTTGAAAACTTAATAAAATTTAACAGCCTGTTCGAGACCGGGTATCTCGAAATCAATGTTTTCGGGAAAAAGAATGTTTTATAATTATCTCGAACTCAAATAATAACCTTAATGTTCCGAAATCTGTTTTAAAACCTTAGTATTCAGGTTTCGGGTTCCAGAATTTTGATTTTATTTTTTAGGGTTCATCATGAGTTCTTAGGAAAATTCAAAATTCCTTTATGTTTTGGGATATTATTTGGATTATTGAGTGTTTTTCCATATTTTGATCTGTTTTAACTCTTAGAAATTTTTGAAAACTGTTATTAGATTAACAGATAATTTTTTTTGAAATATTTGTTAAAATTAGATCAGCACTAAAGTAGGAAATTACATCTCAAAATCCCTAAGAATTCGAATTTTCAATTATTTTTCACAATAACAGCTGTTTACAGTAGGTTTCGAGACCAACCTTAACAACTCGAAACCATGATTACGACTCGAGACCATAAGATTTCGACTCGAAATCATAAGGGTTTTTCAGTCTTTCATGACTCGAGACCAAGATTTCGACTCGAGATCACAAGGTTGCGACTCCAGATCATAAAGGTCTAAATCTTTACAACTCGAGACCATGATTTCGACTCGAGACCACAAGGTTGCGACTCGAAACCTCATTATGGAGTCGAGATCTCATCAAATTCAGTACTCGAGACCTCGAGATTTCGACTGAGGATGCGACTCGAGACCTTAATTGACTCGAGACCTCATAATGTTACAAGATGAGTCGAGACTTGACTCGAGATCTCACTCGAGACCTCATAACTGAGTCGAGATCTCATAACTGAGTCAAGATCTCACTCGAAACCTAATACTAACTCGAAGTCTCAACCTCATTACTTTATTAGGCTGTTAATGTGAACTAAAATTTAGCACCCCCCAGCGAACTCACCGCGGAGTTCGATCCGCGCTAACAGGTGGTTTGCTATTAAATAATTGGTTTTGTAATTAGATAATTAATCAGAATCAAATAATGATTTACAAAACCAAAATGGCTTAACTTGGGTGAGCTTTTGATGTATCACTTCTGGCCAAAGCTGATTTGATACATCTACTTATTGCTCAAGTATAATAAAAGCCATGTTGAGTATGCATTACAAACGTGAATGTCTTAATTTCTGGCCAAAGCTGATTTAATTCATTCATGTATAGCATTCTTAACAAGTGCATAACTAAAGTGATTGTCTCATTTCTGGCCAAAGCTGATTTGTCACGATTACTTTGCACACATGCTTAAATGATTACACTTCTGGCCAAAGCTGATTTGTCTTCGTTTAAGTAGAACTTTAAATAAGTCTATTATTTTGATGTTAGTAATAGACATATCACAACCTCTTCACATAATGATCCTTATATTAATGATCCTTCATTAATTTTATGATCATTTCGTTTGCCTTATTTTAAGTACCCATAACTTTTCTCACTATAACTTTCTTCTATAAATCAATATCTCATCCACTCTAATTGCTAAACCTAAAATGTTTTGTTTTATTTAAAGTTTCTATAAGAATTAGCTCTTAAATTAAATCCTTGATTATCTCTTAAGACACGATAATCCTATTGCTCTCTTCTGATAAAGGTACTACAGAAGAAAAGTAGAGCATGATGGATAGGACAAATCGAACATGATGTCTCTTATGATAATCAAGATCTCTCTAACATAAATGCTATCACTAAAAGGTTATTCCAGATTAGGTTTTTCCTAAAACTAATCTATTATTGTGGAATAATCACAAGAATTCCTAAGATGCATGCATTCACTTAAAACTATAAACTATAAAGCTAAGTGGTATATGTGAATACATAATAATGTACAATACCATGACCCATAAAGTTAAGGGTTTACGCATGGAAATAAGTACATTTTTCCAGTACATTACATACTAAGATTTTCACTTGTACAATTTGATGCCTTATAAATCAACTATAACACTAAAAAGTACCAAAGTATAATGAGTGTGCTGATAAGCAACATATGTACAAAGAAATAAATGTTTGAAGCTGGAAAATAAGTTGTTACTCACATTACAACCACTTAAAACTTTAAAAGATGATTGTTCTAAGGTCCATAGACAAATTACAAGTAAAAATTCCAACTTTAAGGTTCTTCAAGGGAAAATCTCACTGCATAATTATGCCATTAGATTAGACATAAGCAACGAGACTATCCATTATTCTAAAGAACAGTTGGATAAATTAATTAGATAGTCACTTACTAATGATATTAAGTCTGCGAATTTTAATATTCCTAGTAACACATGATTAGTTGACTCTAGTTCTAAACGTTTCCTTACCAGAAGTCAACAAATAACTAAAATGAGAGTTAGTGACAAAATTAAAGGTTAAGGCTATAAGAACCATAATAAGCAGTCTTCTAACACCGCCTTTTTATACCTTATATATTCTGAAGATTAATCAGAATATAGTGCCATAATTAACCAATGTTATGAAGGTTGAGAGGTTTGCATAACCAACATAAAGTCACACTTATCTTAAACTCTCTTTTTTTATTTGTTCTAAATATCTGGATAGAAACATTACTAAGATGAAACTAGATGATACCTTAAACTTTCACAACTTTTGTCATCATGTAAATGAGAATTTGACAAAAGGAAAATGAGACTTATAAATTCCATCCATTACAACCGAAATTCATGAGAAATCATGACATGGTTAATGAGGATGATTTTCATCTAATCTCATTCTAAGTGATTTTAAATCATGACATTAAAGCCCTAAAATATAACTTGGCTTAAGGAATAAGTATGGGTCCATCATAAGTCATTCATTGACATTCGTGGAACTTATTCCAAATGGAATATTCAGACATAATTCATTTATCATTTAAAGACTATCAACTTGTATCTAAATTTTGTCGCATATGGCCCACGGTCTTAGAAGAAATATATTCATATATACACTTAATAAGATTTCTATTAAATATGTCCCTAAAGTTTCTTATGATATCTGGACATTAAAGAAATCAAATAAAGTCTAACATATATATGATAGGTTCCCACGTCACGTACCTCATTGAAACTTCTCTTGTAGCATTTCTAGAGATATTAAAGATCAGTGGGAGCATTAAGTGTCTTAATAATAACTTGCAATAGTTGCAAGAGGTAGGGGAGTGAAAACTTCATAATAATTCAATTTACACCTCTTGTACAAGACACTGCTCCATCACGACATTGTTCCATTAAAAGTTGTCTCCTTAAAATCTAATGCTACTCTTACAAAAGTTTCATTGTTGCTTAATTGTGGGCACACTTAGATTTCATACCTAAACTAACATAATCCTCAACAAGAGAAACTACAACGACTAACGTCATTAATTTGTTTTTTCTCGATTAGAATTTTTTGTTGGTCGTTAAATATTGACCCTAAGCATGCTGAGTTCCTAAAGATTTCTAAAGTCAGTGGGAGCAGTCAAAGTCCTTATCATGATTTGCAAGGAATACAAGAGGTGAGGGGAAGAGTGTCATTAAATTTCACTCCGAATTTAACTCCGATTACACCTCTTGTACACCATACTCCACCAACTCTTATAAACTTAGAATCCTGAAAATGATAGCAACCTAACCAAGAGCTAATCCATAAAACTGAAACTTTTAAAACCCAATAATCAACTCAAGAGGTCATCTAGGTTTAAAAACCTACTAACTTTGATGATTACATAACCTCCCTAACTGAAGTTGAAATGGATTTTGGAAATGTTTACTGATCCTATCTCTTCAAATTAAGCCATTAGTGTAAATTAATCTTCTAAATGGAATAAAACAGTTTCTAGTAAAACTGATTTTATGTGTTCGTATAACGTTTAGGATTTGATTGAATTACCTAAGAGTGTTCATAACTAAACCAAATCCTGATATAAGTGTTAAGACACAAAGAGGCATGATTGATTGTCAAAGTTTATACTTAGGAAGAGATAAATTATCAAAGATTTCTTTGAGGATCATCACTGTTCTAGTAGTTTATAATAGTTTAAATCTACATTAGATGAACATTAAAACGATTTTCCCGAACAAATGGTTGACATATTTACATGTTCATAAAACAACCTGAAAGTTCCAAACTGAAGGTTAAATAACACTTTATTTGTAAGCCAATAAAATCCATGTATGGGTTAATGCAAACATCATAATGCGATGAAAACTTAACGTAATCATTTTCATCAAAGAACCAAGTGGATTAATGTACCTACCTCAAAATGAGTGGGAGCAACTAAGATAAACTTGTCTATATAGATGATATTCTTTTGACAAGTATATGTTACATAAGTCAAAGCATTGTTAACACAAACTTTAATATAATAGATCTCAGAGATATGTCTTAAGTGATAGATATCATAACATACTGAGATATACCCAATGAGACATTAGTTCCATTCCATAAGTTTAACATTAAATGGGTCCTTACATATATAATAAATAATACTGCTCTCCTTTAGAGGATAATAGGATAAATGAGATTATTTATTTACGCTTCATTAATTAAGAAGCCTTATGTAAGTTCAAGTCTATACTCGTTTAGATATTACTCACATTGCAACACACTAGATATGTCTAGATTAATGTGAAGCATCTAATGGAGTATTACAATATCTTTAAAAGAAACGAGAGGCTATAATTTAAAGAAGAAGTGAGAACTAAAACCGGTTGATTACTCTAACTTTGTAATATTCAAAGATAACAAAATGATATTTCGGGTATATCTTTATGTCAGCAGACAAAACCTATCTCATGGAGGAGTCATAATGGACTGATATCAACAACCTAAGTTATAACGACATAAGATAGTCACTAAATGTTGTTGGAAATTTATCAGTGGACTCATAAGTTTATTAACTCCATATAATTAATGTTTTGAAGACTTAGTGTGATAAAGTCAGCTACCATGACTCCTTGAACAGTAACAGTTCAAGAGGTGCTGCATTAAGTTTTGATACATAATTAATATCCGTTTATGAACGAATTGAGGAAACTAAGCTTTTTATCGAAAACATTCATGATATGCTTAAGGATCCTATAACTAAAGGGCTATTACCCAGAAGTCTTATTAAGAGAGCTCATAGACGGGTTTTAATCGATGGTCGTGCGCAACTGCATATCGTACTATGAATGACTAAGTATTAGTTAATTTTCCTCATCAGTTTGATTTTGTATGTCTCTAAGAATATGTCAAGCCGGCATAATGGCATATAGACAAATAAAGTTACAAATCAAACAAAGGGCTTATGCGTATTTTGATCATAACGATTAGGTTTTAAATTAAGGCTATAGTATGATTAATGGAGGTCCTGAGTCGCATAATGATTCAACGACTGTATTTCTCTGCTATAGTTCTTGTTTAAGGCTAAAATGAGTGTTAACTCCTGATCAGGCTTATCTAATACTCATAGTAAATGATTACTTGGCTAAGTGGAAGAATGTAAGATTAAATATATATTATTTTATATTTAATCTAGTAGCCATTATAATCATTTACATTATATAGATCAAAATATATAACAACATATTAAATAATTAGTTGGTAATTGTTGATGGGCCAGATTACCCTTATTAACTAATTAGGGTTTCCTCTTGGGTGCATATATAAGGAGACTTATGTAGAGGTTCTAGGGTTAGACACATAACCTAATTACTCTCATAACATCAAATCGCCTCCTCTCCTATACCGGTTACCCTTTATCGGTTTTCTTCATCACCACCATTAGATTGCACCCTAAGGAGGAACCAGATCAAGCTAACAATCATGTCAAACACTATGGCTTCTTCTCTAACTGGATTCTCTGCTGGTCTGTACTGATGCAATCAAAGGTATGTTTTCATGTTTTTCATTATGTCTAAACAAAACTGATCAACAAAACAAACACGAACAAGGTCTTGTTCGTGTTCATTTGATTCGTTCGCAACCCTAGAGGCTCTAACCAAATCGAAAACAAAGTCCTTTTTGCCAAACAAGTATATGTTAAAAACAAAATTAACAGCAGTTTAAACAACTATAAATTTGCTTTGCAGGAGTCTCATTATGAGAAATATAAAAATTTATATATTTTTCAACAATTCAAAAGGTTAGACCATGTGTAGTGGGGCTTGAAACTAATGCCCTTCTTTGAACATGAAGCGACACGTGGCAGTCCAATCAATATTAGGGCATTATGGGGCATTAGTTTAAAGTGAGTGTAGTGGTATAATGCTCAATAATGCCCCATCCAATGATTACCTAATTATTATTTTTTTTCTTTTAAAATTAAAACTAATAATATTTTATTAAATAAAAAAATTACATTACTAAAAATAAAATAAAAATGACAAAATGCTAAAAAAACACAAAATTTAAAGTCCGTATTTGTTATGGATTTGTTGCCGACGTATTTGCGCTAGAATCAACGCGTCTCCTTCAAGGTGATCAATCGATTTAGACAAAACATCTGTCTTTCTCCATTTGCCTCAATTCTTGTAGCGCGATAATTTTTTTTGTTTTCGGCGTTTTATTCTTGCATTGTCTCCAAACGACTATGGACGAGGTCTCGTAAGTCTTGTACTAGGGGGGAAAAGTTTATAAAAAATGGAGTTGAAAGTAGGGTTGTTATAGGTAAAAATGGATTAAAATAAAGAAAAAAATATTTTTTATTATCGTTGGATCCAACGGTCAAATCATCAAAATCTGCGAATTTTAGGCGTTTTAAATCAAACGTCCGAGTGATTTTTTTTGAAAAAAACGCTAGGGGGCAGTGGTCATGAGGTGGAGGGACATTTTTTTAGGAGAAAAACGCCCAAAACCCTCTCCAGTACAGGTGTTCTCAACATTTGTATGCGCCCAAGAGAGTTTTCGTTGAATAGGAACTTCAAAAAATGTTTAACTTCTTATTTATTTAATATACATTCTACTATTACTTAAAACACAAAGTTGATGGCAAAGGCCACCGACATTCACGTGACATTTCTCTGTTTCACCCATACTTTAAGTAAAATACATTTTGGCCCCTTGCTTTTAGTTTTGTTAAATTGCGTTTTGAGTCCATTTCAACATTTCCACTTTTCACCCATACTTTGAGTAAAATACATTTTGGCCCCTTGCTTTTAGTTTTGTTAAATTGTGTTTTGAGTCTCTTTCCTTTCCAAGTTAAGCTTCAATTTTCACCCATACTTTGAGTAAAATACATTTTGGCCCTTTGCTTTTAGTTTTGTTAAATTGTGTTTTGAGTCTGTTTCCTTTCCAAGTTAAACTTCAATTACATTGCAATATTAGACCCCGAGGTTTAATCTCAAAAGTTTATAATGTTTCAACTTTATCGTTGTACCATATATAATATACATTTTTACCTTATTGTTTTTTTTAATTATGTTCGTTCGCTAATTTCTTTTTTAAAGACCTAAACGTTTGGATTCAACCATACATTGAGTTGAACTGAGTACGTCAAGACATGCGCTTTCATATGGTTTGCGCATGACATAGCGCTTAGACTAATCTGTTTGCAACGTGCCCATGACGCATCGCCTGATGATTGTATTATGAATATTAAAATTTATGTGTCGGTATAAATTCGAGTTGGTATACGTTTCGAGGTGAACTTTTTTGGGGAACAAGTCAGCTCAAATATAATATGTTTTTTGATTGTATTATGCACGTTTCCAATTCTACGTTTCGACCCCACCACAACACGCTAAGGGTATAATTTTTTCCGTTCATATGAATATCAGTTTTGATTTTTAGTTTTGTTAAATTGCGTTTTGAGTCCATTTCGACATTTCCTCTTTTCACCCATACTTTTTGAGTAAAATACATTTTGGCCCCTTGCTTTCAGTTTTGTTAAATTGCGTTTTGAGTTTCTTTCCTTTCCAAGTTAAACTTCAATTTTCACCCATACTTTGAGTAAAATACATTTTAGCCATTTGCTGTTAGTTTTGTTAAATTGTGTTTTGAGTCCATTTCCTTTCCAAGTTAAACTTCAATTACAGTGCAATATTAGACCATTGAGGTATAATCTCAAAAGTTTATAATGTTTCAACTTTATCGTTTTACCATATATAATATACATTTTTAACTTATTGTTTTCTTTAATTATTTTGTTCGCTAATTTCTTTTTTTTAAAGAACTAAACATTTGGATTCAACCATATATTGAGTTGAACTGAGTACCTCAAGACATGCGCTTTCATATGGTTTGCGCATGACATAGCGCTTGGACTAATCTGTTTGCAACGTGCCCACGACGCATCGCCCGCGGGTTATGCTATGAATATTAAAATTTATGTGTCGGTATAAATTCGAGTTTGGTATACGTTTCATTGTAAACTTTTTTGGGGAACAAGTCAGCTCAAATATAATATGTTTTTTGATTGTTTTATGTACGTTTTCAATGATCTACGTTTCGACCCCACCGCAACACTCTAAGGGTATAATTTTTTCCGTTCATATGAATATCACTTCTGATTACACGTGTTAGTTTTCTCTTTATACACATTTTATGCTTTTTTGTACGTTTCATGTATATGAGTCGGGTCACATATAAATACGATATACTTTACATTTTTATCCAGCTATAATGCTATTGAGTTAAATTGGATACGTCAAAATGTGCGTTTTCATATGTTTAATGCATTACATAACGCTTCAACTAATCTATTCGATGTTTGCAATGTACTCGCGCCGCAACGCGCGCGGGTTTAATTAGTAGTATACATAAAATTTGAAAGTTGGATAAGATACACGTAGGGTATAACTTCTTATTGTTCACCTCACCTTATTGGTTCAATTTGAATGCTATGGGTCATCAAAGGTTGTACATTTCTTTTTATATTTTTTATGGGTTAAATCAGCACCGTTTTAGAAAAAAAAAAAAAAACATTTTAATGTTTGGTAATTAGCTTTTATTAAATTATATTTTATTTATCATTTAAATTGATTTTTTCTCTGTTTCTCACACTGATTCATCTTCATCTCTTTGTTTCTTTGTTTTTTCTTTTCTTCAACCTCATGTTCTTATTGTGACCATCTTGAAAGCAAGCTGCATTCTTGACGATAGAGGAAGAAGTAGCATCTGGTACTAATGAATTTAGGGTTTCATCACAACTCATGATCACTTTATGATCATTTTGCCATAAAAACTCTTCAAAGTAAAAGGTCCAGCTGCTTTCTTCAGGCTCTTCATCATTGTTCATGGGTGTTTCTTGAAAACTCTTCATGTTTTCAAGAATATAAAGTAGGGTTTGTTTGTTTGTTTGTTGTTAGTCGTTTTCAACTTCTTCTTCTTCTCCGATCAACATGTTTCTAAACGAAAATAATATTCAA
Source organism: Helianthus tuberosus (assembly GCA_030545235.1). Taxonomy (NCBI): domain Eukaryota; kingdom Viridiplantae; phylum Streptophyta; class Magnoliopsida; order Asterales; family Asteraceae; genus Helianthus; species Helianthus tuberosus. Next base: position 135,685,668 of record CM060427.1, on the reverse strand, counting down.
TCTTTCAAGCTCAATTTAATCCTGCTCCTTTTCCTCCACTTCGTTTGAAATCCTGCTCCACTTCGTTTGAAATCCTCCTTTTCCTCCACTTCCTTTGAAATCCTGCTCCACTTCGTTTGAAAATCCTCATTTTCCTCCACTTCGTTTGAAATCCTGCTCCACTTCGTTTGAAATGCTCCTTTTCCTCCACTTCGTTTGAAATCCTCCTTTTCCTCCACTTCGTTTGAAATCCTGCTCCACTTCGTTTGAAATCCCGCTCCACTTCGTTTGAAATGCTCCTTTTCCTCCACTTCCTTTGAAATCCTGCTCCACTTCGTTTTGAAATCCTCCTGCTCTTTTGAAATCCTCCAGACCGCGCGAATTCGGAAGAGGTTGTGCCACGTTTGTGCAGAGATTATACCTTTTTGATTTGGTTATGGGGTGACACGTTTGTGCAGGGGCGCTTTTGAGGGTGGGCAATTTGGGGTTGCTACCCTCCCCCGGCGTATAGAGGGTCTTTTCTTTTGCTCCCTCTGTTTCTTTTTCTTTTGCCACTAACTCCTCTCGAGTTACCGGTTTATTGTGTTACTTTTCTGTTTGCGTTTGATTTTGTGCATGGCCCCCGCGCGTAGAGGTAGAAGCGTCAAGACTGTTGGGCTGGCGTCAGCATGTGATAGTGGGTTAAGGGCTTGCCCCCTAAAGCATTTCCACGAATGCAAGGATGGTAAACCGGGGTCTAGTGGGTTTTTTCGCCTTCTTGAACACATGCAAAGCACCCACCTTAAGACTGAAAACAGGAAGACCTATGTGAAGGAGGCTATCGCTAAGGATTGGGACCTTTTTCTGGATGTGGGGGAAGTCCAAAGGGCAGGAGACAAATGGTTATGTGGGGAGTGCATGGTTTTGCATGCCCTTAGTAGGGGGTGCAAACATGGTGATGAGATGGTATCTTTTACTCAAATCTCGGGAGACGTGGACGATTTCATTGTTGGGATTAGGAAGCCATGTCAAGTGGTTGCCGACCCTCTTACACTCTCCCCGGAAGGGGTGGTAACCGATGTTGCCCTTCTCGAGCGTGTTTTTCACTCCGTTTTCAAACCGTTAAATGCATCCCCCCAAGTTGTCGAATAGTGTTCACTCAGGTTTTAACGGGTGCCTTACGTAAAGTGGTGGCGTCTCCAGGCTCGGTTGAAAATTGGGTTCAGTTGCTTTTGTTGCCGTGTTGTACACTGAGGGTTGTCAGGCCTTCTTCCAGGCAAGAGCGGAGATCAGGAAATAGAAAATCCCTGCAGTGCAGCAGCATCTTGCAGGCGCTTGTATTGTGGAAAGATGGGTCTGGTTTTACAGATCTGATCTCTTCTCTCTTGAGCAGTGGGGGGGACTCTGAGGTGCCTAGGGGGTTTCCGGGAGGGGCGAAGACAATAAAAAGGATCCCAATATCAAGCAATGCCTGTGGAAGGTCAGGGATGGGCATTTTACGGCGGCGGTCAAAGTTTTATGTTCTAGTGGGGTTGCCCCCTTTGGAGAATCAACCATGAAAGCTCTTATTGATAAACACCCGGTGATGCCACCCCCATCACTGTCTTCCAACCCCATTGTCCAACCCACTATTGTTACAGCAGAGGATTGCATGCTCAAATGTATCCAATCCTTCCCTAGAGGGACATCTTGTGGCAGAGATGGGATGCGGGCCCAACACTTGTTGGACGCTATTGGTTGTGAGGGGTCGGTAAGTTCCTCAGGTCTGCTCACAGCTATTACTGGAGTCGTCAACCTATGGTTTGAAGGGCTTTGCCCTAAGGAGTTGGCAGAGTTTGTGGCCTCAGCCCCCCTCACCCCCTTATTGAAACCTGATAATGGTATTAGGCCTATCGCCGTGGGTGGCATCTGGCGTAGGTTGGTCTCTAAGGTGGCTATGAAGAAGGTTGGGAAGGACATGGTCCAGTATTTAGGGGATTTTCAATTCGGGGTTGGTACACCAAATGGGGCGGAGGCGGTGCTTCATAGTGCGAACAGGTTCCTTAACTCCTTTCATGAAGATGGGTCCATGGCCTTACTTACGGTAGACTTTACCAATGCTTTCAACATGGTTGACTACTCAGCGTTCCTCCAACAGGTCCACCAACGTTGCCCATCTATCTATTTGTGGGTCCAGTTCCTGTACGCCCAACCCGCTCGGTTGTATGTTGGCAGCGAGTGTATTGAGGCCACCACTGGAGTGCAATAGGGAGATCCCTTTGGGCCCCTCCTCTTTGCCCTAGCCTTGCACCCCCTTATTCTCCGTGTGTAGGGGCACTGTAACCTCCCCTTTCATGCTTGATATTTGGATGATGGTACGATCATAGGTAATGCAATGGAAGTTGCTAAAGCCTTGGACATCATCAACACGGAGGGACCATCCATAGGGCTCCATCTCAATATTAAGAAAACGGAAGTGTACTGGCCATCGTGTGACGGTCTAAAGGTGCAGGACGGCATTTTCCCGAGAGGGATAGGTAGACCTGTGAGGGGGGTTAAGCTCCTTGGGGGGGCGGTTAGCCGAGACTCTGCTTTTATTGGAGAATTAGCAGGGCGGCGGGCATCGACAGCGGTTGACCTTATGAAACTCTTGCCCTGCTTACAGGACCCCCAGTGCGAGCTTCTTCTTTTAAGGTCATGCATGGGGGTAGCTAAGTTACTGTTTGGGCTGCGGACCTGCCAACCTCACTTGATGGCAAATGCGGTATCCTGTTTTGAAGATGGTCTCCGAAAGGCTATTGAAGACGTTGTTTGCGGGGGGGCTACTTTGGTGAACTTCAGTGGCGTTTGGCATCTTTGCCGATGCGCCTGGGTGGATTGGGCCTCATCTCAGCTCGGGATGTTGGAGTTTATGCTTTTGTGGCGTCTAGAGCTCAGTCGTGTGTATTGCAAGACCACATCCTCCGGAACAGTGGGGTTGTTAAGCTTGACGTAGACTACCAACAGGCCCTCGAGTATTTAAGTGTCTCTCTTCCAGACTTTGACATTGGCGGTTTCTCTAATATGGACACCGCCCCCCAAAGCCACAAAAAACTTTGGCGAATGCTCTATTTGAGAAAATCGCTCGGAATCTGGGAGAAACACTTGATCTGTCTCCCCGCCAGAAGGCGGTGATTGAGTGCTTGAAAGGCCCCCATGCGCAAGACTTTTTAAGTGTTATCCCGATCGAGGGGCTGGGGCAATGCATGTCGGCTGTTGAGTACAGGGCTATCCTCAAATACCGGCTGATGATCCCTATGTATCCAGAAGACGAAACCTGCCCAATCTGCCGTAAAGCCTGCATGGATAAATACGGGGAGCATGCTGTTCATTGCAAGGAGCTCCCTGGTTTCAAATACCGGCACGACTGGGTAAGGGATGTTTTGGGGGACATCTTGAGGAGAGCGGGGGTTTCTGCCAAGAAGGAGGCCCCCGTGAATTTCCTTACAGACCCCATGGAAGGGAGATCAACATTGAGACCAGCGGACCTGCTCATCTTTGGCTGGGCGGGAGGGAAACATGCTTGTGTAGATCTCACAGGAGTCTCCCCCTTAGCTGGTTTAAGGGAAAATGGGTTTGTAGCAGGACAAGCGGTAAAGAAAGTAGAATCTAAAAAGGTGGATAAACACGCTAAAGCATGTGCTGATAACCAACATGCATTTGTCCCCTTCGCCTTCGACACCTTTGGATCCCTAGCTCCAGAAGCTATCCGTTTATTGACTAGGGTCCAACAGGTTGTCCACAGCAGTGGCTCATCGACATGGGGGCAGGGGTTTGTCTTTAATATGCTAGGGTTTGCTATCCAGAAAGGGGTAGCGGCGCAGCTTGTTGCTCGCTTACCTGCGATATTGGTGTAAAATCTATTTCACTAATATATTTTGAAATTTATATTTAAAAAAAAAAACTTAAAAAAACAAATACATAATTTTTTTTAACATTACAAATATAGATTTTATTGAAATCGTATAATACCGTTTTACCGGTATCGTACAGAAATAAACCAATATTGACCGAACAACATCGGTACTAATACTAATATTCGTTTTTATGGCTTTGTTTTTTTACAAGTCGTTTTTGGTATTTTACAGTATTTTTACACTACCGTTACCGAACTAGTATTATATTTGCCATAATCGGAACGGTTTTTGGTTTGTGTTATTTACTCATTTTCAGTTTTAATATTTTCGGTTCCTGTATTGAATAATTTATTATTTTTTGGACCAAATTTATATGAACTAGTGTTAAACACCCCCGCGTTGCGGCGGGGGCGTAAAACCATGTCAAATAGCACCAATGCCACATCACCGTCAGCAACCACCAACACTGAAGTTGCGGCGTGGTAATGCGAAGAAATTAGACCAAAGCGTAATACATAGAAAATTATAACTAAATCGATCTAGGACCCGCACGTTATGACGAACCTGTCAAACGGGAAAAATTAGATAATTTAGATGACATAAAAACGTCGAACCACACACGCACGTTGATTCGTGTTAACTAACAAAGTTTAGAACGAAACGTAAAAACATTGAGCGACACACGCACATTGCACTGTATTAACTCGAAAAATTTAGAACAAAGCGTAAAACGAAAAATTTACGAAAGATGAAAAGTATAGGGAACCAAAGCTGAAGGTAAAGAAGTTATGAGGTTAAATTACAAAAGATGAAATGTTTTGGATTAAAAGTAAAAAAAAAAAATCATATAGTTTTTGGTTAAAAGTAATTTATCAAATACTTTTGGGTTAACAATAAAAAAACAATTTAAAAAAAAAAAAAAAAACCCTAAGCACTTTGTACAACAACTATATGCAAAAAAAGTTTTGCTAATTTATGGTGTCTAAAACCATTTTTTTTTGGGAAAACCCCTAAGCACTTAGTACAACAACTATATGCAAGAAAGTGTTTCTAATTTATAGTGTATAAATTGACAAAAATTTGATTACCTTACTGATACAAAACCTTATTAGAGAGAGGGAGTAGGTGAGGTTGCTAAAAAACAAAAAGAAGTTCGATTGGTGTGTGTATGTATGACTAAGTGGAGTGGTTTGATGCTTTTTTATTCCTTCAAAAGATGATGGGTTCGAAAAACGGAAAAAGGAATGATAAAAATACAAAACATGTTTATTAATGAACACAAGAAATCGTTTTATGAGTTATATATATGACCAAATACATAATTATTTTGCTTATCGTTTTGCGTAAGGACAAAAATATACCTAAAATTGGAGAGTGTACAAACTCAATGCGCATCATACTAGCAATAAGTTCAAACTTCATAATCGTACTAGCAATAAGTTCAAATCACATGGTCACATATATCTAAGAAAGTTAATTATTATCAAGAAGTAGATTGTGTGATATTCGTCACTTAACAACTTTAACATCCGTTTTATCTGTGTAAACATAGCCTTGTGAGTGTGTGTTTGGAGACATTGTCTCGGATGCTATAACTCTAGAAGATGTTAACTATATATACCAGAATTGTGCTGCAATCTTATGAGTGTATCACAAGTCTGTGACAAAGGAATATAGTGTTCTTCAACGATGTAGAATGCTTATTTCTCAAGTCTGTCTACTCAGTTTCTCCCGAAATGAGTATGTTTACAGCACCCTGTTGGATGAACATCTTATTTGTTAGAAACAATACTTATGTCTTTAATATGAAAAATGCCAAATCTTCCGAACATATGACTTGCTTAATTTCTAAAGCATCAAAACTGGAATCACTGCTTTGGCATAGGCGAATGGAGCATGTAAACTTCAAAAATATGAATAAACTTTCAAAATTAAATTTAGTAAGAGGTTTCCTATCAAAGAATTTCCGTTTTCAGAAAAAATGTATGGCGTGTGCCCAAGGCAAACAACACAAAAAGCCGCACAAGTCCAAAGCAGTGAATACGATCACTTCTCCATTGCAATTGTTACACATGGATCTTTTTGGTCCTATTAGCGTTAAAAGTTTGGCTAAAAGTTCTTATTGCTTGGTGATTACAGATGATTTTTCTCAATTTTCATGGGTTTATTTCCTTGAAGCTAAAAGCGAGACCGCTTTCATCCTAAAGACTTTCATTCCTATGATCGAAAATGTCATCAAACTGAAGGTTAAGTCAATCAGAAGTGATAACGAGTCTGAATTCAAAAATCAAACGTTTATCTCTTTCTGTGAAGAAAAAGGAATTCGCCTTCAGTGTAGTGTAGCTAGAACTCCTCAGCAAAACGGTGTAGCGGAACGAAAGAACAAAACACTCATTGAAGCTGCTCGAACTATTCTCGTAGACTCCAAGTTACCAATTATTTTTTGGGCAGAGGCAGTCAACACAGCGTGCTATGTTTTGAATCAAGTTAAAATCGTTAAGCCTCATGAAAAAACTACTTATGAACTTCTTTTCAAACGAAAGTCTCTGATAGATTTCTTTAGACCATTTGGATGCTCATGCACGTTTCTCAACACTCACGACAATCCGATCAAGTTTGAAGCAGTCGGCGATGAATGTTACTTCATGGGCTATTCATCAACTCAAAAGGCGTATAGAGTTTGCAACAAAAGAAACAAGATGATGCTTGAATCATACTATGTTGAATTTCAAGAAGGAAACTACACCAACACTGGAAGCTATCCCGATTTGTTTTACGATGTAGATGTTGTCTTCAACACCTTCGACATTCCAGAAACCTTTTCTGAAACCGAACCTGCCGAGGCCACTCAAATTGAACCATTGTTTGACTCGTCAGACATTGGGCTCACTCCTTTCACCACCCGTTTCACTCCCTTTTCAGCTGATCCAATCATCCCCGTTGAAGAAGTAAATGGTGACACTTCGGCTGAGAATGCATCCACAAATGATACTTCTTCTTCACAGACGAATGTGGATGAACCTATTCAGGAAGACAGACCGCCAATCATCTATGTCGATGAACACTTCACCAATCTACCTCAACAAATTGAAACCCATACCAACGCAGGTTACAAGACCAATCGGAATCATCCTATTGAGAATGTCATTGGTCCTGTGGAAGACGGCATGCGAACTCGTGGACAGACATACATTATTAACAAAGGATCGTACGCTGCTTTTCTTTCGCAAACTGTACTAAGTGATATAGAAGAAGCTATTCAAGACTCCTGCTAGGTACAGGCCATGTAGGAAGAACTATCTCAGTTCCCAAAGCTTAAAGTGTGGGATCTGGTTGATCTAACAGAAGGGAAGTATCCAATTCGCACAAGATGGGTTTTCCGCAAGAAGACGGATGATCAAGGTGTGGTTATCAAGAACAAGGCAAGATTGGTAGTTCAGGGTTTTCGATAAGAGGAAGGGATTGATTAGGAAGAAGTTTTTGCTCCGGTTGCAAGATTGGAAGCTATTAGAATCTTTTTGGCATATGCATCGTACAAAAACTTCAAGGTGTTTCAAATGGATGTGAAGAGTGCTTTCCTCTATGGTAAGTTGAAAGAAGAAGTTTATGTCTGTCAACCTCTTGGTTTCAAAGACCCACACTTCCCCAAATGATATTACAAGTTAGACAAAGCTCTCTACGGTCTTCATCAAACTCCACGGGCTTGGTATGAGACTTTGTCAACATATCTTCTGGAACGTGGATACACAAGAGGAAGAATCAACATGACTCTCTTCATAAAAAGGATCGAAGACGATGTATTGCTGGTTCATTTGTTTAAGTCGTTTCAATTTATTGTAGCATTTAGCGGTTTCTTATTTAAGCTGAAACGATTTAAACAAATGAAATGTTTTTATATATGTGAATCAAACCTATAAACTCACTCATCATTATGTGTTGACACTTGTTCTTGCATGTTTTCTCAGGTCGCTAAGGTACCCGTTTACGCTAGGAGCACAACATGACATTAAAAGCTATTTTTGGGTGTTTACATCCATACATTTATTTACGTTGGTTTTGGGCGTTTGTTTTGGCGCATTTTTTTACTTTACTTTTACTTACGCTTCCGCAACATACTTTGGTTTTTGAAAAATGTATATCTTTTTTTTCATATAGAGGTCGTTCTATATGACTAGTGACTTGGATCCTGGTTGTCACGCGCCTCGCGGTAAAACCCTGGAAGTGGAATTTAAGGGTGTGACAGATTGATATCAGAGCCACTGGTTATAGAGAATTAGGTTTGCATGCAATAGTAGACCTAGACTATAGCCACAAACACAACACTAGTATGAAACCAACACGAACACAAACACCAAATGTTGTATCTTGTTACTCTATTTCACACGTAACTTACTACTTAATTTAACAGGCATGTCGACATCGCGTTCCCCTAAGGCTAGTGAGGAACATGATGTTCGCGAATCCCCACCCCTACCACCCATCTTTTCAGGACGACTCAAGACAGCTGAGATACGCCACGAGATGAGCTATGAACCCGAGTATTATCAGATGAAGGAACGGAAAAGTGTTGTGTAGCTAGTATCCCCAGCTAATTCAGAGTAACATAGCAGATGAGGAAGTTCCTCCCCTAACTTTAGAGGTTACCCCTGAGGGTCATCGCCCCATCGTTGGTACTTTACCTCCACTTGAATACCCACTGGAGAAGGCATTCTCTGGCTTCGTAGCAGTGACTGGCGACGAGTTCCGTCATATGCGCGAGGCAGCTAGTGCAATCACAGGTCTGCTTCAGCAAGTTACCGAACTAAAGCATGATATGCAGCAAGTGCAGGCAACTTTATAGATAAGGACTACCAGAGAGAATAATTTAAGAGAAATAGTTAGAGTCCTGTCTGAGCGAGTGGTAGAGCTCACCAAGAGATTGGATACGGCAGAAACTAGAATCATTGACCTCAAGGCACAGAATGAACCCGAGGAAGTGCCTGAGGAGGCAGCTAAGGATGAAGACGTCGACATGGGTAAGGAGAAATCGACAGCTAACTTTGTTTATTTTCGTTTATTATTGTTTTAGTTTTCACGAACTATGGGATGCTTCCACGAAACTACGGTTATCTTTGGATTCTAGTATTGACTAGATATTCGTATGACATATTTCTGGGTTTCAGTTGAGTTTATTGAATTTATAAAGCTCGTTACTTATCGTTAGCGTCAAGAATTAGTCAAAACAAGGTACAATAACAAAAATCAGCGCACATACTTTAGGAGCTGCGTCGGTGACGGCGGAGGAGCCCTTCGGCGACGCGGGGTATTTTTGCCGACGCTTTAAATCGTTGTCTACGTAACTTTGGTGTCGACGCCAGTATCCTGGACGCATCGCCGACACAGAGGTGGTCCGTCGGCGTCGCAGCAACCTTAATTTTGTTCCTGTTTTGTTGATTTCGTGTATACGGTTGTTTCCACTCCCACACCGATGCTACGTAATGATCCTGAAACGCACCCCGTAAGACCTACAAAACACCAAATCACGTCAAGTAGGAAGTTCGGAACTCAAACTTATGTAAAACACAAACTTTAAATATGATTGAACACCGGTTTTATTTGATGTTTCTATTTAAATTATTGATGTGTTAAGTCAATATGTTTGTACGTTTACATATTCTTGAAACTTACATGATGATTGTGTGATATGAACTCATATACTCATTTTTGTGTACATTAAGAAGCATAATGGCTGGACGTAATGGTGGGCGGCGCGGTAGCAGAAGAGGAAACATCAACATGACCCATGTTGAATTGGTGACTCTTATCTAGGATCATGTTACTGTAGCAATTGCCGCCAATAACCAGAACAATAACAATAACCAGAACCAAGGAGGTAATGTTGTTTGATTTGCGTGAAATCTAACGTAATAACATTATTAGGAGTTTTGCGAACACATGCTCACTTTGAATGTCATATTCTTAGGCATGGTCCCGAACCCCTACAAAGTGTTCATGGACAGTAAGCCGAGCACGTTCAATGGTGAAGAAGGGTCCATTGGGTGCATACTTTGCCTAGAAATGTCTGAATCCGTATTCGCCGTGTGCAACTGCCTTCCGGTGAATCAAGTGAAGTTTGCAGCATCGACGCTGGAGGGCGCCGCTCTTACATGGTGGAATTCGCAGGTCCAAATGCTGGGTTTAGCGAATGAGAACGCCATGGGATGGGAAGATTTCAAGACTGCTATTAGAGAGAAGTATTGTCCTAGAGACAAGATACAACAACTGGAACAGGAGATATGGAATCTCAAAATGCAGGGTTCAGAGGTGGAGGCATACACCTCCAAGCATTATGATATGGTTTTCCTATGCCCGGATATGGCTCGACAAGTGTACAAGCAGATCGAGCTCTATATTCGTTGGTTCCAGAAATTCACGGATTGGTCATGTCAAGTAATCCCATCACTGTTCAACAAGTTGTTCGTCTTGCTCATAAGTTAACAGACCAAGCAGTAGAACAAGGCAAGCTACCCAAGAGGGGCGCAACTGTGAATGCCCCTGACAAGAAGAAGAAGTGAGAAGACACTTCTATCAAGCAGTCATCATCTAATCAACCCCAACAGAATGCTCAGAGAAGGTTCAACAACAACAACAACAATCAGTATTCAAGTAACAACTCTCAAGACATCACACGTAACCCGCATCTCGTCATCGGACGCCACCCCGAAGGTAACGCCGACATCCCAAGTAACCCGCATCTCGTGACCTGACGCCATCCCGAAGGTAATGTCGCCATCACAAATAATCCGCATCAAGCACTTCAAGGATGCTAATTCACATAAGGCACATAGATACACATACAAGGTTAAAAGCACGTCAACTACCCGACAACTACTACCTTCAAGTTCCCGTTACCACTAAGGTTCGAAACTTATGATAGAATTATGAAATAAAATTTATCACGACCCAAGTCGTGCTTTTATGTTTTGAAATTCGAAATGTAAGAAAAATAAGATTTAATATTGTAACATTTATAAAAAAAGGTGAAAGTTAAATACACATTCCAATTCAATACAATACAAATACTAAATAACAAAACGAAAAATATCACCAATCTTCAATACTTTAATCTTCTAGCTTCCAATATTCAAGTCATCCATCTTCCAATCACCAAACATCAAACAACCAACTTCAGCCATATACCAATTAACAACCATATACTCAACAAAACAACCCATAATATACTAAACACTTATCAACAGCAATACAAACATTAACAACTCATTCATAAACAACAAAAATCTACCCTTCACATTTCCAAACCTACCAAAACCTAGTAAAATACCCAGGTCAAACTGAAATCACCCCATTGATAACCTACACTAACCCAACTCGGCAGCAAACACCAATAAACGATAACAACCAACCTGCCCATTAATTCAACCAGCATAGGCAGTAGCGTCAATTTGACCCATTATCCTTAACCATAAACTTCGTAACTTCAGCAGCCATTGATACACTCTGAGGTTCATGAAAGGATAAGCCCATAAGCCTCATTCTTAACATATCAAAGATTAGATTACATAAAACCTGCACCAGCCTTTCAAAACTATTAAACGACATGTTATTTCGTTCCTGCCAAATGAAGCAAATCGAAGCAGCTAATACAAGCCATCTAATCACACACTAAATAGTTTTAGATACATTTCACTGTTTAACATACTCAACAATAGGTGGCCGAGAGTCCAGAGCATTAGTAAAATTCGCGAAAACTTTAATTTTCCTTGAAACCACTCTAAAAATAATGAAAATAGTACAATATAAAAAGCAACAAAGATAATGAATACAACACAATAAAAATCAACAGATATAGTGAAAACACTCCAATAACAGTTGCGATTACATAGAAAAAAAACACACAGTGTTGAAATTCTAATTAGACCTACATTGCTGCAACTTAAATTTATTTCCACAAATCAATAGAAAATGGTAGTTACATGATTAATTTTATCTCATTTGCGCCAACATGATTATGAAACCTAAAATTGTCAAATCTAAATAAGGATAAAACATGATGTTTATAAAAAAAACCCTAATAAATCAACATGCATAGAAATCCTCAAATCTAAAACCCTAAAATCGTCGAAAACTAAACGGATAAAATAAAAAAAATAAAGTTGTAACAAAGACATCAAGAAACAAATAAGCATAAAAATCGATTAAAATAACGTTAAAACATTATCATTACGTTATACAAGAAAAACATCTACCTCGAAGTAGATCTGGATTGTAAAAACCCAAATAAATCAACAGGGACTGAAAACAGATGAATAAATCACATGAAAAAAACAAAAAAAAGGAAGCAGGTGACAATCAAACGGAAAACCTGTTATAAGATACAGGATTGTAACATAAATACCTTGAAACACTTAATCGGAAGATTATTGTAGAGATTGCATCGCCGGTGTTGAAATATTCTCTGATGATAACGGTGACAGATTCGAGTTAAAAGGAGATTTTATGAAGACACAAGTGAGAGAATGGAAAGAAAAAGGAGAGACAAATAGGATGTTATATGGTTCTAGAAAGTAAAACAGTGTGTATTAGATGAGTAAATAGGATCCGAAATCACGGGTCAAATATATTTAAGTGGTGCTTTGCGAATGAAAAAAATACCCGGCTCATTTTCCCGCCAAAATGGAATCTAAGAGGCTCTCAGCTAATGACACATCAGCCCAAATCTTCTCATTTATTATATATAATAGATAATAGATTTGCCTTTACATAATAAACTCCAATACCAAAAATAAACTACAACCAAGACATTAGGCTGTTACATGAATAATAGAAATGAGGATGTCGCAAGGTAGGTTCTCTAAATGATGAGATTGTTAGCAACCACACCCTACCAGAAACAATTCAAAACTTCAACCCATTGCCACCATTCAAGCCCCCAGCGATTACTCACCACTGTACACGCCAATCTTCAACATCTCTAGCACACAACCCTACGCCACTTCCATCATCCCCGGGAGCACAGGGGCGGACCTACAGCTTATAATAAGGGGTAGCCCCCGCTACCCTTGACGCTCCGGCGGTAGTGTAAATTTTGAAAAAAATTGACGTTTTTTTTTTTTACCCTTTTTTTTTGAAACGTTACCCCTATAAAGGTTTTCTAGATCCGCCACTGCGGGAGCACCAACACTACTAGAAAACTGTTATTATTCCTACCAAAATTTCCTACGCATTTCCTACGAACGAAAATGGTGACACATTTCCTACGAAATTCCGACGTATTAGAAAGGGTCTTAGTTTTGTGACAAAAAAACAACAAATTGGTTTGCGTAGGAAAAATGTAGGAAAATTCCGACAGATCTCCGACGAAATCCGTTTTCATTTTAACCATTAGTCGGAAATTCGTAGGAATCGTTATGCGTAGGAAAAGTGTCGGCAATTCCCAACGGGATTCCTACGGAATCCGTTTTCATTTTAATCATCAGTAGGAAATGCGTAGGAATCCAATTTATCATCATAATAAAATGAAATTACTGATATTAAAATATAAAGTTTTATTATTTATAAAAAATATATGTTATTTTTAAAATAAATTTATTAATATCCATAGTTTTTAATTAATATCCGTAGAAAATGTGTAGCAACATACCGACACAATTCCTACGAAGTACGTTTCATTTTAACAATTTTCCTATCCGTAGGAAGTGTGTCAGAAATTACCGACAAATTACTCACCAAATTGATAATTTTTTTGTGATATATATTTTGTATTATATGTGTGTTATTTTTGAAACAAATTTATTAATATCCGTAGGAAATTTGTCATAATTGCCGACAGATTTCTGACGGAATGGTTTTTAATTAATATCTGTAGGAAATGTGTAGGAAAATTTCGACACAATTCCTACAAAATACGTTTTTTTAACAATTTGTCATAAATTCGTAGAAAAATAACGAATTTAATAGTTCCTTAAAAACGTAGGAATATTGCCGACAGATTTCTGACGGAATGGTTTTTAATTAATATCCGTAGGAAATGTGTAGGAAAATTTCGACACAATTCCTACAAAATACGTTTTTTTAACAATTTGTCAGAAATTTGTAGAAAAATAACGAATTTAATAGTTCCTTAAAAACGTAGGAATCCATGATACACACGTTAATACGGACTATTAGGGCATGTATGATTGTACTTCTTCATTACCATATAATAGCACTCAATACAATGTGTTGTAACCCTTCAACATAAAGGCCTTCACGAGCCATTAAGATATATATCAAGGCCCAACACAGTCTATTAGGGCATGTACGACTTGTAATTCTTTATTAAAGTATTGTCGCCGAACCCTCCCGACCCGACCCGACCCGACCCAAATAATGAGCCACCGGAAAATCCTAATGTTTAGTTGTGGAAAGTTTTGACACTGAAAAAAGGGACCCATTAGAAGAAAAACCACGTGGGTCAGAACCTGCCTTCTTCCATGATCGAGAGTGTAGCCACCTGCTATGGCGTAATCGTCGAAAAACCGACTTGGGTCGGAACCTGCCTTCTTCCGCCACAAGTAGCTCCATTCTGACCTAGTGGTGAATTCAGGAATTTTCGCTACGGGGGGCAAAAAGTGGGTCGGTCAAAATGGGTCGGGTCAAACCATATTGTTAGTCCTTTAAAGTAGAAACTATAGCGATGATAGTTTATTAAAATAACATAGTAAACGAAAGGGTACTCTCTTTTAAAATTTATAAGCTAAACAAGGTACTTCATTTGTGTTGTTTATTCATATGTTTTTACTTTTAAAATTTTCATTTGTTTTGTTTATTCATATTCTAAGTATACTGATAAATTATTTGATAATTTCAATGTTGTAGGTTTGCTAGTTATGAAGTTCATAGTTCAATCACTGATATACTATTGGTGCATTTTGATGGACCTTGGTCCACGTTCCGGATGCTCCCGAAGGATGTATTGGCTAGTATGTTTGTTCGTTTTGGGGTAAGATTTATTTCATTAAAAATATATTAGAGAATGACTATTTTACCATTTAATTACTAAACCATAAAAAATTTCAATCTTCAGCTCAAATATAAACGAACCTACTGTGATAACAGATTTCATAAACCTTGATCAATGAATTTGAGCCTTGGATCAAACCTACTGTTAACCAAATACAAACAAACATCATGAAAATAAAATGTACAAGGAAATTAAAAAAAAAACATCACGAATCAACCATATATATATGTATATAAATTTTATTTAACGCTATTATTTTGTTTTTTTCGTTCCTGAAATGCAATTCGAGTATAAAATATAATTTATTTATACACTAGCGACAGTAAAAATATATATATTATGACTAGGGGCATGAATTTTCGAAACGACACGATCCTAACATGAAATTCGTGGGTTTGGGTTTAGGCTACATGGGTTCGAGTCAGATTCAGGTCGAACCCGTTTAATTAAATGTGTGGTGTTTGGGTCAAACTTGTCGGGTTCACGGTTTCACCCATTTAATTATCTTTATACTTATGCGTTTTTTGGGTCGGTTCCCGGTTCACATACATCAGATGATGTACCAGCTGGCATTTTTATTAAGCAAACATATTTTTCTTTTATAAAAATACAAGGTTATATCAGTTATCCAGTCAGTTTTTTTTCTTCTGATCTGGTATTAACAAAACCATTTACACATATTGAATTTTTGGCAAAAGTAGGTGCTTTGAGCACCCAAAGAGTGAAACCAGGTGGGCATGGACTTTGTAAGTGAAACTAGGTAAAGCCGCTGAATGGAATTACAATGTTCATCAAAGCCGTTGTTTAGGACCACAACCTTGTTTTTTTTTTTTGTTTTTTTTTTTTTTTGAAAGGCCAAAGTTATACCTTATTTCATCTAGTTAAGCGCTTTACTTTATTTTTGAACAGACCAAATATTGTTGGGACCCGGAGAGTGAAAAAAACCTATATGACGCATTTCGTAACGTTGTTGAGAATCGGTATAGAGACACCATGAGGGACTTGAGAGAAAAATCTAAAGACAAAGCCAGAGACGCTGGACATGTTACAGGAGACAAGCACAGATTCGACATAATTTATAAATATCCACCAGCTTCGGTGTCTAAGGTAGTATGGAAGCAATTGTGTAAGGTATGGGAGTTACATTATTATTATTACTACTTTTTTATATATTCTATTGCTCTATATATGTGTGGTTTATATTGTACTTGGCACATAGTCTAGCCTTACACACATATATACATATATATATTTCGTTTTCAGGGTTGGAACACCGAAAAATGGCTAAGAAAGTCAGAGAGCGGGAGAACAAACCGAAATAGCAAGGGTAGTGGTGAAGGTATATCCCGACATACCGGTGGATCCATAGGGTTTGACGAGCATCGCATTCGTTTGGTAAGCTAATCATCTTTATATAAATTAGTAAAAAAAGTTGGGTCGAAAAATATAATTGTTTGTACTCAAATGCTTTTTAGGAAAGAAAATATGGCCGAAAAGTAAAGTGGTTTGAAGTTTATTTTGATACCCATCTCAAAAAGGAAAGCAAAAAGAAGTATTGGGCCGGAGAGCTGGACATTAATAGTCTTCAGGGATTTGAGTTTAATTCTGAAAAATCAAGAGAAATCTATGTAAGTTATCTTTATCGTTTTTGAATAATTAGAACATTAGCGTATTAAGTTTTAGTACAACAACTAACAATTTGTTTCCATAAATTGTAGTTACGGTACAGAAGTGATATGATCAAGTTGCATGGGTCGGATCTCAACCAACATTCGGATGATCTTGATGTGTGGGCGAGAGTGGCAGGAGATAAAAAGGGTCGGATGTTCGGGGTAGGATCTTCGGATCCTAATTTCGTGATAACTGGGAAATTGTCTACATCTACCGAATCTAAATTATATGTTGATGCCATAAGGTCGCAAGAGGGGGTATTGTTTACTTCTTACAAAGTATCGCAATTCTATAAATTATATAGTTTTTAACAATTAATTAGTAGAAAACAATAACTTAGATTATTGACCCGTTTTAACAATTTAGGTTGAAAAAGTCCGAGTTGAAATGGAAAAGGAACTTGGAAATGAAAGTGATGCGAGACAAGAGTTGGAGCAAAAAGTGCAACAGATGGAAAAAGAAATGAAAGAAAATGAAGAAAAGAGGCAAAAACAATTTGAAGAGTTTATGAAAAAATTCCAGTCTCCCGTTAGTCATTAGTAGTACTTTTTTAATTATTCCGGATCTTTATGTTTAACAACGGTGATTTTGTGATTGAAACGGGCTCGGAATTTTTGTTATTTATTCCGAATCTTTATGTTTAACAATGGATGATTTTGTAATTTAATCGTGCTCTGAATTTATGTTATTTGTTTTTTTTAAATTTATATTCCGAATCATATTTATCAATATGCATCTTTCAGCAGAAAAAAAGCAGGTATTTTTTTGTTTTTTCTATTATTTTTTAAATGTATCCGTAAGAAATGTGTAGGAAAAAGGCTCAACAGGTTTTGTCAAATTCCGTTGGAATTCTGTAGGAAAAAAAGATAGTTTCGTAGTAAATGCGTAAGAAAAAAGAATACATCATGTTAGAAGTGTGTAGGAAAAAAAAAACAATTTTGTCGGAAATGCGTAGGAAAAATGAATACATTCAGTTGGAATTGTGTAGGAAAAAAATATTTCCGTAGGAACTGTGTAGGGAAAACGAATACATTCCGTTGGAATTGTGTAGGAAGAAAAAACAAATTCGTAGGAATTATGTAAGAAAATTAAAATTTAATAAATATTATATAATAAATATAAATATAATTGTTTTAAACACAAAATTTTAAAAAATAAATATTTCGTGAGAAATGCGTCGGAAAGTTAAGAAAATTAATTCCGTGAGAAATAAATAGGAGAATTCTAACGAAACATTTTTGTGGGAAATGAGTAGGAAAATCCGTAGGAACTGCGTCAGAAAAATTACCCACGAGGAGAATTCCCACAGCCTATTTTCGTGGGAAATCCGTGGGTAAACGCAGTTACCCACGAAAATTGGCGTGGGAATAGTAGCAGTTTTCTAGTAGTGCAAGCTAACCACCACGTCACCACGACAACCTATCTCCTACGCTGAACATCGTCTTCATCTCTCTCCCACGACATAACACTCAATGCGAAACCCTAAAAAATCCAAGAGATAACAACTTGTGTATGAGTGTAAATAAAAACTGGTATCCCATCCATACGCGGAACAGTGTCAGCACAATAAGAAGCAATCTGGGCAATTTTGAATGGAAGTTCTTCATCCTTGAAATCTGAATTGCTTCATGTATGTTGAAAAGAGATGAAAAGGCTGATACAATGAGGTGTCGACTCTAGGGTTTTGAAAAGAAAAGGAATGATGATCTACTGAATGTTTGGCGGGAATATTAAATACAATTTTGTTGCTTCAAAGCCCCTCTTGTTCCATTCATAAGGCAAAACCATCCCAAAGCTAATAAAACTCACTTTTGATATTGACAATCGGGTCCCCGTAGTTCTATTTTATTCGTTTCATCTCCGAAAGTATTTGCACGACAATACAGCGGATTCTTCCTATCCGTTAAATACAATGTCACGCGCCAAAACAACCGGTCCACTAAAACAATCCAGATAGTTAATTCAATCGCTTCGTTATTTAGAATGGTAAAATTTGGGATGTTACAGTTAATTATTTAACCCAATAATTCATTTTAAAGTTTAAACAATTAAGCCCATTAACATGGGCCTTTTGTCCAATGTTTAGTTCTTCAGCTTGAAGTACCAAAAATAAATGAGTAAATTAAAAAAAATCGTCCTTTATATATGCTACTTATTGCAAACTGTGTTCTTTGTCTTTAATAAGTACAAAAATTGTACTCGATGTTTGCAAACCCTTGCAAATTATATCATTTAGCCCTAACCCAGTAGTTTTTATGGTTTTAAATATGACCAAATGGACCTCACATAGGGGTACTTTAGTCATTTTACCTTAAACACTTAAATAAATAATAAAAAAACCTCAAGCTTCCACTTCATCAATGGCGGATCCCAACAAGTCCGTCACCGGCTACCCCGCTCTGCCTGCTTCCAACGGCTACCTAGAGGTGTACAAATCGGTTTTTTTTTTTTTTGAAAAAACGGTCCGGTTTTTAACCGAACCGGTTTTTTTTTTAATCCAAAACAAAAACCGGTTTTTTTAATAACCGGTTTCGGTTACTAACCGGTTTCAAGTCCAAAACAGTAAACGGTGTAACGGGTTGGGATCGGTTTTTAACCGGTTTTTTAAAATCGGTTTCGGTTATTAACCGGTTTTTCAGATCAATAATAGTAACCGGTCACCAACCGCCGGTTCGGTTCGGTTCTGAAACCGGTTTTTTTTAAAACCGGTTAAAAAAAACGGTTTCGGTTTTTTTTTTCCGGTTACGGTTCTAAAAACGGTTTTTTTTTAAAACCGGTCCCGTTTTTAACCGAACCGGTTTTTTCATCCAAAACAAAAACCGGTTTCAGTTACTAACCGGTTTTTCAAGTCCAAAACAGTAACCGGCGTAACCGGTTGGAATCGGTTTTTAACCGTTTTTTTTCCAAAAAAATGGTTTTTAACCAGTTTTTTAAAACCGGTTTTGGTTATTAACCAGTTTTTCAGATCAATAATAGTAACCGGTCACCAACCGGCGGTTCGGTTCAAAAACCGGTTTCGGTTTTTTCCGGTTACGATTCTAAAACCGATCTTTTTGTACACCTCTACCTCTATGCATACCCTTACGCTGCGCAACAGCATCAACCCTCCTACTTCAGCAACTACTACTCCAACCCCCTTGCCAATCGCCTTCATCATTTGGCTCGTCCTTCGTCCCCAAGTCCCTCAATTCACTCTCCAAACTAGGGATGGGATTGGTACAATACCCGTACCTATACTCGTACCAGTACCGAAAATACCGGTACCGAATTTGAACAAAACTAGGTACCAAATACCGTACCAAATATATAGGTACGGTACGGGTACGAGTACAGGTACTGGTACGGGTATTTTCGGTACAGTACCCGCTTGGTACCATTTTGTTTTTATTTACTTTTTGAGCACTAGTACGAGTACTAAATAGGTAAAATTGACATGAGTACCAATATAGTACGAGTACCAAATAGGTAAAATTGGTACGAGTACCAATACGATACGGGTACCATATAGGTAAAATCAATACGAGTACACTATAAATACAATAATATGAAATAAAACATAATACAAAAAAACTTTTAAAGGTATACATAGAATTCGGTACCAGTACCCGTTTTTACCCGTACTCGTACCCGTACCAATACCGAAAGTACCGAATACCAAAATCAATAAAACTTGGTACCGATACATGTACCAAATACCTAAAATCGGTACGGGTACAGGTACGGGTACGGTACGGGTACGAGTACGGGTATTTGGGAAAAAAAGCCCATCCCTACTCCAAACCCTAACCCTAACCGGATACTTCCCCTGCAATTTCGCTTATCCAGCAACTACACAACACATAGTAAAATTACAAAACACTGAGACTAGAAATTTGAAATTCAGAAAGCAGAAAAAAACATATTGTCGGTATCGAGAAGTTGAAGACGTTTCTTGTTTAATCGTTGTCGAA
Source organism: Helianthus tuberosus (assembly GCA_030545235.1). NCBI lineage: Eukaryota > Viridiplantae > Streptophyta > Magnoliopsida > Asterales > Asteraceae > Helianthus > Helianthus tuberosus. Next base: position 135,665,212 of record CM060427.1, on the reverse strand, counting down.
GAGAGTTTACAGTTTCTGTTGCAGCGATGTGGCGTTGTTTGAGCTCCGAAACAGACATGATTTTACTGAAATGTATGCTCGATTATCGGAATTCAGGTGAGTGAGTGTGTGGTGAAATTGGATTATTAGGGTTTTTGAAAGTGAGTGTTTGTGTGGGAAAACGGAAAGGAATTTGGGGTTGTCGTTGACTGCTGTGCGGAGACTGCTGTGCAGGGGCGGACTTACATGTAGCCCAAGGTGGGCGGGCGCACCCTCGGGAAAAAAAAAATTAGTGCTATTTTCCGTTGAAAATCCCGTCTGCACCCCTTGGAATTTTTCATCTGCACCCCTTGGAATTTTTCGTCCACACACCTTAGGTAAAAAATGTTTTCGATTTATATTTTAATTTTTTTTAGTAAACTCTAATTAAAAAAACTACCTAAATTATATAAACTTATACTACCCAACTTAACCAAAATACCCAATACCTTAACCCACTATTTCATTAAACATAATTAGCCCACTAATTACTAGCCCATTAACCAAACTCAACCTAAGTTCAAACTATAATAATTAAAATAAGCCCAATAGTCCATTAGAATTCCTCCCGCCCTCCCTCTCTTGGGTCGTCTCCTACCTGCGATCATCGAACACAACAGCACGTCATCAGCAGCCGCGAACCACCGCCGTCCGACACCAGAGGGTAACAAAATTCTTAAATAGGTTTGAAATTTCATGTGTTTTGACATTGTTTATGGTTGTTTAGATGATTTTTAGGGTGATTATGTTGTTTATATGATAACATTATGTTATGGAGCGATGAACTTATGCATCAATTTGTTTGTGATAGGAACCATGAGTAGGGACGTTATGGCGCAATTTCTTTTTGCTTTACATGACCCGACCCGAACCGACCCGATACGAACCGATTTTTTACTTATATATCTAGGGGCCTAAAATTTTTAAAAATGTTTCGCACCCCCATGGAAAAATTGCTGGGTCCGCCACTACTGCTGTGCCACTGTTTGTGTAGGGGAAGAAGAACGAGATGGCGGTGGTGCGATTGTGGTGGTGCTGCGATGGCGGAGGAGCTTTGGGCGGTGGTGATGTGATGGCAGCGGTGGTGTAATGGCGGTGGTGCCCCAGATTCTACAGAGAGATAGAGAGCGTTGAGCAAGAAGAGTGAGATTTGGAAGAGATAGGGAGAAAAGGGGTTTTTATTATTTATTTCGGTGTCTAGGGTAAAATGATTAAAACACCCTTATGTAGGGTTTACTTGGTCAGATTTAACCATGGAAACTAACTGAGTTATCGCTAAAGGACGTAACGTGCAAGGGTTTGCAAACATCGAGTACGTTTTTTGTAGTTTTTGAATACAAATGACACACTTTGCAATCTGGTGTCAACATAAAGGACGAGTTTTGTAATTTACTCAAAATAAATTGATCCAAACCTTAGATTTACACGTAATAACCCAAAATAATTTGGTGACCGGACTCAATCAAGTAAACAAAATTCCATTACCCAATCCAACCCGGTAAAAAAAATTCAATCACCCGACCCAACAACAAATCCTTCTAGATAGACATTCGAACACCAAAAAATTCCGACCTCCATGGGAAATTTTTCTTGGTCCGTGCACTACTTCTGGATCAACACACTGCTTCGTATCACATAGAGTTTCTAACGTTAACAACTTTACACTAACTACTGGACTGATCCATTAACTATAATAACTTGGATGATGATCAGGATTACCCTCACATTCTGGGACATTATACTGTAATGAGCCTCTTGGATCTACTATGGAATTCGTTTATACTTTAGGCTGGATAGATCAGAGAAAGACATCCAACATGATCAATTTTCTAAATATTATTAGCCTTATCATGAATGTGGTGTGGAGTGCTGGGTTGGGTTAGGAAACTGGCCTACAGGGCTACACTTTCGAGTGTAGTTTTGGTGAAGTAGGTTGGGCTTATGGGCTGTGCTGCAGATATAAGGGTTTGTTGGGTAATTCTAGTGTATGCTCTATTGAATGTTTTTTGGATAACTAATATGGATAACAAACATTGTAACCACTTGTTTGTTTTAGAATTGAGTTTAGTTTTTTTTTTCCTTGACTTGGGCCAATTATACTTGCATGATGCATCCAGGTTAACAAGTTAGATAGCTGTTAAAAAATAAATAATAATTGGCCTCACTTTGAGTAAAATGCAATTTGCGTCCCTGTGGTATGTCCCAAACATCAACTTGAGCCCCTAAAAACAATGTTTTGCATTCTGAGCCCCTGTGGTATTCATTTCATAACACTCTGAGTCCTTCTGTCAAGATTCCGTCTGTTTGACTGTTTGACTATTGCTAAATGTCCAATATACCCTTAATGACCTTATACATATAATCCCTTATCCCCTAAATTGATCAAACTGATTCATAAGAACACTGACACTGATCTGTGGGTTGTGATTAGAGCAGGTTGATTAGAGAAACACCAATTACCCCAAATAATAGTGTATACAGGTAACATCAATTCCATAGATTCTTCATAAGAACACTGATCTGTGGGTTGTCATAAGAACACCATCGTTCGAAACCACCATTCTCCACCACCGCCAATCGCAAAACACCAATGACAGTACCCACCGCTACTGCCGCCGTCGCCTTCAGCGGCGAAACGAAACCCTAACCCATCAAGAACTCACCATGAATCCGTCATTAATTCTGATTTATGGTGTTGTAATTGCAGCTTGCATTTTTTGTTAAAACCTGAACACACACACACACATTTGATTTGACTAGTCAGAATTGGTAGATGGGTGTGTTGGTACTATTTCTTAATTGTGAATTAAGGGCACTGTCACCACCCCCAAATCACCTACCAACCAATCCTACCGCCATCACCACCCCCAAATCAGTGAAGGTACAAACACTAAAACTGCCACCAGATGGTTATATATTCCGAAAAGAAGTTGCTCAATCTTACCTTTCTTTGAAATGTTGTAAACCCACAGCAGCGATGCATATATAACAGCCACCCTGGATAGCCTTTTGTGTGGGTCAAAGAAAACAAACTTTAACACCCATAAAAAGAGAAGGACAACATCGGAGAAAGAAGAAGACCAAGGAGCATTCCCTACTCATCTTCAAATCATTGGTGTGTATTTTGATTTCAACTGATGCTCTGAATCAAACTACTGATTTCTTCAAAAGAACTGATGCAAAGAACTCAAGGATTTCAGAATTTTTGGGTTAGACGCTAGGGCTTCATTTAGGGCGGTGATTAATTCTCTTTGTTCTTGTAATTGAAGCTCCAATTGATCTTCAAGAAGCCTTCTTTCGGCATTTAAAAACCCAGTGGGAGTGAAGTTAGAGAAATGGGGAGGAATTGGTTAGAGAGAGAAGGTGGTGTGAAGATCTGAGAAATGGTGAGGAATTGATGATGATGAAGGGAAGAGATGACAAAAGACGGTCTTACCCCTGGCTTAAACAGTCAAACAAACGGCAGATTGACAGAAGGACTCATACTGTTATGAAATGAATACCACAGGGGCTCAGAATGCAAAAAATTGTTTTTAGGGGCTCAAGTTGATGTTTGGGACATACCACAGGGACGCAAATTGCATTTTACTCCCTCACTTTTAATACAAACTGGATATGTGCAGAAAATATATAGGGCCTTACTTTGGTTTTTATGGTTGCTTTAGAGTATTCACAACATCACCCCCTTGGAGGTGTAAAAAAAACTGGTTTGGGCCCTGGTGACCCGATTCTCAACCTGGCACGGTAACCCAAAAAACCAGTTTGTGTCAAACCCATTAGGGCCCACTCCGGCCCGCCGAATTAGTATAGGTTTGGATTACACGTGTGGAATCGATTTCAAATGGAACAGGTTTGTGCCTCGCTTTAAAATCAATTAGAACCCAAAAAGAAATATTTTAAGGGTTGTTGACCCGCCAACACAGTTCTATACGTTATATTATATACAACACCAACTTATAATATACAAATATACTTTATATAAGTTGGTGTTTTATATAACATAGAGATCGTTGGGGGGACAACGAAGAGGGGCACAATGGTCACAATAAACGTGATCATCGACGATCATGGGTGGAGGCAGTCTCGGCTGTTGTGGGTGGGAAGAGGAAGACTGGTTTGGGGGAGGGGTGAGTCGGTTTTATCTATTATTTAATTTATTTATTTTTCTTTTCAATCAAAAAAAAAATAATAGAAAGGTAAAAATAAAAATAATAAATTTAAATAAATGCTCCATCACAGTCATGATCGCCTTCACGAAATTTAATCACTCGCAAGTGATAGAACCACTTGCGGCGGTGTCTCATAGTGGTCACTCCATCGCTAAGCCCCATCATGGGGTGCCCCCTCCTCCCTTGATCCAAATCTTTTTCTAGTATTCTTGTTCTTGCAACTCTGTTTACAATCATACATACGCAAATCGCATACAATGGGATCATGGTTCGAACGAATGCGGGAAATCAAAGAGCAACAAACTCTCGTTTTATTGTCCAATATATGTATGAACCATCAGAATCCAAGTAACTATGCCTTTTTAGTTTAGTGGTGTTAGTTTGTTGTCACCTATATGTCATCATAATCTATTCATGACTTGAGGATACCCAATCTATTATGATTTTCAATGATCCATTGAGCTTGATACTTTGCAATTGCTCTCTGTGACGGAGTCAGAAAACTTTTCCAATGGTGTCATTTCTTTTTCGATACCCGGGTTTATAATAACCCGGAGTAATAATGTTCGGATCGGGTCAGGTCGGGTTGAGTCGATGAAGAATCAATCTTCCCTGGTTTACTATTTGAAGATGAAGAATCAAAAATTTGTTGACTTTCTCTTTAGAAATCGATCAAGAAACAAGCTAAAACAGCTAATATTAACAATCCTATAACTCTATGAGGTATGACACTTATTATAATAAATAATCAAGGGACCAGGTCTAGTTGTCCACAATCTAACAAAGTAACAAATAACAAATTTAGGGCTGTAAACGAGCCGAGCTCGACCCAGCTCGAGTTCGGCTCGAACTCAATTCGAGCTGGCTCGGCTCAGGCTCGAATTACAAATCGAGCTGAGATTTGAGGCTCGAGCTCGACTCGATTAAAATTCGAGCTAGCTCGGCTTGATCTAGCTCGAACTAACAAAGAACCGCAAAATTTACTACTTAAAAAACCCTAAAAATGAATCTTTTCATAGACTAAGGCAGGCAAAGCTCGAGCTCACGAGCCGAGCCAGGCCAAGCTCGGCTCGTTTACAAACCGAGCCAAGCCGAGCTGGCTCGTTTACAACTGAGCCAATTTCGAGCCGAGCTTTTTTCGAACTTTTTTCGAACGAGCTGCGAGCCACGAGTTTTTTTGAACACTCCTAAATTAACAATCACATAAATAAATTATACATTTTAATTAACTAATTTCAACTCTATTCAAGTATTCAAAATTCAAAGTTATCAAGTATAAAGTCACACAACTTTGAATGATCATAAACGAATGAACATCGATTTATCAGAGTTCAGAACAAAACCGATAATTAATTCAATTTGCCCCTGCTCCCTTAGTCCCTCTTATGTGACTGTTTTGATTCCGATTGCGATTCAAGAGGCAAGGATTCACACGGCTTTTTTTTGTTTAATTTATGTTTAACAATTGAATTAACTAATTGACTTTGGTCGTTATCAGCTCTACTCATCGAAAACTATAAATGTGATAATCGATAAAGGCAAATATTAATACTAATTTCGATGAAAAAAACAAAAAAAAATGGTCACTCTTCATAAGACTTTTCAATAAGACTCAATCTATTCACACACCCTCCATGCCTATTTGCACACTTTTGGTGCCGTAGACGTCTCGTCTAGGCCTATGTGGGGCGTCTAGGCGCTGAAATCAAGGGGCTCTGAGTGGGATGTCGGGCACAAAATTTAAGGGGTCTAGACGCCCCGTATAGGTCTAGACGAGGCATCTTAAAGGTTGGTGTATTTTTTAGTTGAAAATGGGTGTTTTGGTGGGGTAATTTAATGTGTTTTTGAAGGGTGATGTTTTTTTTAGTGAAAAAAAATGAATGTTATGGTGGGGTAATTTGAGTTGTTTTTGAAGAAAAGTTTTATTTTTTGTATAAAAATATTTTACCGTTTTCAAAATCGGTCATTTAAAAATATTCGACCGTTTAAATATTACATTGTTTTTAACATTTTACTTTTTCAAATATTACCCTTCCGTTAAAATATTATATTGTTTAAATGTTATACTGTTTTCAACATTTTAATAAGAATTCAAATATTATATCGTTTAAACTATATTTAACATTTTGAAAATTATATTGTTTTCGTATTATATTTCAATGTCAAGGTTTTTACCATTTATTACGACATATCAGTTTAATACAAACAATCATTAAGTAACCGAATAACTGAAAACAAACTTAAATATGACATATATAAGATAAGTTTGTACATCCATAACATGGGTGAGGATCAAATAGCAAGTTTATTTTGGCTAGAAGGATAGGAAACAATAGGATTATGACATGTGGCAAAATTTAAAATAAAGAGGAAGAGTATTTTAGTCAATCGTATCCAATCTTCTTCATTCTTCTCCCCCATTAACTTCAAAACCCACCATTTTCAAAACCCATCATCTTCAACCTTTTCTTCACTTTTTATCTCAATAATCACTACATTATAGTGCGATTTTCGTCACCAATCAATGATTCAAGCACCCAATCAACGTGTTCTTCAACTTTTTTGAAGAAACCCAATTTAACTTCATACAATATCTCATTTTTTTCCCATGATTTTGAAGCGAATCACCCGATCCGTTCGATTCGATCACTGATAAGTGTTCATTCAAATTTCATCAATCGTTGAAGAAATCGGCTTCGACCCATGTAAGAAATTCTTGAATTGCATTTTTACGATCTGGGTTTTTGAATTGAGTCATTGCGTTTTACGATCTTGGCGGGGGTCCGGGGGCAGCGCCCTTGGAAGCAGGGTCCAAGGGGTAGAGCCCCTGGCTGGGGTCGAGCTGCATCAGATTAAATTGCTTTAATAAAACTGCATCAGAAAATTTAATTTTCTTGAAATTGGCTCATTTTCGTAGACAGTTTTTGATCTCCTACTTCCTGGTTCAGACAGTTTTTGAAGTGTTTTTAGTCATTGCGTTTTAGGTAAAACATATTTTTATGTGTTTTCAGTTCATTGCGTTTTAGAGAGAACACTTTTTTCTGTTTTTAGGCCATTGCGTTTTAGAAATAAGACAATTTTATGTGTTTTCTGGCCATTGCGTTTTAGAAAAACACATTTTTGAAGTGTTTTTAGTCCATTGCGTTTTAGGTAAAACACATTTTTATGTGTTTTCAGTCCATTGCGTTTTAGAAAAAAGGCATTTTTAAGTGTTTTCTGGCCATTGCGTTTTAGAAATAAAACATTTCTTTGTGTTTTTTGTGCATTGCGTTTTAGGTAAAACATTTTTTATGTGTTTTCAGGCCATTACGTTTTAGAAAGTACACTTTCTTTTGTGTTTTTAGGCTATTGAGTTTTAGAAATTTGACATTTATTTCTTTGTGTTTTCTGGCCATTGCGTTTTACAAATAAGACATTTCTTTGTGTTTTTGATGCATTGCTTTTAAAAAAAAGTCATTTTTACGTTTTTTTTCATTGCATTTTACGCAACTGGGCTTTTTTCCATTGCGTTTTACGCAACTGGGTTTTCGAAAATATAGCAATACTATACTCGTTTTAAAGATAAAAAAACGCTCGTTTTTTTGGTGCAATTTTTATAAAAAAAAATAATTTCGTATGAAAAAGTTATTAACGTTTAAAAAATGGGGGGAATTTGAGGAGAGAGAAACTATTGTCCTGGATTGACTAGAATACCCTTACACAAACCCACGCGCCTCTTTTCTTCTCTTCAATTTCACTCATTTAATCTTAGCCCTTGATTAAATCAATTGATGGTCAAGATTACTTCCTAGCCTTCCTAGCCAAAAAAACTTCCTATTATATCCTAACCCTCCATAACAAAATATAAACTACAACCGGATAGTAAATACCAAAATATGAACATGCAGCTGGACTATGCCTCCGGGTCCGAATTTGAATCTGGATCTGGCTGTTGCTGATAATGATGATGATGTGGTGCTCGAGGTGGTGGGAGCGGTATGACAGGTAACCCCTCTCTCTCTCGTCTATCATGCGCCTCCCGAACCAAGTAACCCATTAAATCCATAAGCCTATCAACGTCGGCTCGTAAACGCGGATCTACTGGAGCTCCCGGGGCATGACCTGGAATAACGTGCCGTTAAAACTAGGGCGCCCCGGGAGGTGGTGGTAGCTGTGGCATTGCTGGTCCGTCTAAATCCATCGGAGGCTCCTGCACGACCGCTGCATCATCTGGTAGGTCCTTCGGAATCCATACGTGACCTCCGCGGGTTTTAAACTGCTCGTTGATGACGTCGAACCTCTTAATGAGCTTCATCCCCCACAAAACCCACCCTATCTTCATCATACAAAACCCACCCAAACCCTCAAAATTCAAATAACCCTACGGTTCTATTGTATAACTAATTGAAGAATACGAAAGTATGTGGTAAAATACATACCAGGGAAGCTTCAAATTGAAAAAATATGGTCCAGATATGGTGAAATCTACACTTGTCCGTATGTATGTGTATAGTTTAGGGGTGATATGCAGAGGTCGTATAGGTTATCCCCTGATATATGATGCATGGACGCCTCGTCTAGATCTAGACCCCTAGTCTATAGCCCCTGCTGAATTACTATTTTACCCCTGAAATGCCCCTAGTATAGGCCTAACTCAAGGGTAAAATGGTAATTAACCATTTAAGCATAATCTTTATTGAAATGGTTAATTACCATATTACCCCTGACTTAGGCCTATACTAATGGCATTTCAGGGGTAAAATGGTAATTCACCAAGACGGGTCATCTTGAACTAGACTGTAGTCTATTTGAAATGCCCCCAGTATAGGCCTAACTCAGGGGTAAAATGGTAATAACCATTTCAAAAAGATTCTTCTTAAATGGTTAATTACCATTTTACCCCTGAGTTAGGCCTATACTGGGGGCATTTCAGGGGTAAAATGGTAATTAACCATTTCTCTTTTAAATATTCAAAATTTAAACAAATAGGATTTGCCGTTATAAACATATGTAGCGTATAGGCCTAGACGGGGCGTCTGGGCTTGTAAAATTACTTTTATACCCCTGGTTTTCTACTAGACTGGGGGCAAGACATGGTTATAATGGTCTTTTGGACTCCCATAGACGTCCAGTCTAGGCCTGGACGAGGCGTATATATATATATATATATACACATTTTGTAATTAATTTGTTTTATGTAATTGTAATTTATATATGATAAAATTTAAACTCAATGAATAGTAATGTCATTTATTATTTACTTTTTAAATTTATATATGATAAAATTTAAACTTAATGAAATTAAGAGATGAGCAAATGGTATCGGGTATAGGTACCGGTCTCAAATTTACCAAACCGGTGTATTTTCGTTACCGGTTCTGCACAGGTATTCACCGGTTTTTACCCTCAAATACCGGTGCCGTACCAGTACCGACCGGTACCGAACCGTACCATACTAGGTACATTCGGTACCGGTACCCACTTTTGGGGATTTCGGTAACGGTATTTTCGGTAACGGTATTTTCGGTACCGGTTGGTACCGAGCTCATCAAATCCTGTAGCAACGCAGAAATGCAAGTAATACGGTCTCAAATTTACCAAACCGGTGTATTTTTGGTACCGGTTCTGCACAGGTATTCACTGGTTTTTACCCTCAAATACCGGTGCCGTACCAGTACCGACCGGTACCGAACCGTACCATACTAGGTATATTCGGTACCGGTACCCACTTTTGGGGATTTCGGTCAACCGGTACCGAGCTCATCAAATCCTGTAGCAACGCAGCAATGCAAGCAATTGCACCGTTTAGATTACTTTTCATACACACGGTAAGTAAACTGTATTTCGTTTGAATGATGTTTTATATATACAACAACTTATTTTGATTTCTTTTTTGTCTTTTTCTGTAATGAATGACTTGTAGCATGTAAAATTAACTTGGATATTTAGAATATTGATGAGCAAATCGTATCAAATCCTGTAAACGAACCGGTATCGTATCGGTACCAAATTTACTATACCAAATAATTTTCGTTACCAATTTGGTACCCACCTTTTGGCGTTTTCAGAATCGTTACTTTCGGTTCGACACCGGTCTAGCACCATACCTGTATTTATTGATTTTTACCTTCAAATACCATACCGTATTGTACCGAGCATTTTCGGTGTCGGTACCTAATCTCGATGATTTTCCGGATCGGTACTTTCGTTTCCGTTACCGGTACCGAGCTCATCCATATTTTAACGTGTTAGCACCGTAATAACTGAACTGAAAACAACCGAATTTCCAACGTGTAGGACGTGTGGGTCCTATTATTATATATTAGGTTATTTAAAATCGTTTTTTTTATGACGGAGTGATTATCCTTATCACGTCATTTTATTTATGTATTGATATTCGGTATCTGTTTGCTGTTACTGACACGCCTTTTGTAGTCATTGGGTCCCGCCGCAACGCGCGGGCGGAAAATAACTAGCTATAAAAAAAATCATACTAATTACAATAATAATAATAATAATAACAATAATAATAACAATAATAATAAATATAATTATATTAATTATAATCATAGAAATTAATACAAAAAATCATATTAATTACAAAAATCGTTCTTCTGATTCACTGTCGATGAAATTAATACTCGGGTTTGGGTTTGGTGGCGGATTCATTATCGATGCATACCATTCTATACAAGGTATGTACATATACTGTCATTGTTCTACAGCGGGTCTTCGGTGCGTCATACATAGGTCGTTTATTATTGGCATTGGATAGTGGCCTTCCAGCTTAACATGTATAAAGTGGTTATTGTTAACATGTGCAAGCGTTATCAATCGTGGTTGTCGATCAGTCGGAGGACTCAATATCGGGAAGAAAGTGGAACTCCCATCGATGCTTAACAGGTGCACCACGATACCGTACTTTTGTGCAATAAGAAGCCATGCGTGGGGAATTCTATCCAGTGACTCGGGGGACAACGTTCCACTGAATCCCAAATTGGGCCCTCACGATGCATGTTAAAGTATCCTTCGTCCCATGCTTTAAATATTGGCAACCAGGCCTCTGCGTTTTGATCCATCTCTTGTACAAGGTCTTTTTGAATGTGCCCCCATAAACGTTATCCCACACCTAAGCCCACAGCCACAAACCAAAACCCACAATGACCGTCCGACCTCACATCTTGTATGCACGAGTTGTGTGGATGAAACACTGTCGGAAGGACAGATTTAAACTGTTTGATGATTGACACGTTCTCGTCCCCCACTATTAATGGAAAACCATTATAATCTCGTATATCTTTCTTTTTATAACTCGTTGAATGGCTTCGGCCCGCTTTAGGTTTTTGAGACTTTATGACCGACTGAGAGGCCTGTGACGGAACGTACTAGCTGTGGCAGGAGGCATCGTATGTACTTTGTTGGGAATCTTCAAAGTTGTTGTTTGCATCACCAAAGGAGCTTCTCCTCAATTCTTCGTCTCTACGGGCGGCCTCGTGTAACCTTTGTTGTACTTGCTTTGTTGTTGGCCGTCCACGAGTATCTTGTTGGACAATCGGTGGTTTCCTGGTAGAATGGTTGGAGTCAACACTGCTTTAATCTCTGACAACAAGCTTTTTTTTTCTGAGCAGGGGGTGCGACTCTAATTGTTGTCTAACAATATTGAGCTCTTCTAACACGTCAACGTCAACATCAACATCTATCAATTTACATGGTTGAAAGTTAAGCTTCCGCAGGAAGACGTCCACGTCTTCGAGTTGAATCGGACGCTCTGCACGGTTAAAACAATGCACTGTTTATGCCACATGATTAACGGATGTATATCACACAAGTTTTGTATGTTTAATAATCATTACCTGCACGTACGTACTTTTTCCAGCCTACAAGCACACAGCAACCTACATTTGTACCACATCTGGCAATCACATAATGAATGAAAGAGCTGCAACACGTCTAGTTTACTAAGTAACTCTCCACTCAACAAGTCAAGTGCTGTATGGGAAACTTTTTCCACATAGGTGGTTAAACAACGGGTTTCCGTGGTGGTTCATTCATTTTTCTATGCTTTCTTGAAAACTGCCCCTTATTTCACCATATTGTGTTTCAACTATATCCTGGACACAACCAACTATACGGTCTAGCGAGATCCTATCTCGGACGTATCTCTTTAAAATGGCGTGTTGGCTCTCAACTCTGTTTGTGGTATGCTGACCAAAGTTGCGACTCTGATCAGTCCACGCAAGACAGACATTTCCTTAGAATCTTTCAGCCAGTTATCATACACGTACTTAAGTACCCCTAAAAAGTAAAACCAATTAATGTAGGATCGTTTGCACGACCAAACGAGTCGTTCAAAAGAGTTTTTGATCAATACGAGAGGCGGAAACAAACGTATTGATGTTGAATCAGCTTGATATACACTTTAATTGTCTAGTTTATTGATATAACAACGTTTTACAGGCTGGAGACACTTCGGCAGCACCTCGGCACCGGAATCAAAAAGTTGTAAATGAAATGATAAAGTCAGCTATATATAGGGAACCCATTTCTCATGGAATGGACATATGTCCAATTCACACGAAATGGCATTTCCATTTCGTGCGAACTGGCTTTCCCATTTCGTGCGAAATGGCTCCTTTCTACATGATTCTCAATTTTCTCGTTCTACGTGACTTGATCTATCATTCTAGTACAAGACTCGATACAAGACGAAGTCGACAGACATATGCACCAACAGACTCCCCCTTGGATGTTGACGAAGTCTTCAGTGTCGAGTCTTCGGTATGTCACATCTTCAGTCTTTATCAATCTTCTCGCTCTCTCCAAAGTATCTGACACTGTAAGCATCCTCAATCTTCTCTCTTCTCTTCTATCAGCATCTATACTCCCCCTTGAATGTTGATCTTACAATCTTCAAGCTTCAATCTTCAAACTCCCATTGGATATTGATCCAAAATCTGTATCTGGCTCTTATGTCTTCAGACTCCCTCTTTCGATAAGCTGGGATTGCAGTCTGGAATTCACTATCTGCACAAACTCTACCTCGAAATAAATTTCACAAATTTAACAATTTGACAAATTTATATACCACTTGCAGATATCGTTTAATCATCAACAACTTACTTTTTGGGTAGATTTATTTATAACAATTTTCATTTCAAAACAAACTCTCCCAACCCACTGTTCATCATGTTTAGCACTTGGAATTTTGAAAATCAGCTTTCCAAACATCAGTTGTCGAAAATCTTTTTGTATTTTCAAAATTTTATGCAAAAACATATTCTTTTTGGATTTTTGTTTTTAATAAAAAGCAGTAAAGAAATATATACAGACAATATTTTTGTGAGTTTGTGTAAGAGGATCATATCAGTTTTTAAGACAAATCACTAACACCGTTAAGCTTTAAATCATTTTAAGTTCTAAACGATTCACGTAGATTGTCAGTATACTGATCCACTTCAATTTTCACACAAAGTTCAACTGCTTCGAGATACGAGATTAATGTTTTAGGCACTCAACTTATTCGCGTGTACCACCTCAGAATATACTCCCGTATCCAGACTCCTATATTCAGTCTTACAGGTGAATGTACACTAATGATGTCTGTAAGGGGTAAATGCGAGACCATGAGAACTCAGGCTATTGCTTCCGCAAAATCAGAGAGATGATGGTTCGACTTTAGGTGTGTTCCCTTTAGAGAATCTTTTCTTCAACAGCACATGATTAGCATTTTTCAATGTTTCATCATTTTTTATGTTGAGGGTGGGCTTTATGATTAAAGCAATGCAAAGTATTATACGAGGACTAGGCTATTGCTCCCGCAAAATCAGAAGTCCTGGTATAATACCCCAGATATCATCACGCACAAAGACCTAGTATGTCAGAAATAGAAAGTCTTTCAAACAAGATTTCGGGGGTTACCCATATATCCGAGAGATGTTCCCCACGAGATAAGTAAGTATTTGATATTTAGGTTTATATCTAGAAAACAATTTACTGAATGTATAAAAACCTACTGGCATATCATCCGTGAGATCGTTTATCACATTTGACTTTCCAATTCTTTAGCGTGTTGTGATACTCCACTGATGTACTATCATTTACTCTTTTTCACAGCAAAAACTCATTTTGAATTTTTTCAATGTTTTTGGCTTTTTCAAATTTTCGAATTTTCTAAAAATTTTTACTCCCCCTAAAATCAAAAATATGTTTCAATTTTTGATTTTCAAGGAAAATTTGAAAATAAACTGTACAAATAAAGTGACAAACTGATTTTCAAGCTTCAATTCTCCATCCACTTGGCATAAACAATCAGAACTCCTCCTGACAACAAACTATTTTCCTATTATGATTTCAAAACACTTAAGTTTGTTTTAATCAAAATGGTTTTTCTGGAAAATTAGTTTTGTTGATACCATTTGTAAAATCGGGGTTTTGTTCATCACTTTGTACTTTCTACAGACTTATGAATTAATCCCCATTTTTAACCACTTGAATGAGAGTTAAATCAAGTTCAACTTAATGACCTTGATTAACCACTTGTAGGTGAAAACCCCTTTTTCAACCACTTGTAGGTTCACTTATCAACCATACCATTTGTAAATCGAAATATGACAATTTTAAATTTTGAGAAAGATGCCGATTCATGCTCCACAATTACCAACTTGGGAGCTCTGGCAAGTCAGGATTTTTAAGTATGGAATACTGACACCCTAGCCTGACTAGCTTTGGGTGTAATCTGTTCAATTTCATTTGGGGTTTGAACATTTCTTTTTTGCATCATAAAATTGTTTTACCCCTTTGGCCCTTCCATCGACCATTTTCCCCAAAATATTTTTCACTTTTCCATTAAATGTTTTTTCGACATCAAATTCTTTCTTTTCATTATAGAATTGATTCGAAATTTCCACTTTACCAACTTTTTGTTTAAAATTTTCAGTCCTCAATGGTGAAAAGTTGACGTCATACATTGGCGGAACTGAATTTTCTCCTTTTTCCTCAACTTGTGGCTCCTCTGACTTTGACGAGTCAGATTCATTGCCAGATTTAACATCTGTTTTCTTAGCAACCCATGTTTGGTTGTTAAGATTCACCCTTCTTTTGTAAAACTTTTTCGAACATTCACCAACTTCATATGTTGAGTTTTTAAACACTTTGAATTTTTCAGTTGGTGGTTCAGATTTATCAACAACTTTTTCTTTGAGTTTAGAAACAACTTCCTGTCTTGTGTTGGTTGCCTTTGGACAAGTCCAGGCAATGTGACCAACTTCTTGACATCGATAACAGGTTCTTGTCTCCTTTCTCTGATGAACTCCATTCTTCTCATGTTTCTGTTTTTCTGCAAAGAACGCTTTGTTCGATTGATTCCAGAATGAGCTCTTCTTCTCTTCTTCAGAACTGGACCCTGAAACAAATACTGTTTTTGTTTTAGAAATTTTCTCATTTTTATGATTTTCAGGTGAAGTAAAACCTAAACCTTTCTTTTTGAAATTACTGTTATGGTTTGGTTTCTTTTGAAAACCAGAACCGAAACTGTAATCCTTTTTCTTGTTTAACCTTTGTGGAACTCTTGAGGTGTACTTTTTAGGTTTTTCAGAAAGATTTACATCTTTTATTTCAGATATAGTAATTTCTGTTAGTTTGAAAACTTTATTGATCATTTCAGTTTTAGCACCACTTATTGGAAATTCCTCATCAGAATATAATTTGTCTAAATCATTCAAAGTATATGCCACTTTGATTGGTTCGTCATTCAAATTAGATTTGATAACAGAAATTCTTTATTATACACCCTTTTGACCGATGATTTTGAACTGTTGACCGACGAACTCGAACTTTCAGACTCAGACTTTGACTCTGACTCCTCATCCTTATCCAACACCTGATCGACCACTTTCTTTATTAACTCAGACTCATGATCAGTGTCAGACGATGTGAATATTACGTCAATGTTGTCTGGTAAATCATCAGTTGTTTCGGACTTTAACTTTATATTGACTGCCTTTTTTACTTGTTCCTCATTTGGTTTTCTGGGAGAATAACCTTCCCAGGTCGGAGGCGGACACTTTTTATAATTTGCACCTTGTTTCTTACCAGTATCCTTGTCTTTCGTCTTCTTGTCCTGAAAGACTTCAAAACCTGCAACAGTCGGATAAATTCTATCAATCAAATAATCAGAACTTGAATAACTCTGTAACAATCGTCTGATTCTTTCATTCTCAGTCTTTTCAATTTCCAATTCCTGTTCTAACTTTGCACACTCTTCAATATAATGATTGATTTCTTTCTGCTTAGACATCATTGTTGCATTCATCATTGTCAAAGCATCTTCCCTTTCAGAGTTTGTCTTTTCCAAACTATTCACCGTTCTTTTCAACACATCATACGACTCTTTCACGTACTTAACATCGAACAATAGTTTTTCTTTCATCTCATCGAGCTCACTATACTTCTTGTCTTTCTCTTCACAATGTTTGCATGGTTCCAAACATTTCAGACAAGGTTTAGTGACCTCTACAATCTTTTCAACAACCTTGACCTCTTTACTCTGTTCATTCATCTCATTCTCAGCAATATTCTCACATTTTACTTCTTTCTTTTCTTTTGCTGCTCATCTCTCCTTTAGCTTCTCCAATTTATCTGCAAAATAAAATTTGAAACTTTCAGGAGATAAATGAGTTTTTCCAATGTTTATTTGTTTAATTTCTTCCTCATCATCACTGCTATCAGTTGATGATTGATCAAACACTTGTGTCTTTTCTGAACTATTATCTGAAGAAACAGACTCTCCATCTTGGCTTATCTCATCATCTGCAAACACATCCATCCACTCTTTCATCAACTCTGGTTCTTGAACTATTTGTGCAATGAATGCTCTAAACTTTGAATCAGCCGGAATGCATTTGTCCCAGCTAAAACCTTCTGCCACTCTTTCATCATCTTGATTAACTAGATAAGCTTTCTTCTTTCCATCTTCAATAGCATGGGATGATGACGGTTGTTGAGCAACTTGTTGATATATAGCTTTCCGATAATAATCATTATTCCCAAACGGATTCTGAGCTCCACCTGCTTCTCGAATGGTACATTCCCTCTTGAAATGTCCTTTTTCCCTGCATCGAAAACAAGTAACTTTAGATTTATCAAAACCTAAAGTAGAAACATTAGCATCACGGAAGTCATCTCTTCCTGTAATCTGCTTAAATTTCTCAGCTCTTCTCAACACACTCGCTAAACACCACTTAATATCCATAAGCTCCAATTCCTCAGCATCAATCTAATCGTAATCCTCTTTTGTTAGCATAGGATTTCCGATTCTTCCCGCAATCAAACCCTCATAAGATTCTAACACGGTAACAAGTAATGCCATATGACCTTTAGCAACTTCTTCAGAGAAATTCTGACCATTCTGAAGATGCAACGCGATATTGCATTGTAGCACACGACCATTACCATTGTTTGAACTTTGAACACTCGGATTGACACTTGGATATGAAGAAAAACCACTAGTGTTGATTGAGCTTTGATTAACTGAACCAGATGAGTTCTCTGCGCTGAAAGCGGTTTGGATCTTTGGACTTGCTTCAACATTTTGAACATTCCCTTTGTAGTATATCTTGATGTCTTGTTGACCGCTTGAATTGTTCATTCTAGCAATCTTTTGTTGTTCAAGATCATGTCCCTCAAGTTTCTCAATAAATTGTGCAATCGACAATCTACTATACTCTCCGGAATTCTTTAAAATCATGAGGTATGTACCCCATTCTTTTTGAGGTAAAGCATCGGCTAATTTCTCAACCCATTCCTCTGGAGTTTTAGTAATTTCCAATCGAGACATTGAACGCACTAGATGACAATATCTTTCAATGAGAGTCTTTGTTGTTTCACCTGGCACACTTGTAAACAATTCAAATTCTTTCTTCAATAATGATTTTTTACTCTTGATCATCTATGCACTTCCTTCGAATTTTGTGCGAAGTGCATCCCAAATCGAATATGCACTACCATCATGTTGAAGTAATATGAAAATATCTTCTTTCACAGCTTGTTGAAGTAAACTGACCATCATTTCTTCTGCCTTGTACATATCTCTCTCTTTATCTGAAAATTCCGAGATAATTTTAGCAACTCTCAAACCAGAAAGTTGTCTATTATACTTAGTTTCAATACATTCCCAAGATCTTAGATGATTTGCTTGAACCCAATTCTCGAAACGTTCTTTCCAACTATGATATTCTTCAATGCCCATCAGTTTTGGGGTTTTTGCAACGTTCCAGTTTCATTTTCCATGGTTACACTTTGAGCAACACTAACAGGAGTACCCGGGGCAGTAGCAAAGGCATTATAAAATTCGTTGTCCATTTTTCGGTAAAAATTTCACAAATTCAGACTTTCAAACGAACTGGAGAAGTTCAATACGTACGAACTGGACCTAACTCAAATGAATTGGTGACTTAAGGTTCAAACCGTGCGAATTGGAGTGTTATTTCAAGCGAAATGGATCAACTTCACCCAATTCGTGCGAAATGGATGATCTTTGGTGCGAAATGGAGTCAAATCCGTACGACCTGGATCAAATTGAACCAATTCGTGCGAATTGAACAGACTTTCAAGCGACCTGGGACTCAATTCGTACGAATTGATGCTGATGTCATACAATCGGCCATGTCCGTGACAAATTGAACAGGTTTTAGTTCGATTTTAGGTCTGAAACTTTCAAGGATTTGTTAAAACCGTGTTTCGCGTATTATGTGAGAAAATCAAGCCATTTTATCCGTTAAATCTTGGTTAATTTGATGAAAACTTGTAAAAGAAGGTGTAGAAATCAGAATTTTGATGAAATCAAGCTGAAATCGGTAAGAACTCTTCCTCCTGAGCTCCGATACCACTTGTAGGATCGTTTGCACGACCAAACGAGTCGTTCAGAAGAGTTTTTGATCAATACGAGAGGCAGAAACAAACGTATTGATGTTGAATCAGCTTGATATACACTTTAATTGTCTAGTTTATTTATATAACAACGTTTTACAGGCTGGAGACACTTCGGCAGCACCTCGGCACCGGAATCAGAAAGTTGTAAATGAAATGATCAAGTCAGCTATATATAGGGAACCCATTTCGCATGGAATGGACACATGTCCAATTCACACGAAATGGCATTTCCATTTGTTGCGAACTGGCTTTCCCATTTCGTGCAAAATGGCTCTTTTCTACATGATTCTCAATTTTCTCGTTCTACGTGACTTGATCTATCATTCTAGTACAAGACTCGATACAAGACGAAGTCGACAGACATATGCACCAACAATTAATTAAATGTACATAGGTAAGCCATATGTTATTAAAAACTTACTTGAATATTTGCACTTCACAAGTCGCTTTTGCAGGTTGTGCAAGTGGTACTCGTATATGGGTATAGATGGAGACTCACACAATGTCCCCTAGAATGATAGAAATTTTTGCCAATCTTCTTCTGTGAAGGCGCTCTTGTAGTGCTTACAAATATTCAGTTGTATGTGAAACCTGCAAAGATACCTAGAGGCGTTTGAAAATATTATAGCACACGTGTTCATTAGGGCCAGGTCTCTATCCATTACAATCACACATGGCTCCATACATTCATCCAACATTGACTTGATCCTCTCAAGCACCCATACGAAGTTATCACTCCATTCTTTACAAATAATGACATGCGCGATACAAAACGAATAGCTGGTAGGCGTCATACCAACAACCTGGACAAATGGGATGTTGTATACATTTATTTTGTACGTCGAGTCGACCAGCAAAACATGAGGGAATGCATGCCACATATCATTCGACTAGGGATGAACAAAGAAGATATCTGTTACGACCTCTGTTGCGGGTTCCTCCCGTGTCTTGTAAATAAATTCGTTTTTAATCACGATGTTTTCTACTGACTGCATGGGGGTCAAACCGTCTCTTTGTTCGGCTCTAATCTTCTATACTAAGTTTTGTACGTCTTTCTGAACATGGAACCTGTCGAGGTCCGGCTTCCTTATCGTTTGAAAATTTTGCGGGGCTCCATGTTTGGAGTTGTCAGCTGCTCGATCAGTCTGTATTCATTGGGAGTAAACCTTCACACAAACGCATGGGCCGACAGGTCCTCACAAAGTTCATGGTTATGTTCAGTCTTTCCCCCTTTTATCCCCCAAATTTCATACGGATGGTCTCGCACCGCCACCAGGTAAAACCGGCAACCAGTTTTTTTGCTTCCGGCTTTTCTAACCGTTGTTGTAGTGTGTTGCTCACCACCACGGTCACATTCAAGCCATACCCTCCCGGTCCTTCCACCAAGTTCACATTCAAGACTGTGATGCATTGTATCGTAAGGATTACTCTGGGAAATGAATTGCTGATGACCACCATCTCCTCCGTATCTATCCAGATAGTGTTGTTGCACGTAAGAATATTCACACCCATATCCATAATCCAGATACCCTTGTTGCACCGGATAATATGGTTCATCAACATAGTATGAGTCATCTACAGAGGATGCTTCATCAACAGGGGGATGCGCGTTCAAATCTAGAAACGGTCTATTTTGATTTTCCTTGTACACTAGACACAACCTCCTCTTGCATGTTAGAATCGAGAATGCCAGTCTCCTCCTAAAAACGGTATCATCATTAGTAAATAATTAAAACAACAAGTAATTTAAGCTAATAACTGTTACCGGATCAGCTTCGGGCACCCATGACACACTAGAATATTGCCCAAAGAAATAGTTGTCGTCCCAATATGATGATATTTCAGCACCTTTGAATGATATCAAATATAAGGCAAATAAGAAGCAAAGAAGTTTGATGATTTTTCGATGGTTGAAGAATGCTCTGCATGTCCCTATTTCAACGGTTTGAATTCCAATATATATGCCTAGTACAGCTCTATACCCATCGTATTGCTTTAGTCATGTGCCAGACAACATGTCAAATCAGTCTTCAAGACGTCTAGGCCTAGACGAGGCCTCTTCCTCTGTCGTATACATCTATCGTCTAGGCCAAGACGCCCCGTCTGATGTGATTGATTTGACCTGGTACGAGGTTTGGAATCTGGTCGGAGATAGAAACCCTAGACGCCCCGTCTAGGTCTAGACAAGGCGTCTCAAAGGGTGTGGAAATAGGCCCTTGGGTGTGGGAATATGTAAACCCTTCATTAATTGTTATATAGTTGGATTCCTCTGCGATTCACAACAGGCTTTAAATTAGTACCGGTTTAGTTGATTACAGTACCGTAACGATACCGGCACTCGGCATAGCAATTAACACGTATTCATATCGATTGAAATCTATAAAAACGAATGCCCGTACTGGTACCGGTGTTGTTTGATCGATATCGGTTCAGTTTGTTACGGTACCAGTGTTACGATACGAAAATATTATTCTTTAATATGTTTAAGGTTAAAAGTAAATATAAAAATAAACTATTATGATATTAAAATAAAATAATAAACATACGAAAAAAGATATATATTATTCAAAAAACTAAATTTACTATTGATGAAGGCATTTCAATTATAGATACTACAAGGATTCCCGCGAGCTTCGTTGTGGGCCTTTTGGTCATTATCGGTCTGATTCATTACAATACCAGTACGGTACCAGCACTCAACATAGCAATCGTTGCCAATCGACATGTTTTTTACATCGATTGAAAACCCATAAAAACGAATACCCATACCGGTACAGGTGTTGTTTGGTCGCTATCATCCCGTTACGATACCGGTATCGTATAGACACTCGATATAGCTTACGATACCAAAAGAATATTGTTGGGTCAAATTACAGAATGATGTTATCAATTCAGACGACTTTATTAGCGATGTTATTGTTTGTGCGAGATAGCGAGTTTATTTGTTATAGTTAGTAAGCTTTAGCGACATTATTGGGTTTTCCAAGCAAGAGGCGGCTTTCTTGGAGGACAAGGCTCAAGGATCCATAAATAGTGGACTACACCTCACTTGTATAGTGTGCATTTGTGAGAAACCACCCCAGGGGAGCTCACTCGGGGTGGATGATTATCCTTTAATTTTTTTTTCACAATTAATGAAGGTTTCTATTGTTAAATCATATGTTCATCTATCTTTTTAGTGTTTATTTATCTATGTTCATGGCTCAAATTCACACGTCTCACTATTATTCACCGAACCGAGACTGAAATCGTATCGTTCGGACCTACAATTTGGTATCATAACCTTTGTGCTCTTGATTGGCTGTTATTTGTTAACATTTTCAAAGTTTTTCAAAAGTTCTTGGTGCAAATGGCTTGATTTGGTGTGTTTAATGGTAAGGTTGTTGTTAATTAGTGTTTAGAGTTACACTTGGGTCATTTTGATACAAAATACCATGGTTTTTGGGTTGTTTTGGTGTGATCAGAGGGTTTGTTCATAGTAAAACCCTTCTGGGCTTATTTAACTTGAAGGCAGTGTAGATAATCTTGAAGACAATGTAGATAATTTTGAAGACAGTGTAGATAATTTTGAAGACAACGTAATTATATCTATGCTAGCTTCATAACTTGCGTAATTGTGTGAATCAGCGTTTTTATCCGAAGGCGACTTCGGGGTCAGTGGTATAAATCTCTTGCGATTTTATCACGGTGTTTGGCGTTTTTAGACATAGTCCTTGTGTGTGTCTGGTCTCTTAGCGTAATTAAGCCCATTAACACATTTCAGCATAATTAACAGCGTAATTAAGCCCAGTAACACTTTTCAGCGTAATTAACAGCTTAATTAAGCCCAGTAACACATTTCAGCGTAATTAGCAGCGTATTTGTGCCCATTTCCAATTTTAACTAGCATAATTAACTTGCTGTTAACAAATTGAACTTAAAACCGAATCAATATGTCGCTTAATCAAATGAACCCAATTGCACAAACTGAACTTGAGACCGCAACTGCAACTCAACCTCTAAAGTAGAAAGGATCAACTGATTTCGGTAGTTGGAAGAATCAAATTAAGTCATTCTTTGATTATACTGACTATACTCAATGGATCTCTGTTACTGTTGGACCTCACGTCCCAATGACAGTTTGTGACGGCATTCGTGTAACAACATTGATCCCTTGACCTTTACCGATGAAGATAAGGCATTGATCCAATGTGACCGCCAGGCTCAGGCTGCTTTGATAATGGCCTTATCAACTAATGATTGCAACATAATTGAGGAATACACTGCCGCACATGCATTTTGGTTGATTATACTTGACTACTATGAAAGGAACAGAGAAATGATTCAGAACAAGAAAGACATGGTACAGATGGAATACGACATGTTCAGAAGTATCCACGGAGAAAGCCTGTCAGACCACATAAATCGATTGTTCAACATGTTGACAAAAATTAAAAAGGCTGGAAACCATGTTGCTAACCGTGTTGTAATCAAGAAGCTTTTGGACTCACTTCCAAAAGAATGGAGCTTGCTACGTATGATGATCAAATGAGACTTCTTGAACAATCTGAATCCAACCACATTATCAGATCTGATCGACACCCTAAAATCTTTTGAAATGGATGTCACCAAAAGAGAAATGAACCACGTCGGATACTCTCAGAAATCCATCCAGTCTGTTGATGCTCCCAAGAACATGGCATTTCTAGCCCCAATAACCTCCAATGGTTCAAGCTCACAAGCTGCAAATGCATCGAACTTCAACGATGCTTCCGCAAACTCTGCAAAGGCTTCACATTCTGGTGAAAAAGTTACTGAAGAGGCCATGAAAGAGGAATCTAGCAAGGAAAAGGAGGAGAAAGACTTAGTAAATAGCATTCCTTATGACTTCAAAATCAAACTATGCTCACAACCGTGTGTCAATGTCATGGCTCATTATAAATCCCTCAACTGTGACCTAATCAGAGAAAAGAAAGAATTTTGCAATTTAATAAAGAATTAAAACAAAACGAAGCAACATATCAGAGAAAGTTGAACTCAACTTGTCACACCCCGATTTCAACGTGTCACCGGTGGGCCCGGTGGGGGATTATTGTGACGTGGTTGGCAACATAATAGTCAAACAACACAATATTTAATATGCACAGCGGAAGCAATTTAAAAGATATAATACAACCGAATTTAATATTGTAATATCAAATGTCACAATATTCGGATGTTTATCCACAGATGGATCGGAAACAAAATATGAAACAATAGTTCAACAGACTTCAGGCATCTTAAGCTTGCGAGACTTCTAATGATGCTAAGGAGAAATCCCAGCCAATTACGCATAGTACCTGCATTTAATCTTTTTGGGAAAATACGTCAGTTTACACTGGTAAATACAATCAACTGACTCATTTTGGAAAATGATTGAAAATTGGTTTGGATGCACGTGGCATAAACATTTTATTTAACTTGGGAGAATTATTTAAATATATATAATCTTGTGAACGAATTACATGTTCCTTGTGCGTTCAGTAGCCCGGATCAAGTCCGGGTTAAAGATCAATAGACACACCACAATATTCTTTTGTGCACTGACGGGTGTACGCCTACACCCCGCGCTTAAGTCGTGGCCATTTCGTAAAATGATGCCAAGGATATCCGGGACATGGTCATTAACCCCCCAAAGGCTTTAAGTAACAAGACTGTTTAAACGAGCCGATCAAATTTATTCAATTACCCACTCAACGGTGGAGAATTTGATGCCCGATCAAGCGGTATGCTATATACCGTAACCCAAGCCCGTATAGGGAAAATAAGTTAAAAGTATTTACCTGAGCAATGTATAAATCACAATAAGCAAAATGCACGTAGCTTTTACTGGTACTCCTAATCTGGAACGAAGGTTTATAATAACCTATTAGAATCCTAACGGGTCTTTAATTAAGCTTAAGCTTAGACCGGCTAGTTTCAAAGATACGGTTCGTACGCACGATTAAGCGAAGACCGGATAGAATGTGATTTAGACCCGACAAGTTCAGAGACTTGTTTAATATGGGAATTTCATACACATTCTGGATTTGAGATAAAACCGTTAAGGTTTGACCCGTTTAGGCTAGTTTATGTAAATTAGTTACATAAACCGAACCGAATGCGTAAAAAGCGTAACGGGTATTAATGAGAGCTATTTACAGGTTTCCTAAGTTAATATGCTTCACATATGTTGTGACATCAGTAAGATGTCTTTTATTATGCCCGAAATGAATTTAATCACAAACTATGCCCCGTAGGGGTAGTTTGGTCATTTTTAAAGGTTGTAAAAGGGTTTAAGTGTTTAACTGATTTACAGGTCTGATGTAATCAGCAAACGTACTCAAATTAATGAGTTATAACAGTAGGTTAAGGTACATATGTGAAATTTATTAATTATAACCAAACTATGCCCCGTAGGGGTATTTTGGTAATTTCACATAAGCCGAAAAGCTCAAAACTGAAGTCTGAGTTTATCAACCTTTGCTTACTGTTAAAATATTATAATTTGCCTCAAATATCAGTAGGTATCAACCCTTGTATGTTTAATATAGTTATAGCACATACTATGCGTTAAAAACGCTTAAAAAGGCGATTAGAGGCCATTTCCGGGTTTGATACATAAATCTGATATTTTTATATTTCCAGAAGGCTTAAAATAATTTATTTATCATATGTGATCAGTAGCAAAAGGTTTGGAGTCGTTTAGATATGTAAAACTCATTTTATAGCCCGTAAGGGCAAAACCGACATTACCGGATTAAGCCTATGACTATGAGTTATGCTCAGCCTAAAATTAATTAAAAATATTTAAAATTCCCAAAATAATATATTACATCAGTGGGTAAAGATTTTGATACCAAAAAGTATGTTTAAGTAGGCTATACGCTAATTACGCCATTTTATTAACATAAAGCTTTCAATTTGCGATAATGAGCATAACTCTCAATCTACACCTCAAACTGATGTCAACTTTTTCATACAAGTTTATATATCAGTAATTAAGGTTTCTACTCTTTTACATTTCCAAAAATCACGTTTTAAGGTAATAAGGGCATAATGGTCAACATATGAGCAATTAACGGAATCATGCGTATTAATTGGATAACTAATGATCCGAGGTGTATAATCACAGAGGGTTATACTAGCATGTAACCTGGTCCAAATAAAGCTCTAAGGCATTTTTAAAACATACCATAACGGGTCAGAACTGAAAGTCAAAGTATAAGTCAAACTATGCGACTTTCGGTTCCGAACCGGGTCTAAACAGGAAATTGTCGGGTTGATCATGTTTAGACATGTCCTTACACTAATTACCAAGTTATATTAATGATCAAACAGGTTATAAGTGTTCTACATTGCTAATCATGCATAAATCGCATTTTAAACTTTCTGTTGACTTTTTAATTACACGTTTGACCCAACATTTGACCTAGTTAGAGTGGGAATCAGGGGAAACCCTTTTAAGGTTTTATTACCCACATAATTACCTACTTAAAGGTACTTTTGATTCGACTAATCACTGGACCATTAGTGATTAATCTTAAAGTCAACCGTTAATTACGACGGTTTGACTTTTAAGCTATAACTAAGCTAAAACTTAATTTAGAAAGGATTAGCAAGCTTACCAAGGTCCTATGCACGAAATGTGATCACTTGAGAGCAGGCTTGAGCTCCAGAATCGATCAGAAGTGCAGAGAATGGTGTGAAGAACAATGTTGCAACTCTTGGCCCTTTTATAGTGAAATTTTCACCACAAATTGTTGACACCAAGGTCTAGCACTGACCACAAATCATCAACATGTGTCCCTAAGTGTGTAGGACTGTTTAGGGGTCGCCCATGTTGCATTAATGTCGATTAAAGGTCGGTTCTGCGCATTTCCAGGCTGCTGTTCGCTGATTCTGCTTCTGGGCGGTTAACGCGGCCCGCGTAAGGTTCTTTTAACCTTTACGCGGCCCGCCTGGACCCTGTTATCAGATTTTAAATTTTCTATTTTCCACATAAGTGTCCCTTGGCCTTTCGAAAGGGCAACTCAGTATTTTCTTGCAATTTGACCCCCTTTATATTTACCCACAAGGGCTTTAAGACTTGTACCCACTTTACCAAGTCCCTGAACACTTCCGGTTAACCCGAAAAGTCTTAACTTTCAACGTTAACGCTTTAACCCCTCGCACACGAATTTGATCATAACTTTCTCATACGATAACGAAACTTTATGAAATTTATATCGTGCATTCTAGTGAGCATAGTTAACAGTTACAAAGCTCCGGGTTTGTCAAAAGGTCACTCAGAGGTATAACTTAAACATGTTGACACATTTAGCCCCTGTGGTTTGTAATCTCTCACTTTTAGCTTCGTATGATCCATGATTTATTCGTTTGATGATATGAACATCATGTAGGGTTATTATGAAGTATATTTATTCACTGTTGACATTTAGAATACGTATATCCACATACTTTCCATGATTGTCAACTTTAGTCCTTCTATAATATTCTTTCACACGTTTAAACGTTTGACACGTGTCTACACATTATAGGACGTGAATTTTCGAGGTGTTACATCCTCACCCCCTTAAAATAAATCTCGACCCGAGATTTACTGAAACAAGTAAGGGTATTTTTCTTTCATCGTGGATTCAACTTCCCACGTGTATCCGGGACCTCTACGGGCATCCCATTTGACCCTTACAATGGGTACATGCTTCCTTCGAAGCTTCTTTACCTGACGATCTTCAATCGACAAAGGTTTTTCCGCAAACTTTAAGCTCTTATCTATATGCACATCTGTATTCGGTATTACCAGCGATTCATCAGCGAAACACTTTTTCAGATTGAAGATGTGGAACACGTTGTGAATTCCACTGAGCTCTTCTGGTAAGTTCAACTTATAGGCAACTGACCCGACACATTCGATAACCTCAAAAGGTCCTATGTATCTCGGGCTTAGCTTGGCTTTCTTACCAAATCGCATCACTCCCTTCCAGGGTGACACTTTAAGTAGGACTTTGTCACCTACTTCGAAGTGAAAATATTTACGCTTAGGATCAGCGTAACTCTTCTGCCTATCTCGGGCAGCTTTGAGACGGTCACGAATCTGGACAATCTTGTCCGTCGTTTCGAACACTATCTCTGGTCCTGATAATTGGACATCTCCAACTTCCGCCCAACAAACGGGCGATCTACACTTTCTACCGTATAATGCCTCGAAGGGCGCAACCTTAATGCTGGTATGGTAGCTATTGTTGTAGGAGAATTCGATTAACGGTAGGTTCTTATCCCAACTACCACCCAAATCGATCGCACATGCACGTAGCATGTCTTCCAACGTTTGAATAGTACGCTCACTCTGACCGCCAGTCTGAGGATGATAAGCCGTACTAAAATTCAAACGTGTGCCCAAAGATTGTTGGAAACTCTTCCAAAAATGCGACGTGTATCTAGTATCTCGGTCAGAGATAATAGACACAGGTATGCCATGTAAGGCTACAATCTTATCAACGTATAACTGGGATAACATGTCGGAGCTATAAGTCTCCTTGATGGGTAAGAAATGTGCTGACTTAGTCAGTCTGTCAACTATAACCCATATTGTATCATTTCCTTTCCTTGTCTTGGGTAACTTGGTAATAAAATCCATAGTTACCATTTCCCACTTCCAAGTAGGAAGTTCAGGCTGTTGTAGCAGACCTGACGGTTTCTGATGCTCGGCTTTGACTTGCGCACATGTCAAGCATTTAGCTACATGAGTGGCTACAGACTTCTTCAAGCCTATCCACCAATAAATCGCCTTTAGATCCTGGTACATCTTATCAGCTCCAGGATGAACGGAGTATTTGGAACTATGGGCTTCCTGGAGGATGACATCTCGAAGTCCTCCATAAATTGGAACCCATATTCGCCCATTTAATCTTAGAATTCCGTCCTTGCTAAGAGTTAACTGCTCCTCAGTTACTCCTAACTTTTCATTAGGATAGTTAGCTTCCAACACAGCTTCCTTCTGTGCAGCTAACAACCTTTCCATCAAATTATTCTTTATCTCCATGCGCTTGGCATTGATTCGGATGGGTTTCACCCTCTCCTTTCGACTTAAGGCATCGGCGACTACATTCGCCTTGCCGGGATGGTACTTGATTTCACAATCATAATCGTTCAAAGTCTCCATCCAACGGCGTTGCCTCATGTTTAATTCTTTCTGATTGAACAGATGCTGGAGGCTCTTGTGATCAGAATAGATCACACATTTGATTCCATATAGATAATGCCTCCACAGTTTTAGTGCGAATACAACGGCACCCAACTCCAAGTCGTGGGTGGTGTAATTCTTTTCATGCACGTTTAACTGTCTTGAAGCATAGGCAATAACCTTGCCTTTCTGCATAAGCACACACCCCATGCCAGTGTGCGATGCATCGCAGTAAACCACGAACTCTTCTATTCCATCTGGCAATGTCAGAACTGGGGCGTTGCTCAACTTTTGCTTCAGAATATCAAAGGACTCTTGCTGCTTAGGGCCACAAATGAACTTTACTTTCTTCTTAGTCAAGGAAGTTAGGGGTGCAGCAATCCTTGAAAAATTTTCAATGAAACGCCTGTAATATCCTGCCAATCCCAGGAAGCTACGAATCTCCGTAGGCATCTTTGGCTCTTGCCAGTTCATAACTACTTCAACCTTAGCGGGATCCACTTGGATACCACGCTCACTCACCACATGTCCAAGAAATTGGACTTCTCGAAGCCAGAACTCGCACTTTGAGAATTTGGCATAGAGTTTCTCATGATGCAGGAGTTTGAGAATACAGCGAAGGTGTTTCTCGTGGTCAGCTTGGTTCTTTGAATAAATAAGGATGTCATCGATGAAGACAATGATGAATTTATCTAAGTGTGGCTTGCAAACGCGATTCATGAGATCCATGAACGCGGCCGGTGCATTTGTGAGTCCAAAAGGCATCACTAGGAACTCGTAATGACCATAACGAGTCCTAAATGCAGTTTTGTGTACGTCTTCATCTCTGACCTTTAGCTGATGGTAGCCTGACCTCAAGTCAATCTTTGAGAAATAACTTGCTCCTTGTAATTGATCGAACAAATCGTCGATCCTGGGTAAAGGATACCTATTCTTGATCGTGACCTTATTAAGCTCACGATAATCGATGCACAGACGCATCGATCCGTCCTTCTTCTTGAGAAACAGGACTGGGTAAAGGAGACGAACTAGGTTTAATGAAACCTTTAGCTAGCAGTTCATCTAGCTGTGTCCTCAATTCTTTCATCTCCGTTGGAGCCAACCTATAGGGTGCTCTGGCAACTGGTGCTGCTCCGGGGATGATGTCAATCCTGAATTCCACTTGCCTATCTGGTGGCAAACCAGGTAGTTCTTCCGGAAAAACTTCTGGGAATTCAGAGATGACAGGGATGTCTTCTATCTTCGGTTTAGGCTCATCAATAATCACTTGTGCCATGTAGATGACACAACCCTTCTTTAAACATTTTGAAGCCTTGAGCATAGTCGCTTGCTCAGGTAGCCCATACTGGGTTTCTCCCCGAATGGTAAGTGATTTACCAGACGGAGTCTTTATCACCACTTGTTTCTTGTTACAGACAATTTGGGCCTGGTTATGAGATAACCAGTCCATACCCAGAACTATGTCAAAATCGGCCAACTTAAAGGGAAGTAGAGATAGAGGAAAAGAATGGTTCTTAATGGATATAACACATCCATCTAACACAGTTGAGATGGTTTCTAGGGTGCCGTCTGCTAACTCCACCTCATAATTCACTTTTAAGGTTTTGACAGGTAATTTCAACAATTCACAAAACTTGTTATCTACGAAAGACTTATCAGCGCCTGAATCAAAAAGTACTCTAGCATAGAGGTCATTTACAAGGAAAGTACCTGTAATAACGTTGTCGTCTAGAACCGCTTCTTTTGCGTCCATTCTGAAGACTCTGGCATTAGTCTTCTTGGCCTCTTCAGGCTTCTTGGTGTACTTAGGGCAGTTGGTTTTAATGTGGCCCTTTTCATTGCAACGGTAGCACGTTGCGTCTTTCATCTTCTTGCAATCCAAGGTTTTGTGATCCGTGGACTTGCATATACCACAAGCATAGGTTTTTGATTGAGTCTGTGAGTTCGAATCAAGTCTGCACTTTCCAAAGTACTGCTTCTTGCAAATTTTGCATTTGGGCTTCTTACCAGAATTATGCCCATCTTTCCTTGACTCCGATCCTTTCTTGTGGTCACCGTTCCCACGGTGCTTCTTGTTCGATCTACGTGAACCATCATCTTCACGTTTTCTCTTCTCAGCCTCTTTGTTTCTCAGCGACCTTTGGCGGACCGCATCCAGAGTAAGTGACAAAGATATGTCAGCTACAGATCTCAAGGTAGCTGGCCGAGAAGCTTTTACGCTTGCCTTGATTTCCGGGGCTAAACCACCGATAAAACGAGCGATTCTTTTTGGCTCCGGGGTTACCAGATATGGAACCAACCGGGAAATCGTGTTGAAGCTCGTTAGGTAAGCTTGACAGTCAAGGTTTGTCATCACCAATGATAGAAAATCAGATTCTATCTTCTCTACCTCATGCTGAGGGCAGTAATTTTCCCTGATAAGGGCAACAAATTGATCCCAAGACATGTTGTACAGTGGGATTTTCCCGGTGGCTTGAATCAGAGATCTCCACCATGCTAAAGCTTCACCCTTAAAAGACTGCGACACAAACTTGACCACGTCTCTCTCAGCGCATCCGCTGATGTCTACAACCGTATCCATCTCGTCTAGCCATGTCATACAGTCAATGGCCCCTTTTTCCCCAGTGAAGTCCCGGGGCTTACATGAAACAAAGTATTTATATGAGCATCCCTTCTCACGAGGTCCTTGGTTCAATACAATGTTTTGAGATGGAGCACTGTGGTGGTTGGAGGAGTGCCGGTCATCATCTTTCTTCGGTTCGTCCTTCTTGGACGGTGGCTTTGAAGGCTGAGTAGATTGGGTCCTACTACGAGTCCCACTGTACTCTTCATACTGCCTTTCCAATGCCTGTGTAACTGCGCCGTCTATTATTGCTTTCAATTCAGCACCCGTTAAATTAATCCGGGCGTTCTCGTTATTCTCCACTGGATGACTATTACCCTCGTCCGAGTTAGCCATTTTAATTGAACTGTTGCAGAAAACAAGGACAATAGTTTATTTGGGAGTTTATTATGGAATTGCCCCTTAGGGAAATTCATTAACCATGGTAAACAGAGACCATATTTGGTTAATTTATTAATCATATTTATTTAGGATTTCTATAATAATTTATCCTAATTATAAAACAACAATAGTTTTATTTGTGGCACAAAAGGCCTAGTCACGTGGACATTTTTTTTATTTAATCTATGATTTCACAGAATCAAAACATTAAGGTATACTGGCACAATAGGCCTGGTCCCAAGGACATTTATAAATTATAAGTTATGATTTCAGAGAATCAAAGCATGAAGTTGGGCTAGGAATCTTTAGAAAGATCCTTACATAATAATAACGTGTGTGATTTCAAATGAATCACGTCTGCCAGGAGCGTTAACATGTTTTCAAATGTTAACAGGGATTTGAATCTTTTAAACAGGTCTTACCATCTTGGCCCGGTCTTATAATTGACCCGAAGGCTAGGTTTCACTCTTTAAGATTCTTAATTAATAATTACATAGGCAGATTATTTTTAGAAGGAATGTTTTTAATTTATTTATTTCATTTATAATTTATATATGCACATAATGGCAAACATGAAATTTATAAAACAAACATTCCGTTAATTTATTATAATATTACATGCTGCCCTAAACGGGTCTTTTCAACAAACAATTACCCTCGCAGGGGTCAATCAACATGCTCGTCCACGCAGGGACTTTAAACAACATAATAGTCCACGCAGGGACCTTAAACAAACAAACTAGTCCACGCAGGGACTTTAAGCAAACATCATACCCTCGTAGGGGTTAACGGAAGATAGACCCACGCAGGGGTCAAAACGAACACACATACATACCCTCACAGGGGCTTAAATAAATACAGCAAATACAGGCCCACGCAGGGGCTCAACAATAATTGGAAGGATTCAATGATCCTTCTTGTTCTTCCCTTTGATCAAGCTTGCCAATCCTTGGAAGAAGCTCTGTCTCTCCCTACGGTCACGGTGGAAGCCTCGCTCTACTTCATCCAACCTTTGTAGGATTTCCTCCCTTTCTGGGGGAGAAAACCGTGGCGGCTGCAATTGCGTCCGAATAACAGGCCTAGGAGGTATCTGGTACCCATGTGTTGGGTACCCTACTCCCCATGGATCCCCATAGGGTCCTTGGGTGTTGTAGTTTGCCGCTACCATGTACGGGTCAGCCTCCGCGTAACCCTAGTTGTGATGAGTCGGCGGTTCAAACGGGTTTTACGCCATGGAACCCGTATACGCCGGAATTGGGTTGTCAAAACCCATCGGCGGTGGCTGTGGTACAGCTGGGTTAGAGGGTCCACCCATTTGTGGGTCCTCCTGATGTGGCGGATAGTGGCTGCCACTGGATTGACGTGGGGAACTGAAATGGAAATCCCCTGCTCGTGACGACATGCGCGCACCGGTTCTCCTTCGCCTTGGCGGTTGCGGAGGCGCCGGCTGCACTGGCGGCGGTGGAGGCGGTGGCGTAACTGCCAGGAATCTGGAATCCACAGAGGGATCCTGTTGTTACTGCTGCTGCTGCTGAGGCGACGAATGGTGCGGAGGTGTATAGTACCATTCGTGCCGGGTGAACATAGCTTGAAAGCTATCTGGACCAACATAGGGTGATCCATGGAAAGAAGATCCGTCAGAGATCTCTATCGGGTGGTTTGGAGTACCACTGGCAGGCTCGACGTGGTCCGTGTCCTCGTCCATGTCGTCCGCATGATCGCCAGAGAAATGATCCTCTGGCCCTAGTGGGTTAAAACCCACGGATTCTTGTATGTAGCCTACCGGATTAAACTGGCCCCGAAAAACAGGTGTGGGGTCCCCGAAAGAATGATGCGATAAGGATCGCTGTAAGGGTATATACGAAGGCTGAGGGTTGTTGGGCTCGTACTCTGGTTGTGGCCCGTAAGGGTTTTGAACCGGAGGTGTAGAGCTGTGTGATACCGATCGTCTGGCTGGTTCAAACAAGTTCCTCCTGTTCTGCCGAGGGTCGTCACTCTCGGTAGTAGACGGAGCTCGCGCATGTGATGGTCCAGCTTCATTATCATTGGGGGCGGTGATTGGCCCCTTGCCTCTTCCCATTCTCCTGAAGAATCTTGGCGGCATTTTCAAATCCTGTCATTATAACATGAGATAACAAAACAACATATATAAAAATTTAAAGGACAAAACAAAAACCAAATAAGGTAGAATTTGTCCTATGTTATTTGTCTAGACTCGAAAGTTTAGGTATGTGCAATTGTGTAACTGAGATTAAACACAAAAGGCTAGTGTTTAATTCACTCAGTGTTGGCTCTGATACCAACCTGTCACACCCCGATTTCCACGTGTCACCGGTGGGCCCGGTGGGGGATTATCGTGACGTGGTTGGCAACATAATAGTCAAACAACACAATATTTAATATGCACAGCGGAAGCAATTTAAAAGATATAATACAACCGAATTT
Organism: Helianthus tuberosus; assembly: GCA_030545235.1. Lineage (NCBI taxonomy): Eukaryota > Viridiplantae > Streptophyta > Magnoliopsida > Asterales > Asteraceae > Helianthus > Helianthus tuberosus. Next base: position 135,630,486 of record CM060427.1, on the reverse strand, counting down.
AATATTGTAATATCAAATGTCACAATATTCGGATGTTTATCCACAGATGGATCGGAAACAAAATATGAAACAATAGTTCAACAGACTTCAGGCATCTTAAGCTTGCGAGACTTCTAATGATGCTAAGGAGAAATCCCAGCCAATTACGCATAGTACCTGCATTTAATCTTTTTGGGAAAATACGTCACTTTACACTGGTAAATACAATCAACTGACTCATTTTGGAAAATGATTGAAAATTGGTTTGGATGCACGTGGCATAAACATTTTATTTAACTTGGGAGAATTATTTAAATATATATAATCTTGTGAACGAATTACATGTTCCTTGTGCGTTCAGTAGCCCGGATCAAGTCCGGGTTAAAGATCAATAGACACACCACAATATTCTTTTGTGCACTGACGGGTGTACGCCTACACCCCGCGCTTAAGTCGTGGCCATTTCGTAAAATGATGCCAAGGATATCCGGGACATGGTCATTAACCCCCCAAAGGCTTTAAGTAACAAGACTGTTTAAACGAGCCGATCAAATTTATTCAATTACCCACTCAACGGTGGAGAATTTGATGCCCGATCAAGCGGTATGCTATATACCGTAACCCAAGCCCGTATAGGGAAAATAAGTTAAAAGTATTTACCTGAGCAATGTATAAATCACAATAAGCAAAATGCACGTAGCTTTTACTGGTACTCCTAATCTGGAACGAAGGTTTATAATAACCTATTAGAATCCTAACGGGTCTTTAATTAAGCTTAAGCTTAGACCGGCTAGTTTCAAAGATACGGTTCGTACGCACGATTAAGCGAAGACCGGATAGAATGTGATTTAGACCCGACAAGTTCAGAGACTTGTTTAATATGGGAATTTCATACACATTCTGGATTTGAGATAAAACCGTTAAGGTTTGACCCGTTTAGGCTAGTTTATGTAAATTAGTTACATAAACCGAACCGAATGCGTAAAAAGCGTAACGGGTATTAATGAGAGCTATTTACAGGTTTCCTAAGTTAATATGCTTCACATATGTTGTGACATCAGTAAGATGTCTTTTATTATGCCCGAAATGAATTTAATCACAAACTATGCCCCGTAGGGGTAGTTTGGTCATTTTTAAAGGTTGTAAAAGGGTTTAAGTGTTTAACTGATTTACAGGTCTGATGTAATCAGCAAACGTACTCAAATTAATGAGTTATAACAGTAGGTTAAGGTACATATGTGAAATTTATTAATTATAACCAAACTATGCCCCGTAGGGGTATTTTGGTAATTTCACATAAGCCGAAAAGCTCAAAACTGAAGTCTGAGTTTATCAACCTTTGCTTACTGTTAAAATATTATAATTTGCCTCAAATATCAGTAGGTATCAACCCTTGTATGTTTAATATAGTTATAGCACATACTATGCGTTAAAAACGCTTAAAAAGGCGATTAGAGGCCATTTCCGGGTTTGATACATAAATCTGATATTTTTATATTTCCAGAAGGCTTAAAATAATTTATTTATCATATGTGATCAGTAGCAAAAGGTTTGGAGTCGTTTAGATATGTAAAACTCATTTTATAGCCCGTAAGGGCAAAACCGACATTACCGGATTAAGCCTATGACTATGAGTTATGCTCAGCCTAAAATTAATTAAAAATATTTAAAATTCCCAAAATAATATATTACATCAGTGGGTAAAGATTTTGATACCAAAAAGTATGTTTAAGTAGGCTATACGCTAATTACGCCATTTTATTAACATAAAGCTTTCAATTTGCGATAATGAGCATAACTCTCAATCTACACCTCAAACTGATGTCAACTTTTTCATACAAGTTTATATATCAGTAATTAAGGTTTCTACTCTTTTACATTTCCAAAAATCACGTTTTAAGGTAATAAGGGCATAATGGTCAACATATGAGCAATTAACGGAATCATGCGTATTAATTGGATAACTAATGATCCGAGGTGTATAATCACAGAGGGTTATACTAGCATGTAACCTGGTCCAAATAAAGCTCTAAGGCATTTTTAAAACATACCATAACGGGTCAGAACTGAAAGTCAAAGTATAAGTCAAACTATGCGACTTTCGGTTCCGAACCGGGTCTAAACAGGAAATTGTCGGGTTGATCATGTTTAGACATGTCCTTACACTAATTACCAAGTTATATTAATGATCAAACAGGTTATAAGTGTTCTACATTGCTAATCATGCATAAATCGCATTTTAAACTTTCTGTTGACTTTTTAATTACACGTTTGACCCAACATTTGACCTAGTTAGAGTGGGAATCAGGGGAAACCCTTTTAAGGTTTTATTACCCACATAATTACCTACTTAAAGGTACTTTTGATTCGACTAATCACTGGACCATTAGTGATTAATCTTAAAGTCAACCGTTAATTACGACGGTTTGACTTTTAAGCTATAACTAAGCTAAAACTTAATTTAGAAAGGATTAGCAAGCTTACCAAGGTCCTATGCACGAAATGTGATCACTTGAGAGCAGGCTTGAGCTCCAGAATCGATCAGAAGTGCAGAGAATGGTGTGAAGAACAATGTTGCAACTCTTGGCCCTTTTATAGTGAAATTTTCACCACAAATTGTTGACACCAAGGTCTAGCACTGACCACAAATCATCAACATGTGTCCCTAAGTGTGTAGGACTGTTTAAGGGTCGCCCATGTTGCATTAATGTCGATTAAAGGTCGGTTCTGCGCATTTCCAGGCTGCTGTTCGCTGATTCTGCTTCTGGGCGGTTAACGCGGCCCGCGTAAGGTTCTTTTAACCTTTACGCGGCCCGCCTGGACCCTGTTATCAGATTTTAAATTTTCTATTTTCCACATAAGTGTCCCTTGGCCTTTCGAAAGGGCAACTCAGTATTTTCTTGCAATTTGACCCCCTTTATATTTACCCACAAGGGCTTTAAGACTTGTACCCACTTTACCAAGTCCCTGAACACTTCCGGTTAACCCGAAAAGTCTTAACTTTCAACGTTAACGCTTTAACCCCTCGCACACGAATTTGATCATAACTTTCTCATACGATAACGAAACTTTATGAAATTTATATCGTGCATTCTAGTGAGCATAGTTAACAGTTACAAAGCTCCGGGTTTGTCAAAAGGTCACTCAGAGGTATAACTTAAACATGTTGACACATTTAGCCCATGTGGTTTGTAATCTCTCACTTTTAGCTTCGTATGATCCATGATTTATTCGTTTGATGATATGAACATCATGTAGGGTTATTATGAAGTATATTTATTCACTGTTGACATTTAGAATACGTATATCCACATACTTTCCATGATTGTCAACTTTAGTCCTTCTATAATATTCTTTCACACGTTTAAACGTTTGACACGTGTCTACACATTATAGGACGTGAATTTTCGAGGTGTTACACAACTTTGGCTTAAATGAAAACCTTAAAGGAATTTGTTTTCAGAAAAGATTTCCTCAAAAATGATTTATTTGAAAAACTAGAAAAATCCAGAAATGAGAACAATAAATTGCAAATCATAATTGATAAATGGAACGTCAGTAAAAAGGGCACTGGTTGATATTAAAGATTGCCAACGAGGCAACGACCGACATATGTGAAGGACGGCATTAGGTACAAAGATAAATTTGGAAATGAGATAAAAATATTTCCTCCTCCTCACAGCAAAAACTATGTACCCATGCCCACTCCTCATCCTGATAACGATCTAATTGATAAAGATGATCTAACTGCTCAAAATATCAGTTGTGAAAATGATAAAAATACTAATGATTTTGGAAGCAATGCAGATGTGATTCAGTGTCAGGAGGATGTGTGCGATGATGACTGTGGTGGCAAGAAAATAGGAATAGGGTATTCAGGCGACAGTTACACCACTGTTAACTGGTTTGCCTGGAACCGTGACAAATCAAACGAAACTTCTATTCGGGATGAATGTAATAACTCTCTAACTATTCGGGATGAATGTATGAGGCCTAAGCCTAAACCTTTGACCTATGACCATAAGAATGTAGTGGTTGAAAACTTTGATTTACAATCTGCTTTTTGCGATGAAAATGTTGCGCATAAACCTCCTGTATTTGTTCCAGAGCTGAAACAAAACAGTTTCAGAAAGTTCCTCACATAGGAAATTGCAGAATTTGTTCCATCTCATACAGGTATATTAGAGTATGACAATACGTCAAATGAAGAAAGTAGCAGTGAAGACTCAAGCACAACAACTTCAGAAAATGGCGAAGGAGGCTCAAGTGAAGATCAAGGATCAGGTACTTCAAGTGAAGATCAAGGATCAGATGCTTCAACTGAAAATGAGGAGGATGAAAACTATACAGAAGATGAAAGTCGTGTTGACAAGAAAATGAAGAAAATCAAAAGTTCAAGCTCAACTGCGTCATCAGACAACATATAATGCAGTTCAAAACTCTCATCACATACAACATCTTCCAACGCATCAACCTCACAGAAGAAAAAGACACGTTGAATCAAATGCTTTCGTTATGGTCATTTAGGACACACAGTGAAACATTGCAAAAGCAAGAAATGTTCTAAACTAGATCAAAATTTTAATAAAACACATCACAGAACAATTCGCTAGTTTTAAGAATGCGGTCAAAATTTTTGTTAAAACCACTTGTTTCTAGAAAAGAAAAGAAGACATTCTCAAAGAAAATCATGATAAATTAAAAATGAAACAAGTTTGGGTTCCAAAAACTAACTAAATTGTATATATATATATATATATATATATATATATATATATATATATTCTTTGTTGTTGTTTTATAACAGAATAAAATGTGAAAATGGCTTCAAACATTAATGGAATGCATTTGACATGTAGACCGTGGGTGCTCAAGGAACATGACAAGATTGAAGGATCTTCTCAAGAACTTTAGATTTATCGATGGTGAATTTGTATCGTTTGTCGGATATAAAAGAAAGAAAAAGGAAGAAAGATAGTTGGACTTGGAGGCGTCGCTTAAGACGCAATTACTCTAGAAGATGCTAACTATGTTCCTGAATTGTGCTATAATCTTATGAGCGTATCACAAGTTTGTGACAAATGAATATCAGTTTTATTCAACGATGCAAAATGTGTTTTTCTCAAGCCTGAGTACTCAGTTCCTCACAACAAAAACCCGACATCTTCACAAAAGCTTTCGATAAAACTCGTTTCAATCAGTTGGTAACCTGGTTGGAAATGATCAATTTCCTTGAATGGAGATGAACTCTGTTTCTATCACCGTCTGTATATACTCTATCTTACTTACAAAAAAAAACTTTTTTTAACTCCAAAATATACAATTCTCTTAAAATCGTGTTCATCAAAATAATTTTCTGTTTATTAAAATTTCTTTTTTTGGGTAATGGACATACGAAAATAAAATTTTAAGGGGGGGAAGTAATCAAGAAAATTAGAAAAAAAGATAAAGAAAATTTGATTTCTTCCTGACACCTATTTATGAAAGAAATGATAGAAAACTGCTAACACTTTATCTATTTCTAAAGTAGAAAAAGCAAGGAGAATCGGGGTGCCAAGCAACGACGTGTCAGTAGATTTAGCAACACCATCAAGTAAACTGCGATTAGGTGATAAAAGATAAAGATCACGCAAAAATTCTGGATTTCCACAATACTGTGCATCTTGCTAGTAACACGTCGCGGCATATGGCGTAATGGTCTTAAATCTTGCGTTGATAGATTGGTAAAATCTGAGATTTCGGGACTTTATATTGATTACTCATTCGGGGATATCATAGTCGCTCTTCTGTTGAATCCATATATATGCAGACCTAGACACGATTATGATATCTTTTCGAAAAGAGCCAAATAGGCCAAAAACCCTACAATTGAAAAAGCTCAGCTAAACGAGCCATTCAAAAGTAATCGTACAAAAAACGAGGTATCTAGGTCAACATTGGTCGCTTTGATTGTACGAAAGTGCATACCTGTTCACCAATACCCTGACTTTGTATTCTTCAAACGAATGAAATCAATATATTCACCCATTATGAGGAAGCTTTGCGCATACCTTGATCGCGGGGGTATGTCCTGACGTGGGACTCGCGGGCATAGTATTCTACCTTCCTAGCTCGAGTGGGGTCCATTGCAATTTTTTTCAATATTACCACAACATGATAAAATTCTCACCAAAAGCATGTTGAAAGAATGATGCATGGATTTAAAGAGACAAACATACCGACAGTTTTTCTTGTGCATCGATTAGTCAAAAACAAAAACAATAAACTGACAAGTGTTACCCGTATGATCTTTTGTAGGAAAGTCATGGAGCGTCAAACAAAAGGAAATTATGAAAAGGAATTCCTCGGTTAAAAAAACAGATTTCGGTGACTAGATTGCCCAATTTTCATTTTTCTGAAAATCATTTTTCACTTTTGTATGAATTTCAACAAAAGGGCACGCTTTTCGAGAAAATTAGAAATTTTTGAGAGTATTAATCAGGACTTGTATATAATCTGACCGGTGTAATTATCTAAAATTCCAAGAATATATAGCGTTCTTACCTGCGTAAATGACTACGCTTTTGTGAATTTTTTAATTTCTTTCATTAATATTTTTATTCTTTGTAAATATAACATTATTTAACATTCTCATTTAGCAATCCGGATCTCACTTGGCTCGTTTGTGTGTTTCAGAATACAAGAACCGTTAGAAACGAGATAAAGAGAAACAGGCTGACATAGGATTGGAGATATATTCTGCATGTGTTCCCTTTGAGTCTCTCACACTGAAAGGGTGGTTATGATGGTCTGAATCTGGAATGGTCGGCAGCAATGTTGAAATTGTGCACAAATGAACCATTCATCATATTCGGGTTAAATATTCTATAGCATGGTTGACAACGTCGACAACACTACACATGTGATGTACCCAAGATGCGTGCAACTACTTATCAATGATCAACATCCTAAGCTTCCCAACAACGGAGACAAATACAAAATCCAGCTCCCAATAGGAAGACAAACAACGGAGCTGATGACAAAGGAGTGGGTTATGTGATACCGATGGATGTACAAAGAAGAAAGATACCCCTTAGTGCTTGAAGCATAAAAGAAGTACAGAAAGAGTGTAAGGGAAGCCAAAGCTAACCAAAGAAACGAAGAACAAGATGTTGAAGAAGATCCCCAACAGGCTGCAAAACGCAAAGACAAACGGAAGAAAGTTATGGAAGAATGCTCACCAAACCCTAAAAGACTCTTAGGGGATAATATACGATCCGGATCCAAAGGCGGGGTGATTCAATACTTCGAACTGGTCTTAACATGAAAACTTTACCCGCGTGGGATGCTCGTGAGCTGGGAATGCTATAGATGATAAATCCAACACATAGCAGCAACGGGGCAGATTTCGAAAGCCTCCTGCTACGTGAATGTATAAGAGGTTTCACTATTTTCAAGCCTAGACGACCAAGGCGAAGAGCGTCCAAAACAGCAAAAGACCCAATCACAGGTAAAGGAAAAGTGACATGGGTCATCGATCCAGCTAAAGTCGTCACCTAAGTGAAGATACCTCCGGAGCAGCCAATTATACTTACAGATTTCAAGATATGGTTTTATGACAGTAAAACTGGCGAGGCTGTTATCAGATTAAACAATAACGAAGACATCAGAATCTTTGATCCAATGGATGTGTTTATGTTCTGCTTATTTGACTTAAACATTCTCTATGGACACAAAATTCACGTGAGAGTAGAAAATAAATACCTCGAGGAAGGAATGCTCTTCCAAAGAGCTGTTGAAAAATCTAGAAAAGAAAGACTGAGATGATGAAGATCTTATTCAGAATTAAAGAACAAAAGGAGCGTGACGAAGCTCGAAAGAAGCTGAAAAACCAGCTGAACGTCAATCACATGCTCCAAAAGACAAGGATCTTTCATCTGAATCAGACATTCAAGTGATACCACCTCTGACTTCATCCACATATGAAGTCACTATGGAGGATCCATCAACAACAAGTGAAGCTGATATTAATTAAACACCACCACCAAAGGAAAGGATACTGAAGAAGCCACAACAAGCCCCAAAGCTCAAGACAAAGACTTAAGACTCTCAAGTACGCAACGGTCTAGGGGGATATTGTTAGAACGTTTTGAGACCGTTGGTACTTGAGTTTAATAGTTTAGGGCTTGTTTGTAATAGTTTAAAAGTTAGGAGGGGCTGAAATTGTAATTCTTGTAAAGTTGTCCATCAGTGGCGGCGTAATTAATCTCCCAGCGTAATAATTACGCTGGGTGATCAGTTCCTATATATATCGATGCACCAACAACCTAGTATTCCAAGTTTCTTGGATTAGGTGTGTTATTTTGTGATATTTAAGTGTGTTCATCTGATTTCTTGTGCTTAATCCGATATCCAGGCTCTTTGATTGTGTTATACATTATGGGATTCCTAATCAATATTGTTTGATTCATCCTTAGTCAAGATTCTTCATCTTCTACTTGTTTTTCTTACTTTTATCACTCAAACATCTAATCAATAGGTGTTTGTGTGTGTGTGTGTCAATCATTATCACTGTGATTCAAAGTTGATTTGAGACTTACAAATACTTTATTACAAATATTACTTTGTGTTCAATAAATTTTATACTGCCACGTCAAGAACTATAAAATAAAAATGAATACAATACCGTTATCGTTGTTGTTTGGTCGGTATATGTCTAGTTTGTGATGATAAAAAAATCAACTATATATGGCTCATTCGAATACCAATGTTGTTTGGTCGAGATATGTTCGGTTTGTGATGATAAATGAAATCAACTATATATGACTCGTTTGGATACCGATGTTGTTTGGTCGTTATAAGTTCAATTGTGATGATAAAAAAAATCAACTATATATGACCCGCTCAAGTAGAACTTTTATCAAATCGTGTATATTAATAGGCACATGATGACGTTAATAATAAAAAAAACTATATCGATGTTGTTCAGACAGTATTAGTAATACTAAAAAAAGAGAATTATTAAAAATAAAAGTGAAATAAATATGTTTAAGGTTAAAAGTAAATATAATAGTAATCTATTATAATATTAAAATAAAATGATAAAAATACGAAGAAAAAAAACTATAAATATTATTAGAAAAATCAAATTACTATTCATAAAAAAATAAACTATATATATTGTTATAAAAATCAAACTATTCACTTTTCAATTATATATATATCAAATCAAATCAGAGGGTGTCGGGTTAAAAAAACAAAATCACGTTGCATATTTACCCCACCTGTAACACCCTATCACTTTTTGTTTTATTTTAATCATTCGGGTATTTAGGTCCTAGATTTTTTTAAAAGAACTCATAAAACTTATATGCCTGGGTTACCGAACAACCTAGATGATAACCATAACAAATTATGACACTTGATTTGTATTTTACAATAATCAAGTTTTTAAGTTCGAAAACTTCGACCCGCATTGTAACACCCATCTTGTTTTAACATAATTATATCATATAAAATACGCATTTTATATCATAAATACGACTTTACAAAAACTTTGTTATGCCAACATCCATACATGTTTAAAACATTCTAAAACTTAGTTATAAGTGTTTACATATAGCCCTCTTTACAAAAAGAAAACGGGATCAATGCGGAAGCTTCATTTGATTGTGTGTTCGGTTCTTGTTTCGCGCTTGATCTTTCATCCGGAGGCCCGTAACAATCACCTAAGATCAAAACCAACATAAAAGTTAGTTTTGATAAATTAATAACAAGTTATCACAAGTTCTCCAAGTTAAACAAAATAAAAAAATCAGGTTTTTTTCACCCGTCGCGTGCCGCGACGGGTTTGGAGTTAACTGTCGCGTGCCGCGACACCCATCCTTTCTCTTCGTCGCGCGACGCCAGCACCTAATTATGATAGAATGTTCCTTATTTCAACTGCACATTCGCCTAGCTATGATTTTAACCAAAATTTCAACTTCAAAGTTTCATAACTTTTGATCTACATATCCAAATTACGCGATTCTTTTTCCTACGCGTCCGTAAATTCAATACAGACCCGTTTATCATCTTATTTCGCATCAAAATCCGATCTATAAGTTAATAATTTATAGATCCCTTTTGTAATTATTCGACCCATCCAATTTCTATATTATGCTAACTTTTGTTATTACTACCATTTCCATCATTTCTATCCACACCTGGGCTTAACTAATCATCTACATTACGCTCTCATTTACATGATTTGCGCATGGATTAGCGTCATGCCCTTTATTCTATGTTTCGAGCATGATTATCCAAGCAATGTCTACAAGATTAAAATCCTGATTTATTGACCCTATATCATGGGTTCGATAGATCAAATTCAGCGTATCCATAGCTTGGCTTACGCTCTCATAATACCAAATCAAATTGTGACATTCGAGTCACTTCAATTGTATTAGTTTTAGTAACATAGTTTTCGAACCATTTTGTTATTAAGTGAAACCATAACTTCAATGACATGCCCAACTTATTCTAATCATTGTTTTTGACCCGTTTGATTGTCGAGTGAGCTTCGTCACTTTAATGACACACCAAACGTGAATACTACACTATCACATCATTAGCAAACTATATTCAAACGTTTATGCGTAATGTAATAGAACTAAAGTTACGTACCTTTAGAGCACACCCTTCAAACGCGTATCTCCTCCGGCTTGTCCGCTCGACGATCCGGATTCCTTGCCTAGAGAGTTCAATTCACAATCAATTTAGAAATCTTTTCATAATTATTAACGCATAATTCGCTATAATAATCAAATATGCGTTTTCATCCGGTTTTTAACATATTAATCCTCACTTAGGCATTTTAACGAACACCTAACGGGTCTGATTTTTATCTAACTAGAATCAAGTTCATAACTTGTTATTTTCGCCTATTAATACTCCCATTTTGGTTCCATCATGTCAAGCATGCATACAAATATTAAAATCATCATAAAGATACCAAGTAATATCACTTTTTCGGTTCAAAATTAGCAACCCAACCGACCCGTTAGGAGGCATTCCGCATTCTAGTTCATGTATCCTACTTTCTTATCAATATTCTAGTTGTTTCTACCAACCACAACTCAAATTATGGTTGGTTACATTAGACAAACCTTAACTTTTTATTATTTTCTTCCAGTATAGCGTTTTACCCAAAACGACCCATTAGGATGCTTTAAGCCATAAAGCTCTCGCCTCCCATTTTTATGTTACCGGAATGATCAACCCATTTATAGGACTCCCATTTTATGTTACAACAGCCTATTTTGCAAAACCCACTTAACCTATGAATGGGTTATCATAAATTTCATAATTTTTGACATGATTTCTGTAATTACCAACTAATATTCGTTCTTAAACTTGTTTTCATTACAAGTTTCATCTATACATCATATAATCAAGCTCAATTTTGATTTTTCATAATTTGTCTAGAACTTGAGATGGATCAAAAACACTAAAATTTACATACCTTATGATCCCTTCAGTGAGGTGATTACTAATCTATATTCAGATTTCGATTTGGACTTGATTTGAGCCTTCAATTTGAGCAATTTTGTGAAACTAGGGTTTGGAAAGTGAGTTGGTCGCCCTCCTGTGTTCTAGATCGATCCAGACACCCAATTGTGTGTTTGGATTTTAATTTTTTTGTTTTTATCAAATCTAGTTTGATTTTTAACAACTTTGGCCCCTTAACTATTTGTGCTTCTCTAATTTAGATGTTTTTATTCAAACTCCATGTTATTACAAGATAGTTAACTAACTAGGTCATTTCTTTCCCTAATTAGTTTATTCTTGTTTATTTTATACTTTATAAATCTAATATAAAGTTTTATATTTTCGGGGTGTTACACGCATGATCATTCTTCAACTTTCTCGCGAAACGTCTCCAAAGAGATATTGGTTTAATAGTGTTCGGTTCTTTACTTGCTTGGTCGTCCGTTCGGTTCCCGTCGTAGAGATAACCTATCATAAAGACAAAAACAATTAGTGTTTAAGCTAAATTGTCAAACGATTTGTAATCAAACATTTGAACAAAAATATTAAACACAATAAATTTCATCCAAACATGTTTTTATTTCAGCCCCTTACCTGGGCGGGTCAGGTTTCCATCCGGCCGTGTCAGCTGAAACATGCCTTTTTCTCAGCACCTTTACCCGGCTGTGTCAGCTAAAAACGTGTTTTCTTTTCAAATCACTTTTTCGGTTCGAAATTAGCAACACAACCGACCCGTTATGAGGCATTCCGCATTCTAGTTCATGTATCCTACTTTCTTATCAATATTCTAGTTGTTTCTACCAACCACAACTCAAATTATGGTTGGTTACATTAGACAAACCTTAACTTTTTATTATTTTCTTCCAGTATAGCGTTTTACCCAAAACGACCCATTAGGATGCTTTAAGCCATAAAGCTCTCGCCTCCCATTTTTATGTTACCGGAATGATCAACCCATTTATAGGACTCCCATTTAATCTATTCTTAGAGGTAGTTTTCCTGATTCATCATCCGAGGGCATTTTAGTCAAATTTAAGCCCTTTTTACCACCGGAGAAACTTTAAAGGTTTAGATTAAAACTAGCGAGCACTTGTAACTCGTTATCACATCTAAATTTGCTATGTCCCTAAGAACATAAGAGTTTCCAATAATTTAGTGTTTTTAAAACTCATTTAGTATTATTTTCGCATCGTTAACATGCCCTTGGCTCTAATGGCCGTTTTACCAAAATACTAGATATACCTCACTTGAGATGATCTCGTGTGCACCCTTGACTCAACCAACTATAGTCGGACCATAAGTCTTCACCAAGAGTTTGACCCATCACACATACCTGGCGTGGGTCAAAGCAATGACCCGTTTTCAATACCTTCCAAATTATTTTCACTAGTCATGACAATACTTATCCGTATAATAAGCTTGCCTGTAAGTATGACACTTAAAAATAACACGCGTTAAATACTACGCTCAAATGGTGATATCATCACCGTATGACCCATTCGGTCTTTTAACCATTATTGGTTTATTCTTTAGACAACTACACAAGTCCTTATATCGTTTAAATCACTAACACGTGATTTACTTGCGATATCACTTATTTGACCCATTATGACTTACTTCATCTGGTCTCCTTTTTACAATCATAAGTTTAATCATTAACATATGATTTACTTGCCTTTTTACATGCTTAACCCATTTTGGTTCGCGTCGGCAAGTGTTTATACCAAAAACTTATTTTTACTCGCTCGACCCATTTCGGTTCGCTTCAGCAAGTGTTTTATATCAAAAACTTACTTTTACTCGTTTGACCCGTTTTGTTTCGCGTCAGCAAGTGTTTACGCCAAAAAACTATATTTTTACTTGCTCGACCCATTTCGGTTCGCGTCAGCAAGTGTTTTATATCAAAAACTTTTATAAATATCCGTTTCAGTGCCATCATTTAGATTATTTTGAGTCAGTACCGTTCCATGTTGCTTTTCGTATGTCTGTCTGCCTTTACTTTTACTGTTGATTTCTTCGTTACTAAGCAACTGTTTGGCTCAGCCGTAGTTTCTTTCTTGTATTTGTCTTATTTGTTTACAGGTAATCAGGGGAAACGGGGATGAGTGAGGGGAATATGAAGTTAAGATTTTAAAGATTTTTGTTTTTTTTTTATTTCATTAATTGAATAATTTAAGACTTAGGTTTTCTGGTTGATTCGAGACTTTGTGTTTCTTGGATTCTTTCTTTTATTGGAACTTGTTGGTTTTTTTATATCTGTAATAGTGACATGCTAACCTTTTCTGTACGTGTTGATGCGCTAAACTGTGAAAAAAGTTTGCGTCCTTACATAAGTACATTATTTAGGATATCAAAAATTACTTTAATGTAAAAACAACTCTGTTTTAAAAAAAATATAACGTAACATGGAGAAGCAATAAAAACGAATACAAGTAAACATGTTATTCGGACCATATCGGTATGGTTCGTTAAAGCAAAGGAAAAAATCATCTATGTTTGACCCGTTTGATTTTGAACAAAACTTTTATCTAAACATTGATAAAAATAACTATGTTGCAACGTTATATTTGAAATTTTATAACATGTTATTTTATATTATTAGAATGACGAATATAGTAAACAACGTCACTTTACAAAAAAAAAGAAAAAAAACTGTGAGGCAGCTTTAATGATGTACACGTTTGTGCTTTGATTCCAGACATATAAAAAAATAAACACGTCTCACCTATATATTCAAAATTTTATAACACGTCATATTATATCATTAAAATATAATCCCAAAAAGACTAAATGAGGTCATTTTACACAGAAAAAGAAAAAAAATACCCTTAACCTTGAGGCATCAATTTAAGATGATTCACAATCCTTCCATCAAATTGTGTGAGAGGTTTTTATATTATAAAAAAGCGGTTGTGCATGACAGGTTTTTATATTATTATAAAAAGCGGTTGTGAGTTTAGGTGAGGATAAATGTTACGGTTTATCTGTATATTTGAATGATACATTATTTACCTTTTATAATTTTTTAATATATTTTATAAGTGGTTGTGAGTAGAGGAGAAATAAAAGATAATAATAATAAAGGTATAAAAAATATTATTTAATTGAAGGAGAGATAAAATACAATTGTGTTTAATGTAATTATAAGGTAGATTTGGTGGAAGGGATCTGAATGCTCTAATGACGTGTATGTTTGTGTTTCGATTACTTTTTCAATAGCGTTTACAACTCGATCTTTAACAAAACTTATGACATGTAGATAAAAATAAGCACACCAATGATAGGGGCAGACCCATATGGAACGGGTTGGGGTCCCGAACCCCAATGTTTTTTTAAAAAATTAATAGGTCCGGTATATTAAATTTTATAAGGACCTCATAAATACAATTAGGTAGACACCATAGAAAGAAAAGGAAAGTTGGTGTAGTGGTAAACCTCCCTCTTTAAGAATAAGATGTCATAGGTTCAATACTTGTATAGCCTGTTTTTCTGTTTTTTTTAAATCTAATTCAAACTTCGCTCTGACCCGACCCAAACGAGGACTAACCCGAAAATTTTAACGTTTTATTATGAAAATTTTGAATACCGAAAAAATGAACCCACACCGAAAAAATGAACCCCATCGGAAAAAATGTTGGGTGTTTTAATATAAAAAATAAAATAATAAAATAATGATATTACTGCCCATGAAAGGACGTTGTACTATTGTTGTATTATTAATATTAACTATTCATTTTCCATCTGCCTATTAGACCACCCGTAGTGGTGAACAAAAATAATGCTCCCACCATGGGGCATTATCCGACACATGGCATCCTAGTCAGCGTTGGGCATTATAGCAAAAGTGGCGTAGTGGGGCATTATTCCAATAACGCCCCTTCCAATTATTAAAAAAAAAAAAGGAAACAAATGGTGAGGCTGGTCAAACACATGGTCTAAAAGGATTGGCTGGTCAAACAAATGGTGAGGCTGGTCACATGCAAGATGAGCGTTTTAAAAAACACGCCAACAACAAATTTGAACAAAAAAAACGCCCGGAAACGCCGGGCGTAATGGGGTCCGGGGCGTTTTCCGGCGTTTTTTTTGAATTTAAAAAAAAAAAAACGCCCCACTACGGGCAGACTTAACATATTTTAACTTAATTTAAATTTTTTTTGAACGTAACTTAATTTTAATTAATTTATTGGGTGTAGTGTAAACAAAACAATATCACGTAGTAGTTTTACGCCACCTTTTTTTTATGAGTGTACCTATTGGCACACCAATGTGCCTATTGACACACCAAACCCTACTAAAATCATGGTTTATCTACGCAGCGTATAGGTCTATACGCAGCGTATAGGGTTAACCCTAATACCCTGCGTATAGACCTATACGCTGCGTAGGTAAACCATGGATCTCAGTGCCTAATCACCAATCATTGCACAGAAAACAAGGGTTTATATACGCTGCGTATAGCTCTTGACGTAGCGTACATAAACCATCTGAAAATTTGGGGTCATTTTGGTAGATTTGAAGCATCAGATTTTTACAAGGTTTATATACGCTGCGTAGAGAGCTATACGCAGCGTATATAACCTTTCAGAATTTTGTTTCATCATTCGGCCTATTTGTGGTATAAATTATCACCCGGTTACAACGTTAACTCGCTTAAAATATATAACGAGTTAAAAATATATAATGTTTTTTATTATTTAGTCGACGTCGTCGTTAATTTATTTAGTCGATGTCGTCGAAAAAGTGTATAATGTTAAAATTTTGAAAAGCGTATATACGGTTCGAATACTATAACGTTAAAATATTATAGCTTAAATAAGTGAAAATACCCGGGTACTGTTCGAATATGTTAAGCCGTTTACAGCAAAAGTTTTATATGTACACCAAAAGTTTGATATATACAGCAAAAGTTTGTGCATACATAACAAAATGATAAAATACTATGGCTGCTGCTACTCCTGCTGCTGGTGCTGATCCCATTCCGCATCTGTAATGAAGGGTCGTGGAGGTAACCTGTCACGCTGTCGGCGCTCATGCAGCTCCGCAGCCACCCACTCCAATAGATAGTTGTTCCTTTCAACGTCGCGACGTAGCCGCTGATATGATGGTCAGGACTGGGCCAAACATGTCGTGGGAACTGAGGCCCCCCGGGTGGTCCACATAGCTGTGGTGACTCCGGAATGACGACGGCCGGCTCATGCGCCTCCGGCACCTCCGGATCGCGCGGGGGAAATACTGGATCGAACTGTGCCGGCAGCTGTGTAAGCTCGTATTGCCCGCCGTCCTGATTCTTAAACCGCTTCCCGCATGGGAATTCTTTGGTAACGTGCATTCCGGATACTGTGTTCATCCCCATCCGCTTTGGCTGTTTCGTCGGGCCTACACGGTCGCGGTCATTCTCCGGATGATAACCCAACGAAAGGGCTATCCTAGTCACGTAGGCGCCGCCGTATAACAGTTCGCGCTCCTTTCGATGATGCGCGGAGGCGAAGTACTGCGCCAACCCGTAGGCGAGAGCACACGGCCTCTTGTATAAGAGGCAATATAAGAAAAACAAGTCACCACTGGTACACCACTCCCGACTCTTGTTTCGAGCAGTGGTCGAAGTGGAAATCATCTTGTGCAAATACCTGCACAAAAGGAAACCAGTCAGTAAATAATAATCAGATGACATCGACTAAATGAGGATAAAAAACAATATATTTTTGACTCGTTACGGATTTCAATGCGCGTAACGGACCTACGCGCCTTTCGAGCGTCGTAACTAAGATCTTTGTTAAATTATATATTTTTATTATTTAGTCTACGTCGTCCGTAAGGCGCGTACGGGCCTAACGAGCGTCGAAACTAAGTTCGTCGTTAAATTTTTTTTTATTATACGTCATCGAGTTGTATCATACGCCCTGCATAGTTAAGTTAATACGGTGTGAGAAACAGCTAAATCTTACTAAGTACCAAAAGGTTTGTAGTTCTAATATTTTTTACCTGTACGTTTGTAGTTTTCCAGCCTACAAGCACACGGAAATCCACAGCTAAGCCACATATCATGATGCGTTAAGTTTCCGCAACACCTCCAGCTTCCTCAGTAGCTCTTTTGCCAGCAAATCAAGTGCTGTATGGGAAACCTTTCCACGTAGGTTGTCCAACAGTGGGTGTCTTTGGTGGTTCATCGTTTTTTCGATGCTCTCGATGAAACTTTTTTATATTTCATCATACTAAGTTTCAACTATATCAATGACGCATCTTGCTATTCGCTCCAATGAACTCCCGCGCGTAACGTATCTTTTTAAATTTGCGTGCTGGCTCTCAACTCTATTGGTGGTGCGCTGACCAAAGTTGCGACACTTATTGGTCCACGCACAAACGAACATAAAATAATGAAGTGTAAAATCGTGTGTAAAATATAATAGATTGGGTGAGTCGTTTGTTGAAGGAACACTTACTTACTCGATTGGCAACCACGAGTCGGTTATACAGTTTCTCCAAGTTGTACTTGTACATGGGCTCTGAAGGAGATTCGCACACTCTCCGCCAGTACGACAGAAATTTCTGCCAATCTAATTTATTGAACCCTTGCTTGCAATTTCTACATATATTTTGTTTGGTGTGAAACTGGCATAGAAGCCTAGACGCGTTCGGGAACACTTTAGCACACTCATTAATTAGGGCTAGCTCTCTATCCTTGACTATCACACGCGGCATCATGCATTCATGCAACATTGACTTGATCCGCTCAAGCACCCACACGTAGTTATCCCTTCGTTCTTTGCAAATAACGGCATATGCGATACAAAAAGACTTGTTGGTCGACGTCAAACCCACAACCTGGACAAATGGCATGTTGTAGATGTTTGTTTTGTAGGTCGTGTCGATCAACATCACGTGCGGGAATGCACGCCACATAGTGATTGAATGAGGATGAACAAAATAAATCTCTGTTACGACATCTGTTTTGGGTTCCTGTCGGGTGTCGTAAATGAATCGGTTGTCATGCAGCACGCTTTCCGGTGCCTGCATAGGAGTCTTTCCGTCCATCAGTGTCGCTCTAATTTTTTGTACCGCATTTTGAACGTCTTTCTGAACATGCTGGCTGTCGGGGAACTACTTTCTTAGGGATTGAAATATGATACGTGACTCCATGTTTTGAGCAGTTAGCTGCTCCACTAGCTTGTATTCGAGTTCAGTAAATCTTCGCACAAAAGCGTGGCCCAACAGAGACTCGTCGTAGGTTCGTGGTTATGGTTCGCGTTGTCCACTTTTAACTCCCACATGTCATTCGTCACGTCCCGGATGGCGAGTAATGAAAATGGGCAACCGATTTTTTTGCTACCAGCTTTCCTAACTGTTGCTTTACTACGGTGCTCACCACTACGGTCGCACACAAGCCATACCATCCCAGTAGTACCGCCAATATTTTTCGATCGGCGGGTAACAATTACGTAACCATTCTCCTTTCCCGTTTCTTGTACCCAATTCTTCAAATCAGTTAGAGACATGAAACGCTAAAAAAAGTTACGACAACAACAACAACAACAATAATAATAATTTTAACAATAATAATAACAACAATAATAACAACAACAATAATAATAACAATAATAATAACAATAATAATAACAATAATAATAATAATAATAATATTTTTAACAACAACAACAATAATAATAATAATAATAATAATAATAATAATAATTATAATAATAATTATAATGTTGTCAATAGTTATATAATTTTAACAATAATAATAATTATAATAATTTTAACAATAATAATAATTATAATAATTTGAACAATAATATTAACAATAACAATAACAATATAATTCTAACAATAATAATAATTATTATAAAAATATTACAAATATTATTGTGATACCTCCTTTATTTGAAACGGATTGCCCGGGGTAGATGGTTCATAATCATCATACAGTGGTGTGTTACGGGGCTCATAACCGTATCCACCGTATTCTTCGTATCCACCGTAACCTCCGTATCCACCGTATCCACCTTCACCCCCATATCCATCGTATCCACTGTATCCACATTCACCCCCTATCCACCGTATCCACCTTCACCCCCGTATCCACCGTAACCTCCGTATACACCTTCACCCCCGTATCCGTAACCCGGATACGATTGATGCGTCGGGTAATATGGTTCACCAACAGGTGCATTCTCAGCACCGTATCCACTTTGTTGAACGTACGGAGATTCATACCCGTATCCGTAATCCGGATACACTTGATGCGCCGTGTAATTTGGTTCATCAACAGGTGGAGTCAGAGCCTCGTTCAAGTCTGGCAATTGTGTTTTTTGATCAACAGGGACTCCAGACACAACCTCCTCCTCCTCATTCGCCTCCTCATTCGCATCATTTACTCCCCATGCGTCGTTAGAATAGCGATTGTTGAAATAATTCTCGTCCCAAAATGATGACATTTTAACAATATTGTGTTTGATACAGAGAAACTGAAGATATACAGAACATATGAATTGAACAAAAAACAGAACAAAAGAATGCACAGATGAAGTCGAAGAGAAGTAGAGAAGCATGGATAAATAAACTTTTAAATTTACTGAAATATGCAACGTATAGCTCTCTACTCCCCGTATTGCTTTATTCACGTGCTCGGACAACATCGTATCATTGTCAAATCAGTCTGACATACGCTGCGTATAGATCTATACGCAGCGTCTTACTTTATAGACAAACGCTGTGTATAGATCTATACGCATCGTATGTCTGACTGATTTGACATGGTACTAGGTTTGACTGTCTGGTCGTGTACCTGCCCTTTACATACGCTGCGTAGAGACATATACGCTGCGTATAGAGGTAACCCTATACGCTGCGTATAGGTCTGTACGAAGCGTATGTAAACCCTAAGTGTGTAGATAACCTGCAAAGGTGTGCAAATAGTTAGAGCCTTTTTATATAATTTTGTAACAAGATATGGGCATTTATAACCTATGCGATTTAATCATGTAGAGACATCGACTAAAATAACAATTAGTTTACATTAATAACTAGGATCTATCCCGCCGCGTTGCGGCGGACAAAGTATGCAACGCACCGGTGAAGTATGAACACCGCGTTGACAGTGTTGACGCGTAGGCAGGCAGTGGTCGCAAGCATTTCAACACCATCCAACATAGCACCCATAAGAAGACAAAACACAATGACTTACTGAAAAATAAATTGATACCCAAATTCGGCAAATTTTACTGCTAACAATTCACTATAACATCATTTATGTGTATTCTAGGAGCCCCTTCTTAACTTATGAATCCTAAGCATATTCTAATGTTGTTAAACTTTTCTGACTCCACTTTTACCCGTTATCTAGAAACCTCCTAACACAAATTATATGCCATACTTTTAACTGCTAGATGCCCAAAAAATATAAAAACTTATTTATCCAAAATTAACATTACAAATCGAGTAACAGAACACTTTCAAACACTACTGTAAAACGAATAATGACCAAAAGAAAATTTTACGTCGACGACAGACCAACTGATGTGTCGCCCGGATCGGAACCGAAAGTCAACTGGTTTTTTATTATCATCAAATGTAATTCTTTATTAAAACTGTTGTATCGAAAAACAGAGCAATTGAGCCTCAATTTCATGCAACAAATCCAAATTTGTATCACTTTCAAATGAAACACCATTCTCTCAGCCTACAAATGAAACCTAGATTTAACCCCATTCTCTCAGCCTACAAATGAAACCTAGATTTAACCCCAAATTAAATTAAGCATGCATATTATATGACTTTCTCAGCCTAAAAGAAGCCAACTTCAAACACCATTCTCTCAGCCTACAAATGAAACCTAGATTTAACCCCAAATTAAGTTAAACATGCATATTATATGACTTTCTTAGACAAATCGCTAATTTAGTGCAGTCTTTGATTTGGTTGCAAGTTCTTAAATGAATAGTATTTGTAGTTTCCTAAAAGAGGAAATGCATACATAATCAAGAAGACATATTACAAAATCAAGGGTCGCGTCGTTGCCGTACCTCTTGTCGTCGATCTTACCATCAAGCCGGTTGGAATCCATTGCTACAAAACAGAAACAAAAAACCCTAACTGCAATCATGAAAAGCAAAGACCAAAAACAAATCATCATTAGGGTGGGTGAACACGAACCCTAGATGGACTCCGCCGTTAGTCGTCGAGACACCGCCATCGCGTCCGATCATCGTCGTCATCATCGATTACGTCGTTCATCAGTCGCCGGCAGGAGGGCGCCGGCGCTCTCCTCTTCGCCGCTCACTCTCTCTATCTCTGCGACCTCTCTCTTTCATCCGGTAGTGCGTGTGAGGGTGGTGCAAGGTTGAAGGAGAGTTGTGGGTAACCTTTGTGTTGTTTGGGTTTTTGATAAGTCGCAGAGGAGAAAGAGGGGAAATCAAAGAAAAGAAACTTTAGTGGTGAAATCCAAAGTTTAAGAACAACACTGGCGCAAAGTAGTGTTGTAAATTGATATATATAATAATGTAGTTGACATTTAAAGATTAAATGATAATATTTATTATTATTATAATATTAAAATAATAAAAGTGTTAAAAAACTATATATATATATATATATTATAATATTAAAGCTACTATTTAATAGGTTATGTAGTTGACATTTAATGATTAAATGATAATATTTATTATTATTATTATTATTATTATTATTATTATATTAAAATAACAAAAGTGTTAAAAAAACTATATATATTATAATAACAGTAAAACTACTATTTATTAGGTTTCTATATTAATAATAAAACTGCTATTTATTAGGTTTCTATATTTTGTATAGTATAAATATAA
Organism: Helianthus tuberosus; assembly: GCA_030545235.1. Taxonomy (NCBI): domain Eukaryota; kingdom Viridiplantae; phylum Streptophyta; class Magnoliopsida; order Asterales; family Asteraceae; genus Helianthus; species Helianthus tuberosus. Next base: position 135,608,176 of record CM060427.1, on the reverse strand, counting down.
ATATAAACTAGTTGATTTTTTGACCCCGCGTTGCGGCGGGGATCCAATGTCTGTAAAACGCGTGTCGACAACAGTAAACGGATACCAAATATCAAAACATAGATAAAAATGATATAGTAACGATAGTTACTCCGTCCTAAAAACGATTTTAAATAATCTAATATATAATAGTAGGACCCACATGTTCTACACGTTGGAAATTCGCTTGTCTTCAGTTCAGTTATGACGTTACTAACACGTTAAAATATGGATGAGCTCGGTACCGGTAATGACACCGAAAGTACCGATCCCGAAAATAATCGAAATTAGGTACCGGCATCGAAAATGTTCGGTACTATACGGTATGGTATTTGAAGGTAAAAATAAGTATATACAGGTATGGTGCTAGACCGGTGTCGAACTGAAAGTAACGATTCTGAAAACGCCAAAAGATGGGTACCAAATTGGTATCGAAAATGATTTGGTATAGTAAATTTGGTACCAATACGATACCGGTTTGATTACAGGATTTGATACCATTTGCTCATCAATAATTTAAATATCCAAGTTAAATTTACATGTTACAATTCATTCATTACAAAAAAAGAAAAAAAAAGTTGTGTATATAAAACCTCATTCAAACGAAATACAATTATTTACCACGTGTATGAAAATCAATCTAAACGGTGCAATTACTTGCGTTGCTACGTGGCATGAGCTCAAAGGTGATATTAGGGATTAGCTCGGTACCGAAAACCCCCAAAAGTGGGTACCGGTACCGAATATACCTGGTACGACACCGGTACGATACCAGTATTTCAGAGTAAAAACCGGTACCGAAAATGTCAAAAGTCGGTACTGAAAATGTCAAAAGTCGGTACCAAAGCGGTACCAAAAAATGTATCTGGTTTGATAAATTTGATACCAGTACCGGTACCATTTGAATATCCCTATGTGTGTTATAGGTTACTGTTCATTTAGTTGTGGTTTTAATATATAGGTAATATCCCTATGTGTATTATAGGTTACTGTTCATTTAGTTGTGGTTTTAATATATAGGTAAATTTGTAACAAGGATATGGGCATTTATGATAGATGCGATTTAATTATGCTAGAGGGTATGGTGATGGTCCTCCAAGGGAGGATGATCCGCCACGTAGGCGCCACATCATAGTCCTCCCAAGGATGGTACATCCCACAAAAGTAGAGGGTATGGAGGATGGTCCTAGATGATCCTACCTCACCACTTTTATGTTTTTTTTTATTTTTTTAATATTCTACTTTTTTTTAACATTTAACAAATAAATTAACAAAATATTTACATTAATATTAAAAACCATTACATAAACTAAAAAAACATAAACTTAAAAAAAAACACATAAACTTAAAAAAAATCCTAAAAATATATTACACACATAGGATTAATTAAACCAATACATAATATTATAATACAACTATACACAAAACTAAAACTAATATAAAAGGCCCAATATTCAACCCAGTAAAACTAATATAAAATGCCGCAAAGCCCAACCCATCCTAAACCAATACATATCATCCCCTAGGGTTTGTTTAACCTGCACCTACCGCAGCAAAAGCTCCAATCTCCTCAACAATGGCAGGTCTATTATTTTTTTTTTTTGAATTTTTAAATTTTTTTATTCAAATGGTCACAAAAGCCTCGAACCCCACCATTTTTTGTCTTTTCTGGATCGTCTCCAACGTCTTCTACTCGCCGGTCAAGACGGGGACGAGGGGGAGCGGCACGGTGTTGCCTTCGGCGCCGGTCCTCGACGGCATGGGGACGTACCCCATACCGCATAGCCTTATGTAGAGACATCGACTAAAATAACATTAGTTGACATATAATGTAGCTGACATTCAATGATTAAATGATAATATAAATTAATCCTTTGATTGAAAGTAATGCATAACAATATAACATCAAACGTGTCCATAAAAAGACACCTGCAATATAGACACATCTATTTCAACTTGGAAATCAACCTTCTTTCTTGATGAACATGGAGAAAACACCTCACATAGCCATTCTACCTAGTCTGGGCATGGGTCACCTTATTCCGATGGCCGAATTCGCTAAGCGACTAGTCGAACACCACCATATCTCCGCCACTATCATCATCCCTACCACCGGAACTCCACCCAAAGCCCAAACAACTGTCCTTGAATCACTTCCAGAAAACATCCACCACATGTTCCTCTCACCACGTGTTTTCTTTTCAAATCACTTTTTCGGTTCAAAATTAGCAACCCAACCGACCCGTTAGGAGGCATTCCGCATTCTAGTTCATGTCTCCTACTTTCTTATCAATATTCTAGTTGTTTCTACCAACCACAACTCAAATTATGGTTGGTTACATTAGACAAACCTTAACTATTCATTATTTTCTTTTAGTATAGCGTTTTACCCAAAACGACCCGTTAGGATGCTTTAAGCCATAAAGCTCTCGCCTCCCATTTTTATGTTACCGGAATGATCAACCCATTTATAGGACTCCAATTTAATCTATTCTTAGAGGTAGTTTGCCTGATTCATCATCCGAGGGCATTTTAGTCAAATTTTAGCCATTTTTACCACCGGAGAAACTTTAAAGGTGTAGATTAAAACTAGCGAGCACTTGTAACTCGTTATCACATCTAAATTTGTTATGTCCCTAAGAAGATAAGAGTTTCCAATCATTTAGTGTTTTTAAAACTCATTTGGTCTTATTTTCGCATCGTTAACATGCCCTTGGCTCTAATGGTCGTTTTACCCAAATACTAGATATACCTCACTTGAGATGATCTCGTGTCCACCCTTGACTCAACCAACTCTAGTCGGACCATAACTCTTCACCAAGAGTTTGACCCATCACACATACCTGGCGCGGGTCAGAGCAATGACCCGTTTTCAATACCTTCCAAATTATTTTCACTAGTCATGACAATACTTATCCGTATAATAAGCTTGCCTGTAAGTATAACACTTAACAATAACACGCGTTAAATACTACGCTCAAATGGTGATATCATCACCGTATGACCCATTCGGTCTTTTAACCATTATTGGTTTATTCTTTAGACAACTACACAAGTCCTTATATCGTTTAAATCACTAACACGTGATTTACTTGCGATATCACTTATTTGACCCATTATGACTTACTTCATCGGGTCTCCTTTTTACAATCATTAGTTTAATCATTAACATATTATTTACTTGCCTTTTTACATGCTTAACCCATTTTGGTTCGCGTCAGCAAGTGTTTATACCAAAAACTTATTTTTACTTGCTCGACCCATTTCGGTTCGTGTCAGCAAGTGTTTTATATCAAAAACTTACTTTTACTCGTTTGACCCGTTTGTTTCGCGTCAGCAAGTGTTTACGCCAAAAACTATATTTTTACTTGCTCGACCCATTTCGGTTTGCGTCAGCAAGTGTTTTATATCAAAAACTTATATAAATATCAGTTTTAGTGCCATCATTTAGATTTGTTTAGAGTCAGTACCGTTCCATGTTGCTTTTCGTATGTCTGCCTGCCTTTACTTTTACTGTTGATTTCTTCGTTACTGAGCAACTGTTTGGCTCAGCCGTAGTTTCTTTCTTGTATTTGTCTTATTTGTTTACAGGTAATCAGGGGAAACGGGGATGAGTGAGAGGAATATGAAGTTAAGATTTTAAAGCTTTTCGTTATTTTTATTTCAGCAATTGAATAATTTAAGACTTAGGTTTTCTGGTTGATTTGAGACTTTGTGTTTCTTGGATTCTTTCTTTTATTGGAACTTGTTGGTTTTTTATATCTGTAATAGTGACATGCTAACCTGTTCTGTACGTGTTGATGCGCTAAACTGTGAAAAAAATTTGCGTCCTTACATAAGTACATTATTTAGGATATCAAAAATTACGTTACTGTAAAAACAACTCTGTTTTAAAAAAATTATAACGTAACATGGAGAAACTATAAAAACGAATACTAGTAAAGATGTTATTCGGACCATATCGGTATGGTTCGTTAAAGCAAAGGAAAAAATCATCTATGTTTGACCCATTCGATTTTGAACAAAACTTTTATCTAAATGTTGATAAGAATAAATATGTTGCAACGTTATATTTGAAATTTTATAACACGTTATTTTATATTATTAGAATGACGAATATGGTAAACAACGTCACTTTAAAAAAAAAAACTATGAGACAGCTTTAATGATGTACACGTTTGTGCTTTGATTCCAGACATATAAAAAAATAAACACGTCTCACGTATATATTCGAAATTTTATAACATGTCATATCATTAGAATATAATGGCAAAAAGAATAAATGAAGTCATTTTACACAGAAAAGAAAAAAAACCCAAAACCTTGAGGCATCAATTTAAGATGATTCACAATCCTTCCATCAAATTGTGTGAGAGGTTTTTATATTATAAAAAAGCGGTTGTGCGTGACAGGTTTTTATATTATTATAAAAAGCGGCTGTGAGTTTAGGAGAGGATAAATGTTACGGTTTATCTGTATTTTTGAATGACACATTATTTAACCTTTATAATTTTTTAATATATTTTATAAGTGGTTGTGAGTAGAGGAGAAAGAAAAGATAATAATAAAGGTATAAAAAATATTATTTAATTGAAATGAGAGATAAAATAAAATTGTTTTTAATGTAATTATAAGGTAGATTTGGTGGAAGTGATCTGAATGCTCTTATGACGTGTATGTTTGTACTTCGATTACTTTTTCAATAGCGTTTACAACTCGATCTTTAACAAAACTTATGACATGTAGATAAAAATAATCACATCAACGATAGGGGCAGACCCATATTGAACGGGTTGGGGTCCCCGAAACCCATTGTTTTTTTTTTTTAAAATTAGTAGCTTCGGTATATTAAATTTTATAAGGACCTCATAAATACGTAGAATTAGGTAGACATCATAGAAAGAAAAGGAAAGTTGGTGTAGTGGTAAACCTCCCTCTTTAATAATAAGAGGTCATGGGTTCAATCCTTTTATAGCCTGTTTTTTCTTCTTTTTTTTTAAATCTAATTTAAACCTCGATCTTTCTGTTTTTTTTTTTAAATCTAATTTAAAACTCGCTTTAACCCGACCCAAAGAAGGACTAACCCGAAAATTTTAACTTTTTGTTATTAAAATTTTGAACACCGAAAAAATAAAGCCCATCGGAAAAAAATGCTGGGTGTTTTAATATAAATAATAAAATAATGATATTACTGCTCATGAAAGGACGTTGTACTATTGTTGTATTATTAGTATTAACTATTCATTTTCCATCTGCCTATTAACATATTTTAACTTAATTTTAATTTAATTTAATGGGTGTAGGGTAAACAAAATAATATCACGTGGTAGTTTTACCCCACCCTCTTTTTATATAATTTTGTAACAAGATATGGGAATTTATAACCTATGCGATTTAATTATGTAGAGACATCAACTAAAATAACAATTAGTTTACATTAACAATGTAGTTTTTTTTTTGAAACGTAAACTTCATTCACAACTAGCCAACCCAAACTGGGCCGACCAAAAACACAACAAAACAGATTACATATTTACAAAGGAAACCCATTCATCCCAAATAACCCCTTTATATTTAGACCTATTAGAGTACCAAAGGAAACTAAAAGCTTTCACTTCGCTCAAAATCTTATCAATCTTAACCGGGACATTGGAAAAGACCAGCTTGTTTCTAGCTCGCCAAAGACTCCAACACACAATGATCACTATACCGTAAATCGCCTCCTTCTTTTTAGCCGAGACAGGGAGCGAAGAATGAAGACCGAGCAAATCCTTTATCGAGAACGCGTATATAAAAGGGATCCTGCACCAGAGGCTGATGCCGTTCCAAACTACATTAACAATGTAGTTGACATTTAATAATATGAAGTTCTCCTTTAAAAAAATATTAAAATAATAAAAGTGTTAAAAAAACTATATATATTATTATAATATTAAAACTACTATTTATTAGGTTATGTAGTTGACATTTAATGATTAAATGATAATATTTATTATTATTATTATTATTATTATTATTATTATTATTATTATATTAAAATAATAAAATTGTTAAAAAAACTATATATATTATTATAATTGTAAAACTACTATTTATTAGGTTTTATATTAATAATATAATATTAAAACTAGTATTTATTAGTTTCTATATTAAGAATAAAACTACTATTTATTAGGTTAGTATAAATATAAATTTGTAACAAGGATATGGGCATTTATGACAGATGCGATTTAATTATGTAGAGACATCGACTAAAATAACATTAGTTGACATATAATGTAGTTGACATTCGATGATTAAATGATAATATAAAGTAATCCTTTGATTGAAAGTAATGCATAACAATATAACATCAAACGTGTCCATAAAAAAAACACCTGCTAAACATACACACATCTATTTCAACTTGGAAATCAACTTTCTTTCTTGATGAACATGGAGAAAACACCTCACATAGCCATTCTACCTAGTCCGGGCATGGGTCACCTTATTCCGATGGCCGAATTCGCTAAGCGACTACTCGAACACCACCATATCTCCGCCACTATCATCATCCCTACCACCGGAACTCCACCCAAAGCCCAAACAACTGTCCTTGAATCACTTCCAGAAAAAATCCACCACATGTTCCTCTCACCTGTCAACAATTTACCGGAGAATGTTCGACCGGAGATTATAATCAATCGCATCATGCAAGGTAGTCTTTCAAGTCTTAGAGATGCTTTAAGTTGTTTGAAGTCAAAAACTAAACTTGTTGCATTAGTTTTTGATATGTTTGGTCATGACTCAATGGAAGTTGCAAAAGAGTTTAACCTATGTAACTTCTTGTTCTTTCCAATGAGTGCCATGGCTTTATCTTTCACTTTTACGTTGCAAAAGCTTGATGAAGAGACGACTGGCGAGTATAAAGACTTGCCATACCCGGTTAAAGTACCGGGTTCGGTTAGTTTTCATGGGCGAGAGTTAATGGCCCCGGTTCAAATCCGGACCGATGAAGTGTACAAAGGGTCAGTGGCGGATCTAGGATAAATTCCAAGCCGTAACGTTGTATAAATAAGCCGTAACGAAATCGAAAAAACCTCAAATTTTTTCAAAATTTACACTAATTTTTCCAAATTTTTCCGCGCCAAGCCGTAGCGGGCGTTGCCCCCCGCTACATGGTAGATCCGCCCCTGCAAAGGGTATCTTTTACTTTCAAAGAGGCTTACTTTGCTTGATGGTATCATGGTGAATAGTTTTGAGGAGTTGGAAGAAGAAACCATTCGCGTATTGCGGGATGATGTTGCGGGTCAAACACCCATTTACCCGATCGGGCCATTGATTCGGTCTGATCCAAGTAATGGGTCGGATCGGCATGAGTGTTTGAAGTGGTTGGACGATCAACCAAGTGGGTCTGTGATGTTGGTGTCTTTTGGGAGTGGTGGGACCCTTTCTTTAGAACAGATCCATGAGCTAGCCCATGGGTTAGAGATGAGTAACCATAGGTTTTTGTGGATTGTTAGAAGCCCTAGTAAGGCTTCAAATGCTTCCTTTTTTACTGGCTCTAGCCTGAATGACCCTTTAGGGTTTTTACCCGAAGGGTTTCTAGCTAGGACAGTAAATCGAGGCTTTATCGTGCCATCGTGGGCCCCACAAATCAAGATATTGAGTCATGAGGCTATTGGTGGGTTCTTGACTCATTGTGGGTGGAACTCGACTCTAGAAAGTATTGTTCATGGGGTGCCGATGATTGTTTGGCCGCTTTATGCGGAGCAACATATGAATGCTAAAGTGATGACTGAAGCACTCGATTTGGCATTGAGACTTGAAACCGATGAAAATGGATTATATCAAAGAGAGGAGATCAAAAAGGTTGTAAAGGAGTTAATGGAGGGAGATGAAGGGAAGAAGATATCTAAGAGGTTGAAAGAATTAAAGAGTGCTGCCATGAAAGCTCTAAATGATGGAGGATCCTCTATGGAGTCATTGTCTAAGATTGCCCTCCAACTAAAAAAATGACCATTTCCTTATAGCATTAGCTACATGTTACCGCTCCATGGACCTCCTCGTCAGATATTTCTTGCAAAAACCGTGGCGAACCCAAAAACCCTCTCTCTTCTGCATCGTAGTTTTTAGGGGTCGATGGACCAAATTAAGTTGTTGATGCTCTTGGTGTCTTTATTTATGTAGAAAGAATGTAATCAATGTACTTTGTGTTATGTCTCAATTAGTCTTTGATTTTGATTATATATTTTAATAATGCAAGGAGTATATTGGAATAACTTATATACAAGATGAAGACGAGCCAAAGGGAGAATAAAAATGAAATACAATATACAAGGACTTACACAAATTTGTAAGTTCTTAGACTGGGTGTAGTTGGTGTTAGCCCAACTCCACCTTAGCGTGCTAACGCCCAGCACGCCACAACCTTTTGTTGAGTGACGTGACTGAGGTAACACCTCACCAACACTTCTATCTTTCCCATTTATCTAGTCAAATGTTTACACTATCACCCCAATTTTGTCTAAACCTATAATCTATATATTTAATTTAAAAATAGTTTAATAGAGTGGTTAGTGAAACCTATAATCTATATATTTAATTTAAAGATAGTTTAATAGAGTGGTTAAACCACCACATATAATCTTACACGAACCTACAATATGTTTTTTTATAATCTTGATGGTTCATGGGTCCTCGAAAGTATTTATGAGTTACTCGATATTAGGGTTTAGGGAGTGATTAAACACTTTGAGTGGCAAACCAAAAAACCGACCAATCAGAGCGCGCCATGTCAATCAGTCAAAAGTGTTTAAACTTTGGTGAAAAGTGTTGGCAATGGTTTAGACACTTGGTGAGTGGTAAACTATTTTTTTTTTTAAAAAGGAAAAATGTGTGATTGGTTGAGATAGGAATGGACCCCACCCACAATACCCTCCCTCTCTCTCCTTCTCCCTCTTCCCGAATCAGTAATGCATCACCGATTGAAGACCCATTTCGTCAAACACTTCATGTGGCAAAGGGTTGGCATTGGTTTGCCACACTTACCGAATCGGTAAAGTGGGTTTACCGAAGCCCACTCCCTACACCCTTAAAGAGATTAAAATTTCTAATTGTTTAGGACAAAGATAACTAAATTTAATTAAATTACCAATTAATTATAGTCTGTTGTAATGAAAGAACTTATTCTTCTAGTTAAACTATATAATATTGGCTGCATTTCTTTAGTTTGAAGGAACTGATGATTTGATTATGTAACTGATGATTTGATTATGTATATGATTATCAATTCCAAAAGGTACGAGACCCCACGAAAGTCTTTAGTGATATGAATTTGATGAAGAAACTTGTTATTTGGAATCATGAATCACTTAATGAAAGAATCATTACTTTGTTAGAATAAAAGTAGAGAAATCATGAAAAATACCTTTTTTTTAGAATGGTCGAAAATATATAAATCAAAGCTAGCAAGAATCCAACAAAGAATGCAATCGATGTACTTTGTGTTTGTCTCAATTAGTCTTTACTTTTGAATTTATATTTTAATAACATAATAAGGAATATATTGGAAAAACTTATATACAAGATCAAGATGAGCCAAAGAGAGAACAAAAACGAAACACAATACACGGGGACCTACACAATTTTTGACGTTCTTAGACTGTGTGGGCGTTAGCCTCACTCCACCTCAACATGGTAATGGTAACGCCTCACACATTGCTACAACCTTTTGTTAGAGGTGCATGACTCGAGTAAAGCATCACCAACACTTTCATCTTTTCCATTTATCCAATTAAATATCTACATATCACTCCTATTTTGTCTTAAATTTTGTTTGTATATTTAAATTAAGCACTATTTTAATAAATATTTAGTTAAATCATTATAATTTTTGAATGTTTAGTTAATGAGAGCCATTATGCCTACGTGACAAGAAGCGCTACACATAGACTTACACGAATGTCCATTATGGTTTTAAAATCTTGAATCTTGATGAGTGGATGGGTCCTCGAAAATATTTAAGAGTTCCAATGTTTCGACCTTTATTTGGTTAGGACAAGAGTAAATTGCTATATTCGTCCTTGAGGTTTAGTCAAATATGTAAAATGACGAAAATACTCCTCAGTTATTATTTGTTTTTGATGGTGTTTGTAAAATGGATGGAATTGGTAAGGATTATGAAACCTCAGTGGTTCAGATGAGAAAAAAAAGTTTTTTTGGATGGATCTGGCAAATTTAGCCATACCTTAGGGACGGATTTGGCAATTTACTCTTAAGACAAAGATAACTAAATTTAAATAGCAATTATTGTTGTTCTTTTATTTGTTTAGCTCACTAGTAGTGGGTTCGTTATAGCGCGTGAAATGGCCAATCCATGAAGGGAACACCGCCCCATCCCCTCTCGTGGTTAACCTCGTGTACTCGTGCGTGTGGTTTGAACCATACGTTAAACGACGTGGAAATTTATAAATGTTGCCATTGCTACTAGCCCTTAGGCTATATATTGTTTTTTTTTTTTTTTTCCATTTTACAAGATGTAAATACCACCACACCCTTCTTATTTGAACCCAACTGTAACGCCCTAAAAACGTAATATCTTAAAAACGACGCAGCGGAAATATGAGCTATCGCAACACCCGATCCCTATTTCCTCGGGAACGGGCGGCCGCGAGCCAGTTTCGGTGGTATCGCGTATTGTCTAATTTGGCAGCGGAATTTTCATCAGGACCGTAGTTAGGAAATATTTGATCAGAGTAAAATACCAAATATTCATAATATTAAATACATGGGATAAAACCCAAGTTTGCAGTACACACATTTTCATAGGAATAAATCCTATTTTTATTTAATAAAAACATCTATTGATTTTAGGTAACTTTATTGCCACTTTTCCAAGCCTTCAGTGCTGTCCCCAGCTGGCTTCTATTTGGCTTTCACAATTTGTTACCTGAAACGCGTTTAAAAATATTTTGTCAGTGGGAAATACTGGTGAGTGAATCCCAGTTTAATCAAGTTTAATAAAAACCATTGTACAGTATTGAGGGCGATCTCGCAATTACATTTGTTTCCAAGTTATATCAATTAACATCCATGGTACTGTCAGACCCGACTTGTGGAAATGTTACTCCTTAACCAGGTGGTAACAAATTTTGTATACAAAACCCCAACATACTCATGATAATTGTATTCTTACAAATACTCAATAACTGCTTAATATATAATTAATCGTGTGAGGTTTTGTAAAAACAATTTGCAAAAAGGTTTACACAAAAAGAAGGATTACTCACATTGCTGTCTTAGATTATCCTTTAGGGTTTCCTGGTGACAATCTATAATTTACACAAATGCACACGTGTTAGTATAATAACCCATTTTAACATTAGTAATACCCTCCCCGAGACGGCATTCCAACGACTACGTCGGGCAGAACCACGACAGCCGTTACGGAACCCTAGATCAATCGGGCAGAGTATCTAATACGTATCCAGGGGTTATGATACTTACAACGGAGCAGAACTTCGCTATTTAGGGGGTATTATACCCGAGTATTATGCCTATACTTTAAGAAATTCGAGATTTGAGAAAGAGATGAACGAGCAGACTGAAGATCCGACGCCCTCTACTTATAGTGCTGAAACCTGACTTTCTCGCGGCCCGCGTAAGGGTAGGCAAAGGCCTACGCGGCCCGCGTCAACACTGGTCAACAGCGTAGCTGATCCGGGTCAGCATATAGGTTCAACACGAGTCGGACACGTGTCAACACCGGGCTGCGCCACACCCTTGATCTCTAGCGGCCCGCGTAAGATTCCTAAAAGGTCTACGCGGCCCGCGACAATCCCAAAATATTAATTTTTAATTATTTTTAATAATATTTAAGGTATTCGGGGTCCGTTTTCGCGTATGGGGTGGGGTGTATTTTAGGACATATTGGGATATTTTAAAATATATTAGGGTGTCGGAAAATTTATGAGGGTGTCGGTTTTCTTTAGGGTTGTTATATCCTCCCCACCTTCTTTTAGAGCTCGTCCTCGAGATCTACTGGAATAGGTGTGGATATTTCCTTTGCATTTCCGATTCAAGCTCCCATGTATACTCAGGTCCTCTCTTGGAGTCCCACTTCACTTTGACCAGAACTAGTCTCTTGTGTTTAAGGTTTTTTACTTTCCTGTCTTTAATCTGTAGAGGCCTTTCTATAAATTTGAGTTGTTCATTTACCTTTATATCCTTAAGAGGTACTACGAGTGATTCATCAGCTAAGCATTTCTTGAGATTTGATACATGAAATACATCATGTATTCCTGCCATTTCCTCTGGCAGTTGTAGCTGATAGGCTACAGGTCCTATTCTTCTAATAATCTCAAAAGGTCCAACATACCTGGGACTTAGCTTTCCTTGTTTGATGAATCTTACTACTCCTTTCCAAGGAGAGACTTTTAACAATACTTTATCTCCTACTTGAAATTCTAATGGTTTGCGTCGGTTATCAGCAAAGCTTTTCTGTCGATCACGTGCCGCTTTCAGTCGTTCCTTGACTTGAATAATCTTGTCGGTTGTTTATTGCACTATCTCAGGTCCAGATAGTTGCTTTTCCCCAATTTCTGCCCAACAGACTGGGGTTCGGCACTTTCGTCCATAAAGTGCTTCGAATGGTGCAGCATTGATACTTGTGTGATAACTATTATTATAAGAAAATTCTATTAAAGGTAAGTGATCGTCCCAATTACCTCCGAAATCGATTACACAAGCTCTAAGCATGTCTTCCATTGTCTGGATTGTCCTTTCACTTTGTCCGTCCGTTTGAGGATGATAAGCTGTGCTTAGATTTAACTTGGTTCCCATTGCTTTTTGAAAACTTGCCCAAAAATGAGAGGTAAAACGGCTATCCCTATCAGAAACGATTGATAAAGGAATTCCATGTAATGAGACTATTTCATTTACATACAATTTAGCTAACTGTTCCATACTGAAAGTTTCTTTCATTGGTAGGAAATGAGCTGACTTGGTTAGCCTATCTACAATCACCCAGATTGTATCATTGCCTTTTCTTGTTTTAGGTAATTTAGTAACAAAATCCATTGCTATCAATTCCCATTTCCACACTGGCATTTCTAATTGTTGTAACAAACCTGAGGGTTTCTGATGTTCAGCTTTAACTTGTGAACAAGTTAAACATTTAGAAACATAGGTTGCTATGTTCTTTTTCATTCCTATCCACCAAAAATTCTTTCTTAAATCCTGGTACATTTTATCACTTCCTGGATGCATCGTATACTTAGACTTATGGGCTTCTTCTAATATACGATGACGTAGGTTTCCTAATTTAGGTATCCACATTCTCTTTTTATGCAATCTCCAAATTCCATCTGTTCCTTGTTCTAATTCTTTAATCATACCTTTTAATTTTTCAGTATCATCCTTGATTACTGATTCTTGTGCTTCTCTTATCTGATCATTTAAATCTACTTGCAGATTTAATTTGAGAGAACGTACCCTTTTTGGCTTTTCGTGATACTTTCGGCTTAAAGCATCTGCCACTACATTTGCTTTTCCTTCATGATACTGGATATCACAATCATAATCATTAAGCAATTCCATCCAGCGTCTTTGTCTCATATTCAATTCTTTTTGCCCGAAAACATACCTTAAACTTTTATGATAAGTGAATATGGTAAACATACTACCATAAAGATAATGTCTCTAAATCTTAAGGGAAAAAATTATAGCTCCTAATTCTAGATCACGGGTTGAATAATTCTCTTCATGATTCTTAAGTTGTCTAGATGCGTAAGCTATAACCTTTTGGCGTTGCATCAACACACATCCATAGCCTAACTTAGAAGCGTCACAATAGACTACAAGTTCTTTAGTTCCTTCTGGTAATGCTAGTATGGGTGCATGGGTTAATCTTTGCTTAAGAATTCGAAAAGCTTCTTCTTGTTTTGCTCCTCATTCAAACTTAATGGATTTACAGGTTAACTTAGTTAAAGGAATGACTATTCTGGAAAAATCTCGAATACATCTTCTATAATAACCGGCTAATCCTAAGAAACTTCTAACCTCGTTTGGTGACTCAGGGGTTTTCCATTTGGTAATCGCCTCGATCTTTGTGGGATCCACATGAATTCCTTCATGATTAACTAAGTGTCCAAGAAACTGTACTTGTTCTAACCAAAATTCGCACTTGGAAAACTTAGCATAAAGCTTTTCTTTTCTTAATAGACTTAAAAGTGCGTGCAAATGCTTTGCATGTTCATCTTTATTTTTAGAGTAAATTAGAATATCATCTATAAAGACAATTATGAATTTATCCAAATATGTCTTACATATTCGGTTCATCATGTCCATAAATGCAGCTGGGGCATTGGTTAAACCAAATGGCATGACCGTAAATTCATAATGACCATACCTAGTTCTAAATGCGGTTTTAGGAATGTCCTCTTCATGTACCTTTAACTGATGATATCCAGACCTTAAATCGATTTTAGAGAAAAATCGAGCTCCTTGCAGTTGATCGAACAGATCATCGATTCTTGGTAATGGGTATCGATTCTTAATTGTGACCTTGTTCAATTCACGGTAGTCAATGCACATACGCATTGACCCGTCTTTCTTTTTAACAAACAGTATCGGCGCTCCCCATGGTGATGAGCTTGGTTGTATGAATCCTTTCTCCAGTAATTCGTCTAACTGTTTCTTCAGTTCCTGCATCTCTGCTGGTGCCAATCGGTAAGGTGCTTTGGCAATTGGTGCTGTTCCTGGTAACAGATGGATTCTGAATTCAACTTCTCTGTCTGGCGGTAGTCCTGGTAATTCTTCTGGAAATACATCTGAAAACTGAGACACTACTGGAATATCTTTTAGTTCTTTTCCTTTAGTGTTAGTGATTATAGAAATCAAATACACTATAGACCCTTTTCTTATATAACTTGCAGTTTTCATCACAGAGATGAATTTTGTGGATCTAGAGGGCTTATCTCCTTTAATTGTGATCTTTTCACCTTTCGGTGAATTTACTTGAATCGACTTTTGATCACATAAAATATTAGCTTTATTGGCTATTAACCAATCCATTCCTAAAACGACATCAAATCCCGCCAGATTCATTGGGTAAAGGTTTGCAATATACTTTTGATTTAAAATTTCTACTCTTGCTCCCTGCAAGATTTCAGAAATTCTAATCGTTTCTCCATTTGCGGTCTCTATTAGACATTCTTGTGGAAGTTTAGTTAATGATTGATTAAGAAGTTTGCAAAACGTAGTATTAATAAAACTTTGGTTTGCACCAGAGCCAAATAATACTTTAGCAAATATATCATTAACTAAAAACGTACCGGCTATCACATCCGGAATCATTCTGGCTTCATCTGCTGTTAGAACAAATGCTCTAGCATTTTTAGTGTTCTTGTTGTTTGCGACTGGAGCTAGTTTTGGACAGTTTGGCTTGATATGACCTTTTTCTCCACAATTGAAGCATAATCCATTACTGGATTTTCTCCTGCAATCTTCTTCCTTGTGTCCTGGTAACTTACAAAAATTGCTTTGAGCGAAGCATTTTCCCGAATGCTTCTTCTTACAAGCTTTGTAGTATGGTGCAGAGGTAGAACCTATATTCCTACGATTGAAATTCCCAGAACGGAATTCTTGGGTAAGCCTTTGGGCTAGGTTTCTCCTCTGGTACGGATTAATTCATCTGTCAAGGTGTTTGCTAGTTCTACAGCTTCTTCTATGGTTTGTGGTCTAGCTGCCTTGACTACATATCTAATCTCTCCAATTAATCCCCAGATGTAACGGGAGATTAATACTGGTTCAGGTGATGCAAGGGTTGGTACTATTCTAGCATATTCAAAGAATGTAGTAGTATAACCTTTACTATCTACCCCGGTCATTCTTAAGTTCATAAACTTATTTGCTATCTGTTCCTTTTCATTGGGAGGGCAGAATTTTCTTTATACCATATTTTTAAATTCTTCCCATTCCATGTTGTAAATCCTATCACTTCCTCTTGACTGGAGGATAGTGTTCCACCATTCTAAGGCTAAGTTTTTAAATAAATTAGAAGCAAACATTATCTTGTCTTCTTCAGTACACTTGCTTATTTTTAAAACAACCTCAGTCTTTTCTATCCAGTGTAGAGTTGCAATGGGTCCTTCATTGCCCGCAAATTCTATTGGTTTGCAGGACCAGAATTCTTTATAAGAACAACCATAAGGCATGGTTCTTCTTCTTTTGGGAATGGGCACTTGTAGTATAGGTCCATTGTTTACGTTGTTTTCTGGTTCAGTTGGTCTCTTACTGCTATGTTTACTTTTATTATCCGCATCCTTAACAGTTTGAAGAATATATGGCATTGCATCTATAATTCCTTGTACCACTATGTGTTGGATATCACTATTATCCATTTGGTTTCCATTGTTATTGATGCTCGGATTCTCATTAACCAAGTTAATGTTACTCTGGTTATCGTTATTCAGATTTCCTTGATTTCCTTCGTCGGCCATCTGAATTTTAAACATTTACCATGTATTAATATCACAAAATAATATTTAATATAGCCAATCACATGACACGCATTTTGGTCAAAAGCGTCGATCATTGCGACTTACTCTATTCATATATTATGCATCTATTACACACCATTACTGAAATTAAAATTACATTACCGACTGAAATTTAAAGTTACACTACTAGTAATAGGCATCCGTAGTTTTTTTTTCATACACATACACACATATTATATTATATTATATTATATTATATTATATTATATTATATTATATTATATTATATTATATTATATTATATTATATTATATTATATTATATTATATTATATTATATTATATTATTATTATTATTATTATTATTATTATTACTACCGTCTCCATCATCACATTCATGGATATGGATTCATCCAGAAATCCATATTGCGCTCGTCGTACTTCCAGACGAGTCGCTCTCCCACCTATCTCATTCGTTCACTACTCTCTAAAATTTCCTCACCAAAAGTCCTAAGTTCTTGTACATTCTCTGCACTCATTGGGGGTGCAGGTTCTAGGGCTGGGTTCGGAATCTGGGGTGCGGGTTCCTGGTACGGAGGTGTAGGGGCCTGAAATTGGTAAGGGTTTTCTAAAATCTCCCTAATGAATACATTGTGGTAATAGGGATCTAAAGGATCCAAACCTGGGTAGGCTCCTATGTTTGGCATAGGTATGTCTTCGTGTATCGGGTAACGTTGCACATAGTCCCTATTGTCGTCCCACCATGGGTCGTAATTTGGGTGTAAGGGGTTTGGTGCAGGTACCCTAGGTATTTCCTCCGGATTGAAATCATGCGTTTCTACTTGATTTTCAGGGTTTTCTAATTCCATAGGTTGGTCAGGAATTGGTGGTTGTGGTTGGGGTGCTATCATTTGTTCCAGATTAGGGTCAGCTGCAGTGGTTGCTAAGATGTGGATGTTGGCTATACCCCTATTAATCATATCCTGGGCATAGGCATCTGTTTCTCTTTTGGCTGCTGCTAGTGCTCTCTGGTCTTGTAACTTTTTCAAACGCTTTCTACGCTCGTGTGCCCCTCGACTGAACCATCCTCTCTTTTTCTGAGGGAATGGCTCCTCGGACTGAGCCTTAAACACGAATATTCCTTCTTCCGTATCAGCAGAGTACCCTGAGAGGGCAGGCTGAGAAGAGGAGGTGCCTTCGCTTCTAGGCGAACCAGACAATTGACGATACGCGTCAGATGGTCCTTGGTCGCTCATACTGTAAACTAACAGATAGTCAAATAATACATAACAAGAAAATACAATTATGCACGTATTTCCGTAATTTATTTCCTAACAGATTTAATTTTGATGTCAGCAGAACACTTCTGTGGCTGAATCAGTGGCTTAGATCTGATACCACCTTCTGTCGCAACCCCTGATCCCTATTTCCTCGGGAACGGGCGGCCGCGAGCCAGTTTCGGTGGTATCGCGTATTGTCTAATTTGGCAGCGGAATTTTCATCAGGATCGTAGTTAGGAAATATTTGATCAGAGTAAAATACCACATATTCATAATATTAAATACATGGGATAAAACCCAAGTTTGCAGTACACACATTTTCATAGGAATAAATCCTATTTTTATTTAATAAAAACATCTATTGATTTTAGGTAACTTTATTGCCACTTTTCCAAGCCTTCAGTGCTGTCCAGCTGGCTTCTATTTGGCTTTCACAATTTGTTACCTGAAACGCGTTTAAAAATATTTTGTCAGTGGGAAATACTGGTGAGTGAATCCCAGTTTAATAAAAACCATTGTACAGTATTGAGGGCGATCTCGCAATTACATTTGTTTCCAAGTTATATCAATTAACATCCATGGTACTGTCAGACCCGACTTGTGAAAATGTTACTCCTTGACCAGGTGGTAACAAATTTTGTATACAAAACCCCAACATACTCATGATAATTGTATTCTTACAAATACTCAATAACTGCTTAATATATAATTAATCGTGTGAGGTTTTGTAAAAACAATTTGCAAAAAGGTTTACACAAAAAGAAGGATTACTCACATTGCTGTCTTAGATTATCCTTTAGGGTTTCCTGGTGACAATCTATAATTTACACAAATGCACACGTGTTAGTATAATAACCCATTTTAACATTAGTAATACCCTCCCCGAGACGACATTCCAACGACTACGTCGGGCAGAACCACGACAGCCGTTACGGAACCCTAGATCAATCGGGTAGAGTATCTAATACGTATCCAGGGGTTATGATACTTATAACGGAGCAGAACTTCGCTATTTAGGGGGTATTATACCCGAGTATTATGCCTATACTTTAAGAAATTCGAGATTTGAGAAAGAGATGAACGAGCAGACTGAAGATCCGATGCCCTCTACTTATAGTGCTGAAACCTGACTTTCTCGCGGCCCGCGTAAGGGTAGGAAAAGGCCTACGCGGCCCGCGTCAACGCTGGTCAACAGCGTAGCTAATCCGGGTCAGCATATAAGTTCAACACGAGTCGGACACGTGTCAACACCGGGCTTCGCCACACCCTTGATCTCTAGCGGCCCGCGTAAGATTCCTAAAAGGTCTACGCGGCCCGCGACAAACCCAAAATATTAATTTTTAATTATTTTTAATAATATTTAAGGTATTCGGGGTCCGTTTTCGCGTATGGGGTGGGGTGTATTTTAGGACATATTGGGATATTTTAAAATATATTAGGGTATCGGAAAATTTATAAGGGAGTCGGTTTTCTTTAGGGTTGTTATATGAGCCTTAAAATTTCTTTCTTTAATAACGACATTACTTACGTGAAGGTTCTAATTACAACATGTCAAACGTTTATAAAAAGAATTCACAACATTGGTACTTAAATTTAAGACTTTAAGGCATTACATAATTCAACTATGTGACCGATCTTTCCGTACAATCCTTGCTATTGACTCGATCTACGTCCGCTTCCCTTCGTCCGTGATAGAAGAAATCCGTGTAGTACCTATGGACTTCATATACAACTTAACCATTAGACATTATCACACCATATAACATTATTCTATATAATTGAAAAGCGTATAACATTCCATAATGTAAACATGGATTTATCCAAGCATTCTCTTAGATACTCTTAATCCAAGTCCGGCTTCAATTTCTCACGAACCCGACGATTTCATACCTGTATTTCATTCCAAATCAAGGCACATCATTAGTAATCGTCAATACCCAGACATCTTGAAACCATTCCTACGTACATTTATAGCATCTTACATTCATACATGCATACCTTCCAACCTACGTACATAAAATCATATACACCTATCTACATGCTTACATTCATATACGCATACATACATACGAGTACTTGTTTACTACTTTTATATACATGAACTTATACTAACATGTCAAATTCACAACTTTCCATATTATAGGTTACTCGTTCCTAGACACGTTTACCTATAGATTTCCTTTGTTAGCACGAAGGTAAATCCATTCTAATACTATCGGAAGACCCATAACATTCTCATACATTCAAAACCAACTTAAACAATAAATATGAGGCCTTGGAAACCATTGAAAACAAGTTCCATAACCAACACAAGCAAAAACAAACAATTCGCCAGCAGCAAGGTCTCTCGCGGGCCGCGAGAGCCTTGTCTGCTTTCTTCGCAGGGAGCGATAATCGTCGCGTGACGCGACGATGAATCCCTCTTGCTGTCGCGTGGCGCGACAAGTGCAATTTGACAGAGTGTTTATTTTCTTGAGCTGTATCTGCCCAGCTCTATTTTTCTCCCATATTTCACACAAAAACATTCATAACTTTTAAACCGATTAACCGTTTAACCTCCCGTTCTTCCTACATGACCGCATTTTGGTCCTCTATCATATGGACTCAAAACCTAACATCCGGACTAAGGAAGTTCCTAACTCATATGCTTCCGGCTTAACATTCATTTACGAATTATTCGACCCGTTCATGATTTTTAACAAAGAACTCATATGTTTATACTCAAAACTCACATGAGCGTTATAATTATAACACTTTTACATTATCCAGAGTTTCGTACTTGGGGCTTACGCACCCGATACCCGGTATGCGTTAAACTTATTCATTTTATTCAATTATACAAAATCAACCTTGTTAGTTCAAGTTTCATTCACGAAATTGTTTACCCATTAGTCATAACTCACAACCGAGTCTTTCGACTATTAATCCGCGTCTCCATTTCCCGGTTAGCGTACTTACATGCAATTCTACCCATTACCCGGTTATAACACCGTAGCCATTTCTTACACTTAATTCCGTTATAACAACAAGACCTCATTTTGACCCGTTCGATCTACTTAGCGAAAATCATCGATTTCATACAACCAAATCCATATTTGACTTCAACATCATGCTTAATTAACTAGAACGCAACCTTACTTAAACAAACTAAGAAGTGATTCCGGAAATCACTTACCTTATGCATCTGTGTTCGTATTCGCTTCCTCATGTCCTCCTGACCCGTTAGCCCTTCATGCTTCCATCCATGTTGACATGATTCCTATACTTCCATTTCATTGCATCCACATTCTTGTTAGCATACAAAATTATCCATATGAACGATCATATCAATTTACATTTAACATTCAGCTTTCATTAGTCAATTTAACAAGCATATGGTATACTCATAATACAATACTCATTCAACCATATAATCACTTAGTTACATTACTTTCATTAATCAATCATTCACTAACATGTATAGCTCATTTCATTGAAAATAGGCTGTTTTGGGATGTCCGTTTACTGTACTTACGAGTTTGCAAAAATTACAATCTTTTTATGTGACATGCCCCTAGGATGGGTTATCCATATGTTAAAATTTTAGAGTCTAACT
This sequence comes from Helianthus tuberosus, assembly GCA_030545235.1. Lineage (NCBI taxonomy): Eukaryota > Viridiplantae > Streptophyta > Magnoliopsida > Asterales > Asteraceae > Helianthus > Helianthus tuberosus. The sequence goes on along the minus strand of CM060427.1, from coordinate 135,586,803 downwards.
CTCTACCAAAAATTTATAAAAATTCATTTACTAAGCAGCAATCAGATTCCTCACCTTCTGACTGCAGCCTACGGAAAAATTCATTTAAAAATCCTTGGTTATCCGATTGACATAATTCTAGTTGGAGAATTTGGTAACCTCCTGAAGCTACCTACAGTAAAAAATTGATATCATAACTCAATTCCTAAATTGAGTTATGACATTCGTAATGGGCTGCAAATTCTGCCAGAAAACGCAGTATGAACCTTTGATATGGAAAACTTCATAAAACGTTCATTTTTTGTTGAAAAAATGCAATTCCAGTTGGGTTTGAATGGTTTTTCCTGGGAGTTCATGATAAACTTAATAATCATCAGTGTTTGACAAGATTTGACCTAGTTACAGCCGATTACATTCGGCTGTAACTTTCTAGACAACTTTCGTTTTCACCAAATCTTTTCTAAATATCTCACATTCTAACTTCACCTAGACATTTCATCAAACACTTGGCGCGCGTACAAACTTTTAAACATAATGTACAAGTATCTTAAGCACATTTTCCATAATTCATCCATGGATTAGCATAGCAATCCCCAACTTCACAATTTGACATCCTAACTATGTACATATAGTTCTACATAATTTATCCATCAAAATACCATCAACATTATGCTAATTTACATATAAAACTTCACAAATCTTGATCATTCTATAACAATCAAGTGGGTTTTACCCCAAATCATCAACATAGACAAAATTAAGAATATTATAACATCTACACATCCATATCAACTAACGTTCATGTTAAATTTTACACTACATTCACGGATTACACATAACCCACTTAATCAAACATCACTAAAACATGAAATTCAACTTACTTGATGTTATGAACACATAGGGGATCAACATTCTTGGTTCATGCATTCAATTAGTCCTCAATTCCCCTTTCAATTTGATGAATTTAGGTTGTTTAGGGTTTTGTTCTTCCCCTTACCTTTCTCTCGATCGCACACCCTCACCAAAACACTGACTAATTTTTGTCAAGTGTTTAATTTATAACATTTTTCGTTTTAACCCCTCTAACTATTAAAACATGGCATTTATTTCATTTTACATACTAACTTGGTTAACTTCATGTGCACATATGCTTTAAACTTTCCATAGTTTATAAAACTTAGAAAGTGGTAAAAATCTATACTTACCATTTCTTATCATCTAAACATTAATATTTTACTATTATAATACGACGTACGAAATTTGGGGTGTTACACCAACCAAACCTTATCAAATCCTTATCTCATACTATTTCAAAACCACCAAAAAAATGAATTATTATTCGTCTTCGTCTAGTAGTGAAGATAGCACGTCTTCGGATTCTTACGAGATATCGGAGGCTATTACATGTACGGTTCAACTCGTGGCAGAGTTCATGCAATACGTTAGTCAACCTCCACGTCCGATTATTAGAAGACAACAAATTGAACGTGACTGTGAGGCTGCGAACAAATTGTTGATGTGTGATTACTTTTGTGATAATCCCGTCTACGGTTCTGGCGACTTTAGGCGTCATTTTAGAATAAGTAAACGTTTATTTTTATGTATTACAAACGATTTGGAAGCAAAGTATGATCACTTCAAACAAAGATCAACCGCAAGAGGAAAGAAGGAATTCACGGCAATACAAAAGTGTACTTCTACTTTATGAGTGTTAGCATACGGTACATCAACCAACATGTGGGACGAGTATCTTAAGATGGCGGATAAAACCTCAAGAGACGCTTTAGCAAATTTTGCTAAAGGTAACAATTATCTTTTGTATATTATGTATTTTTTTCTTAAATTGTATATAATTTTTCTATTTACATGAATTTCCACTTATTTTTTTTTCACTAAAGGTGTGATTGAACCATACGGTAAATAGTGGCGAAGCATGAGATTTCCGACCGGGGGGGGGGTCGAAAGCGTATACACCTAATAAAATATTAAAAAATGGGGGGGTCGAAAACGTATATACTTAAAAAATGCTATACAAAAACTACATACCGGACACTACTGAGCGAAAAGTTCGGGGGGTCGGGCGCCCCTCCCGCCCCTACAAAGTTGCGCCCCTGACGGTAAACAATATTTGTGATCCAACATGGCAAGATGTAGAAAGGCGTTGTTGACGTCGAGTTGATGCAACTGCCAATTTTTAGCTAGAGTTATTGAAAGAAGTGTGCGAATCATGATGGGTTTCGCTACGGGACTGAACGTATCAAAGTAATATTTCTCGTATTGTTGGTGAAAGACTTTCGCCACAAGACACACCATGTACTTTTCAATAGAGCCATTGGTATTTCGTTTAATACGGAACACCCATTTAAAACCGAGCGGTTTTTGAGTGTTGGAAGGCACAAGCTCCCATGTGTGATTTTGGATAAAAGCATTGAACTCCGAGTCCATGGCCATTCGCCAGTTGGGGTCTTTGGAGGCTTAAGTAGGAGTTATGGGCTCAAGAGTAGGTGGTAGGGGTGGAGAGTTGTTTTGTTAACTTGGTTGGGATTAAAGTATTTTGTGTTGGGTTTTTTTGTTCGTTTGGGTCGAGTGGTGGATTGAGTTGAGGATGGTATGGAAGTAGCTGGTGGTGGAGTGTTGGTCATAGGTGATGTGGAAGGAGGAGTTGAAGGGAAGGTAGGTGTTGGTAGTAAAGAGTCAGTGGGTGAAGGATTAGGCGAAGTCGGTTCAGATGGGAGGGTAGAGTTTTGGGAAAAGGTGGGTTTAGCTATAATTGGAGAATTGGGCTCGGGTATATTTGTAGAGGTGGGGTCTAATGTATTTGGTAGGTGGTGCATGGGAGGTGATTGGTGTATGTAAATGGGAGTATGGGAAGGTCGAATTGGTGTGTTGGAAGGTGAAATATTTTGATTGGGGGAGTTAGTTGGAGTAGTGAGTGTGGAGATGAATGCGTCAGTAGTGGGAAGAGTGATGTTAGATATGTGGTCCGGTTTGAATGGGAAAAGATGTTCCACAAATTGGACATGTCGAGAGTGGTAGAGACGGTGAGAAATGGGGTTGTAGCATTTGTAGGCGGATTTTGAAGAAGAATAACTAAGGAAGATGCATTTGGTGGATCGAGGGTGTAGCTTGGACTTTGCATATGTGTAGGTCCCTAGAAGGATCTTAGAACAAGGTGATTTCAAGTTATCAAATGCATAAACACATGTGTGGAATCCCTGAGTTATACACAACCAAGCAAGAGCATAATCAATCAAGATGAACAAATCACTCAAAAGTTTCTCAATTGATTTTGACATAGTAACAGTATACAATATCCAAAATAAGCTCCAGACTCTCTCAAAAAGAATTCATCCATTATGAGTTGCATCCTGCTGTATTTATAGGCAATATAGCAGGACTTCACACGAAGGCTAACACGATCACACGAAAACAAACAGTTGAACACGAAGGCTTTCCTTCGTGTATGTATGAGACACGAAGGCACTTAACACACGAACTGTGCTTTCATGTCTTTTCGTGTAATGAAAGTTATATCTCCTTCGTGTCATATCAAAGACACGAAGGCTGCCTTTGCATGATTACATAGACATCATATAACCAGACTGTTGCCAAGTCAAACAGGAGGATGTTTGACTTGGTGAACTTACATTTAAAGAACAAAAACATAAGCAAAACAAAGACCGTTTATACATGTTCGACAAAATTACAAGCAAACACACAAATACATCAACAATATGGATGCAACCATAAAAGACACAAACACCCAAAAGGTTGGAGTTTGGTGTGAGTTGGTATATTGTATAGCCGATCAAAAGGTGAATTGAAGTCAAGAATTTTTGTGGGAAGATGGTTTATGAGATGGACTGCGGTTTGGAAAACATGAGACCAAAAAGTGAGTGGTTAGTTGGCATGATGAAGAAGAGAGAGGTCGGTTTCAACTACATGCCGATGGCGTTTTTCGGCAACTCCATTTTGTTCTGGGGTATGTGGCGAAGTTGTAAAATGAGAGATACCATGTTGTTGGAGGTAAGTAACAAGGGCAATAAATTCACCTCCATTGTCGGAGAAAAGGGAGACGAGATGAGTTTAAAAAAAACAACTTTTCAACCAATATTTTAAATTGTGGAAAAAGGACGGAGACATCTGATTTCTGTTTCATTGGATAGAGCCACGTGTACTAGGAATAAAAATCAACAAAGATAACATAATAAGCATAGCATCAATGGAGGTTTGGACTCGTCCCTAAGCATCCGAGTAAACAAGTTCCAAACGTTTGGATACTCTAAATAAATTTTCACCAAAAGGTTTTTCATGACTTTTATTTATCGAGCAAGCATCACAGTGAAGGGAAGCATTAGACAATTTATTACATTCAAGACCGAAATTTTTAAATAAAAATTTGAGAACTTGAATTGAGGGATGTCCAAGCTTGTGATGCCATGAGAGGATTGACTCGGTGGACTTGGTAACGGAATTAACTTGAGAGAGATGTTGGAGCGAATAGTAGACATTATTAATGTTGACTCCCTGCATTAGATACGCCCCCATTCGAAGATCCTTAACAAAAAAAATCAAAGTGAAAAAATTCAACCGAAACATTGTAAGTTTGGAAAGTTGTGCTACAGAAACAAGGTTATACGCAACTGAGGAACAAGGAAAACGTTTTGTAATTTTAGTCAACGAGACGAAGTGGGAAAAGATGCGTGAGCGGTGTGAGAATTGGATAGGCCTTTACCGTTTCCTAACACAATCTCGTCTGATACGCCATATTCTGATAGGTTGTGTAAAGATGACGGTCCGATGTAACGTGATGAGAAGCGCCTCTGTCAAACATCCATGGCGCCATGGGAATGGTTGAACTTGCCGTCGAAGAATTAATCATAGGGAATTTTGTTGCGCGTTTTGTACTTTGACCCTAACCTACTTAGATTTTCTTGTTAAATCTGGCCACGTGCAAGTCACATGAGGGTAGTTTAGTCTTTATACATATAAAGGACAATTTTTTGTAAATACTGATATATGTATAAATATATACATATATTTATGTATGTATAAAGGCCCCACCCCAACCCCTCAACCTCTTCTTCCTCCTAACACCACCACCTGCAACCACCATGTCCCCAGCCAACTCCACCTAACCACTACCGAAACCCTCAATTCTCCCTCTAAAGACTGAGGTGTCTCTTGAGTTTGACTATCAAACTTTTGTTTCGTGTGCGATTTTGCTTTTGAAGGCTTAATCTACACCTGGTGTCATTTATTTGTAAACCCTCGCACACATCTAGAGAGAGGGAGAGATGAGGTGATAGAGCCACCGGCGACGGTGGACCTGCAGCGACACCTAGGCCTTGGATTTCAGTTATACCTCTTCCTCTGTGAGCATCAGCCATCGTTGCCGGGTTTGACTACCGAACTGTAGGTGGTGATGGAAGTAGTCGATGTTCCGGCAGCACCTAGGGCTCTGATTTCAGTTGTATCTTTTTTTCCGCTATCATTGGCCATTGTTTCCGGTTTCGATTATGGAACCCTAGGTGGCGGTGGTGTCTTGGTGATGATGTTATGGTTACAGGTGTGGTTGTGCTATGTGATAATGAAATAGAATTTGTTGATGATCGATATTAGATTTATGATAAACATAATTCTTATATTTAATTATGATATGTGTAGTATTTATGTGTTTATGGATATGAATGTAATGATATAACTCGAATAGTGAACCGGTATGTCGTTTGGTTGACCTCCATTCAAATGGCGGTTATTCCCGCCATAAAATTCAACCGAACCCATAACCGCTTCTTGTCCGTATGTATATATGCTGGTTACCGGGAACTGTTCTCGGTACCAAGACAATTAACCGCCAAAATTGTCCATTCAAATTCTATCATCATCGATTCATTATCGATCCGTTTTGTTATCATGGAACCAAACCAATATGATGTTTCCGCTGCACATCAATCTGATGTCTATCATAGTGGTATCAGAGCGCCAGGTTATTCTGATCTTAGGGCAACATCTACAACATTTCCATGTCAACATTGTGTAGACGAAAGAAGGGAAAGAAAGTGGCTGATGAAGCGATGTTACTACTGTAACAACCCAGGCCATCAAATATTAAACTGCAAGAAGAAAGAAGACGATGAAGAATCCCAACTAATACGTCTCTCTATTAACACCGGGGTGCAACGACAGTATGACGAAGATGAAGATCACAGAAGCGGTCAGAAACAAGAGTATCTCGTGGCCGGAACCGACGGAGGTTTTTGGTCGGAAATGTGGTATGTTAGTAAAACTCTAAAACATCATTTCTCTGGAAATCTGAACATGTTTAAGCGCATTAAGTGTATGAATGATGTCGAAACAAACACGGGTGAAAATCAGTTTTACTTTATAAGGGGTATCGGAGTTGTGGATATTGTTTCTGGGGTCGAAAAAATTCATGTTCAAAGTGTATTTTATACACAAGACATGGATAGAAATGTCTTAAGTTATGATCGGTTAATTACACAGGGTTTTACGGTAAAATTCACCGGGGACAAGTGTAAATTATTTCCTACCTTTAGTGTTCCCCTAAACAACAATATAAGTGCAAAATCTGGATTAACGAAAGAAGAGGAAATGGGTGTTATGGAAAACAGACGATGATGGAAAAAGAAACAGAATTTATGATGTTCAAAACAAATTACTTGAATAGTTATTTCAAAAAACTTGAATTATCATCCAACGAACCAGATTGGAACGTGATGATACTTCAAACAATGAAGTTCAAGGAATTTTTGGATTGTAAGGCTTTACTCGACATGATGGATGATGATGAGTATATCAGAAAGTATAAGTTCATTCTTCAAGCAAAATTTGAAGAGATGGTGGAGTGGTTTATAACGAAGAAACTGGGGGTAACAACAAGGCCAATTCCGGCTTATGCTTCAAACAATCGAAAAGTGAATCTATTAGATCTGTATTTGGAAATAGAAAAGGAAGGTGGGCATAGAAGAGTGACTGAAAACAATCTGTGGCCTAAGGTGGCCAAAGATATGGGGTTTGAGTATAGTGATGGTGAATTAATGCGTCTTATGTACGCAATGTACTTGGATGTCCTCGTTTATTACTATAAATTCAAGACCATTCAATCAAAAGTTTATAATAAAGAGGTGACAGATGAGAAGGAAGTGCTTGATAGTAAGGTGGATCCGAGAAGCAGCCGGAGTGAAGGTGAAGATGTCGAACAAGATGCAGGTAAAGATGCAGGAGAAGATGATAGTCAAGAGGTTGCTGGAAATCCGATGGAGCACTATGCATTTTTCACTGATAATGGATGGAATGAGATCAAAAGGAGGCAGATCAAAAGGACTTTCGATTTTAACAGAGCAAGGGCAGCCATGGATGAAGCTAATGAAAGCGTTCTTAAATACTCTCGTAAACAGAATCATGTTTAGGGGAGAGTATTAGATTTATGATAAACATAATTCTTATATTTAATTATGATATGTGTAGTATTTATGTGTTTATGGATATGAATATAACGATATAACTCGAATAGTGAACCGGTATGTCGTTTGGTTGACCTCCGTTCAAATGGCGGTTATTCCCGCCATAAAATTCAACTGAACCCATAACCGCTTCTTGTCCGTATGTATATATGCTGGTTACCGGGAACTGTTCTCGGTACCAAGACAATTAACCGCCAAAATTGTCCATTCAAATTCTATCATCATCGATTCATTATCGATCCGTTTTGTTATCATGGAACCAAACCAATATGATGTTTCCGCTGCATATCAATCTGATGTCTATCAATCGATTCAGTCATATGTGGTGACTGTGCTTCCCGATTATTGCTAAATACCCCCTGATTTTTTACTCATCCCTAGGTGGCGGTGGTGTCTTGGTGATGATGTTATTGAATTTGCTAGTGATGTTGGTTTTAGTGATTGGATGGACGGTGATGGTTGGGTGTTTGGTTAGGGTTGGGGCGGCGATGGCTGGACCGTGGTGGTTGGGTGTTTGGTTAGGGTTAGGGTGGTAGCTCTGTGTAGATCAGTTATCGGTGAAGACTGAAGTGGCGGTGGATGGTTGTGGTGGTGGTGGTGGGAGGTGGGAGATGGTGATGGTGGTGGTAGATGAAGGTTGAGAGAGAGGGAAAGAGTTCTGTGTGTGTGTTTATAGAGAGAGAGAGATTTTTAATTTAGAAAAAATGTTATTAGTTATTTAAATTTCCTTTTCTTTTATTTATTAAAAGATTTATAAATAAATGGTTACAAAGACTAAACTACCCCTGTTTGATTAGATTTAACAAAAATAATTAACAGGGTTAGGGTCAAAGGACAAAACGTGCAACAACATTCCCTATAAAGAGCAAAACCTGTCAAAATTCGTTGAAAAGAACACCGCTTGAAATATTGTATCAAGATAAAGGAAAAAACGTGTAATTTTTCCTTGTTATTATTGAAGTTTCTGTTTTGCTTGGGCCCAGAGTAATTGGGCCTGTTGTGATATTGGCCTGCATGTCCTTTTTGAGTTTGATTGACTGTTGCAATCAAGGGTGCTGGCTGGGTTTCTTGCAGAGTGTGCTCGTAATCAACGAGTTTATCGAACAGATCAGCGAAGGTCAGTTTTGTATCTCGAAAACGTAGAGCAGCAGAAGCATGTTTATATTCTGGCTCTTGATACCATATAAACTGTAATGAAATTGCGGAATTGAGTGATTTACATTACACAGTACGTCTCTTATATAGACATATTACAACATAGAAGGAGCATGTTTCTGGTAGTGAAACATGCTAACAGGTTTGAATACAATAATTGTGAATATACATTCCATTTAAGTTCCTATAATCTTGTCTTGCCTTCATATTGAAGCTGCTCCAATGCCTGCACTACTTCATCAGCTGTCGGTCTGTCTGTGGATTCTTCAAAGAGGCATTTCTTCGCAAGTATAGCAACTTTCATAGCCACAGCTAGCTCGTACTGCCCGTCTATACGGTAGTCCATGATTCTTAGGACCTTTTTGCTCTTTAAGTATGGCTTAGCAAACTCAGTTAGTTGATGCTCACTGCATGGACGGTTCTTATCAAGACAACGCATCCCTGTCATGATTTCCAGAAGAACTACTCCGAAACTATATATGTCACTCTGTGTGCTTAACCGACCTTTATAAGATGCACCATTTATAAAATATTAGATTACAAAAACATTCATATTATTTAAAACCCATGTGGAAAAATCAAACAGAAATTGAACTTCTATTATTTGTTAACAATTAAAAAATACATTTTTTTTTCAGCACAGAGATTATAATGATTCTTTACTGTATATAGGATTAACAATAAAACATGTCAGGTGAAGTTATTATAATGTTCTGCTCCTTTGGCTTACCAGTGGCAAGATACTCTGGATCAGTGTATCCATCAAATCTGATAACTTCTATAGAGTCATTTTTCCCATCTTGTGTCGCGTCCTTTGCAAACCCAAACTTGTAAAGTTTTGCATTGTAGTTCTGTGAGTAGGTTGAAGTGAAATTTGTAAATAAAAATGTAACAATGCTAAATGTAGTATGAGAGCATATGGAAAGATATCAAATTAAGACACATACAGAATCTATCAAGATACTGGATGAAGTTAAACCACGAAATATCACTTTTGCCTCCGGGCTGTGAAGGTAAGCAAGCCCCTTTGCAGCACCCAAAGCGATCTTTATACGTCGGCCCCAAGAGAGAGTTTCAAAGTACGAACCCCCTGTTACCACGATATAGTCATGTGGGTAAGGGGTAATGTAAGCAAGAATGAGATTACATAATTAACAATGACCAGAACTCACTACGGAATAGTTGGTCTTCCAGGCTGCCTCGAGACATGAACTCATAAACAAGAATTCCGGGGTACTCTTGGTAGTACCCATGGTACCCAATAAGCTTCAAAAGATTTGGATGACTCAGCTTCTTCCCTAAATAAGTAAGTTCACCCTGGAACAATGTTTGAGAATTAACCTATGAAAATGTGAAGTCTATCTCTTCTTTCATTGAATATAAATTTACATAAGATTTCATTATTCCAACAGCACTTAATAGTTAATAGTAAACTCTTCAAACTTACCAACCATTCTTGATGATTGTCCATTTTGAATTTCTTCACAGCAACAAGAGTGAGAGCACCAGGCTTGGCAGCTGCAAGAGATGGCTCATCAATCCACCCCTTGTAAACTTCAGAATGACCTCGTAATGTTAAAGTTCCATGGCGGAAATTTCTAGTGGCGATCAAAAGTTCATGAAAACTGAAGATCCTCAAATTTGCGTTGGTCCTTCTCGTAGAGCTAGAATAGATAAGTGGTCCTTGAGGAGAGGTAACATAACCTGTTAAAGACATCAAAAGACCATGTCACGTCTTGGTTAGCATTACTATGATGCAAATACTCAACATTTTAACTAGTTTAGGCGTCACATACTTTCATCACTCGGTGTGCCAGCAGATGTCAAAGTTCCGGACTTGCCTGAGAAAAACGACAGTATTTTGTCAATGAATTTCCCATTGGATAAAGAAGAGTTGTGTCTCACTTGTAACGAAAGTATGACTTCAATCTTGGAAACAATCTCGGCCACTGTAGGTCGCTTATTTGGTTCACTATCTAAGCAACAGCGCGCTATATTTGCGAAGTCTTTAATACATCTATTAGAGATTTGACCCCTGATTCTACGATCAATAATATTATTAATTTTTCCTTTCTTAATATGACTCAGAGCCCAAGATGCTAAACCCATATCTTCTTTAAGATTTGAATCAACTGCAGGCCTCCCACACATGACTTCAAGCAACACAACCCCAAAAGAGTAAACATCAGATTTTCTCGTTAACTCTCCTGAATAGTAATAAGCTGGATCCATATATCCAAACGTGCCTTTAACACCGGTGCTGACATGCATTTTTGCTTGATTTGCTGGGCCAATTTTCGCAAGCCCAAAGTCTGAAATCTTTGCTTCGAAATTCCCATCCAATAAAATATTGGAACTTTTCACATCACGGTGTATGATTCCATGTCTAGTACCAGTACCCGTGTGCAGGTAGTCTAGTCCACGTGCAACCCCTATGCATATCTTGAGCCGTTGTACCCAAGATAGAGAATAGTTCGTTTTATGGAGATGCTCCTCAAGGGTCCCATGGGGCATATATTCATAAACAAGTGCCATCTCCTGTCCCTCGTCGCAATATCCTATCAAAGACACTAGATTACAGTGTCGAATCTGAGACAGCATCTCAACTTCAGCCCTGAACTCCGTAAATCCTTGTTTGGACATGGAACTCAGTTGTTTGATGGCAACAACATCGGTTGACGTTGACCCGTTCTTGATGCAACCTTTGTACACCTTACCGAATCCACCACGACCAATGACCGATGCTTCGTTGAAGTTATCCGTTGCTGATCGGATCTCATCGTGTGAAAAGCGTACGCTTCTTTGGTCTGTCACAAGGGATGATGATTGCATTTCTTTATATTATTTTTTTAATCACAACAAATAATATTTTTTGATAGTTTTTGTTGTCTGGCTTTGGATGATGATAGCATGAAGATATTTGTTTATAGACAAACCCTTCACAAGGTTCTGGTCAATGAATATGGGAAACTTCGTATCCCTTGCACATAATTTACACAAGTCATTTCCTAACTGTGGCATACCAGTTTCCAGGAAGATGCTATTTTGTAAGCTAGCTTTCAAGCAGGGGCGGACCCATAAATTATTTGCTGGGGTGCGGATGAGGTGTTCAACCATATTTTCAAGGGGTGCGGTCGGGTTTTTTGCCTAAAATATACACTAATTTTTTTTTTTCAAGGGGTGCGACCGCCCACCCTGACCACTATGTAGGTCCGCCCCTGCTTTCAAGTCATTATCATGGTGGAGGGAGTTTGAAAATAGGATATTATTAAACGGTGTTTTAAAATGGGTTTTAAGACGGGTTTCCTGATTTTAAGACAGGGTTAGAAACCCCGTCTTTTGATCCAAAATACATTTTCAAAAAAAATATTAAAATTATTATAATAACCGCGTCTTATAAATGTTAGCGGGAAAAAAAATTTATTTTGTAGTTGTGTGTCCATTCCAAATTAACTTGTCCGAATCAAGCTAATGTATATACACCTATTCGAATCTTTTAAAATCCACCCAATGGACATTCAATTTGGAAATAAACCAGTTAAATTACAATTCATTGCTATATGTATAAAAAACTACATTAAATTCTATAAATAAACTACATACAATTCCAAAATCTATATAAAGCTAAACTAATGAAATACCTAACTCATGAATTTTTTTTTGGCATCAACCTCTTCACCTAAATATTTACATCATTACGCGTAGCCGCTCTCGTGTTGTGCCACATCTAAAATAGAAGCAAATAGATTGAGTTATTATTACAAATATCATCGACCGAAAAGTAAAAGCAAATAGAAAAAAAACTGAGATATAAAAGATAAGTAAGACCACAAAAAAAAAAACATAATTCTTCAGAGGGCTTTGTACACTAAAATGGGTTTCTATTTTCAATGGAATGTTAGAAATTGTTTCCCTATGTACCATACAAACTAGTTGGCTGAGACCAACGGTTCTGGTCGGGTTTAACTCAAGATGCATTTTGGAACTGAGAAAGTATCATAACAACAAACAACATACTTTACCTTTGTAGTTTGTGAGAACATCTGGCTCATGAGCAAACCATCCCGAGCTTAGCTCTTTCAACTTAAAAGAATTAGATCTTGGAATGTTTTTTTTTTTTTTACTTTATGAGATTACAATACTATGTACTTTTTTTGCTTGAATATCACCAACCATGTTGTATTGCGATTCAACACTAGTAGAAAACCAATCTTTAATCTAACCATATTCATTTTTATATATTACCACATTCTTTAATCTATCCATAACTCAATTGCCTCCAATACTTTATGAAAACAGAAAAATCATCAATCCATCAAAATCCCCAATTCAGGAAAATCATCAATCTATCCATATTTTGATCCATTAAGGAAATCTTTCATTACTTTCTTCTAGTTTAAGTCTTCAAATCTCTTTTCCTAAATTAACAATCTTTACTATCATATGTTAGCTAGTTACACTATTATTATAAGTTACAACTAATTATAATACAAAACATGAAAAATCACCAAATTAATCAAAATCCCCAATTCATGAGTTTGACCCCTAGTTTCACCTTTTGTTTTGTTTATCTTTGCACGTCACATATATTGCAATTTTCGTTCCTGTAGTTTGGTGGAAAATGCTACTTCAATCCAAATAAAAAATTTGCGTCAGTTACGTCCTCACCATTTTTGAAACGTGCCACTTCAGTCCAAAAAGATAACGTCTTGCGCCAGTTCCGTCCTCAACGTTTTTAACTGCGCGTTATCTTTTTGGACTGAAAGGGCACGTTTCAAAAATGTTGAGAACGGAACTATTGCAAAATTTTTTTGGACTGAAGTGGTACTTTCCACCAAACCACATGGACGAAAATGACAGTTAACTCCACTAACGGGCTATAGTCTTCTAGATCATTGTTCAACATCAAATTGACACTATAATCTATTCCAACCAAAACCCCCAATTCAAGCTCAAGAACCCTAAAATTATTATCCACAAAATTGATTGATCTCAATCACACATAGCTCTAATACATGAAGTTACCTACATAATAAACTTCTTATTTTCAAATATTCCGCTCATAGAGACCAAAACCCACTTGTAAAGAGAGGCCAAAACAAAAAATAATACTTACAATGGAAGGATTATGTGTTGCGAGTGTTTTCATCGGATTGTTTCAAATCCAAGCTGTGTTGACTCACTCAGTTCACACTTAACCAGCTTGAAAACCTTATCCATATACAACTGTCAAAATAGGATAGAAAAGAAACGGTCGCATGTGCGACAGGACATAAAACGGTCATAAAATCAAAAAGATAATAACAATTCAAGTAGAAGGTTTAAATTAATACTAGTGGGTGTCCGCGCGTTGCGGCAGAGATCACAACATTTCATTTGGTGATTTTAAGGGTGTGCACAAGTTGATCGGTTCAGTTCGGATTTGAGCGATAACCATAACCGAAACTTTCGATTAAGATATTTTAAAAACCAATGAGTTTAAATTATTTATTATTGGTTAATAACAAAACTAAAACAAACAATAAAACTGAACACAGATCAATACAACTTTTTGTCTTCACTCTTTCTTACCACAAAAATCATTTTCATTGCCTAAAATTTACACTAATTACATATCTGAGTAAATTACTTTTTGAGTGCATGTGCTTTAGTGGTTTTAATCACTTGAGTCCAAAATCAAAAAGTTTAACGACCTGAGTCCCTATAAGAATTTTCTTTAACCATTTGAGTCCTTTTGAGTCCAAATTTTAACCTTTTGAGTCCATGGACTCAAATCGTTATAAAATGAACAAAATTGGACTCAAAATGTTATAAAATAAATGACTAGTGACTCAGGGCGTTAAACTTTTTGATTATGGACTCAAGTGGTTAAAACCACTAAAACACAGGGACTCAAAAATTAATTTACCCTACATATTGAGAAAATTGCTAAATTCGTCCCTGAGGTTTTACACAAATTGCTAAATCGGTCCAAAATCAAGATTTGCTGATAAAACAGTCCAAAATCAATATTTGTTTTGCTAATACAGTCCAAAAAACAAACGCAGTTAAATATATCAGTTGGACTATTTTAGCAACAAATCTTGATTTTTGGACTGATTTAGCAATTTTCTATATTATTATTAAAAACTTCATATTTTTATGAAATAAATTGTATATATTATAAAATGTAAAATTTTTATAAGTATTATTAAATGTCAAAAATTTTTATAAAACGAATTGTATATATTATAATAAAGTTTTTTATTTATTAGGTAATTTTTACCGTCGTGCCTACGGGCGGGTGGGTTACCGGGTTTTCCCCGGAATTGGTGGTGGACGACATGGGTTACCCTCGGAGTACTCCGTTTGTCCAGTGGGTGCCCCGAGAGTGCTCGTGATTGATTTGTTGGCCGTTCAAAAAAAAATTTGTTATGATGTTGAAAAAATGAATAGTTTTTTTCTTGTTAAAATTTCATTATGGTGTATTAATATCATATTAATTACCAAAAAAAAAACTTAATAAATTTGAAATGCATTATATGTATCATAATTAAAGTTTAAGATGACATAACGATAATACAATTACATGGAAAAAATAACTAACAAATAAAAAATCATTTATTATATTTGAAGAAATTACTTGAACTTTTAAAAAAACCAACTTAGGTTTACATCACTATTAAAAAAGTCAAAATTACCATGATGGCATGAGGTAATATTTTGTGGTAAAAAATATATTCCACCTAAATTAATGGTTTTTTACTTTAGTGAAAAATTTGCTATCCAACATTTCGTAGGCCACCTGGAAGGTTCATGGAAACACGATGTAACTAAATATATGTATGTCATAAGAAATATGATGATGAATGGTGTATTTAAGCCAAAATATACCATCCACACGTGGCATGCACAATTTACTTGTGCTACTTTTTCTTTATAAAAAAAGATTTATTTTGAGGGGTGGCCTACAACACACGTAGCGGAGTACAAGATCTAACCCGTGTAATACAACTTCTGACCTCCACGGTCCTAGCTTGATTAAAACCAAAACAGGCGATTCATGGTCGTGTCGTGTCTAGTATACAATTCCTTTAACCGCTGGTCGTCGTGTCGCCTTTACGCCACTTGCCCTTCACATGCTTATTATGTATTCCTGTCTTGACCATGTTTTAGTTTGATAAGTGATATTATACAAACATGCCCTTAATAATCCGCTTATGTCAAAAAATCTACATGCATAATTATAAACATGTATATAGCAACGGATAGGTACAACCTATTATTAACCATGCTACAACCTACAAAGCCTTATGGTACAATCTACTATGCTTTTTTCACCAAGCTTTGTAGCTTTTTCACCGAAACCATTCATAATTCATAAGATAGTTATGTATGTGATAGATCTATGAATAAAAATATATAATTCAGAGATATGTTGCCAATGACCTCTACTCCGAGGGTAACCCGGGTCATCCACCACCAATTCCGGGGAAAACCCGGTAACCCACCCACCCGTAGACACGACGGTAAAATTACCTAATAAATAAAAACTTTATTATAATATATACAATTCATTTTATAAAAAAATTTGACATTTAATAATACTTATAAAAATTTTACATTTTATAATATATACAATTTATTTCATAAAAATATGAAGTTTTTAATAATAATAGAGAAAATTGCTAAATCAGTCCAAAAATCAAGATTTGTTGCTAAAACAGTCCAACTGTTATATTTAACTGCGTTTGTTTTTTGGACTGTATTAGCAAAACAAATCTTGATTTTGGACTGTTTTAGCAGCAAATCTTGATTTTGGACTGATCTAGCAAATTATGTAAAACCATAGGGACGAATTTAGCAATTTTCTCCTACATATTTAATGAAACACCAAGCTTTCATGGTGCAACCTTAAGGTCACCTCAAGGAATATTTAAGATCAGAGCTCTCATCAACTCAAAATAAAAATGCAAAAAATAATTCTAGATTGATCATGCTAAGTTCAAGCTTAATATGGTTTGACCTAAACGATCAACTACTTTGCAAACTATTGTGGATGTAAATGACATATTGGGTATACCAACACATTACATTGGACTAAAAAGATTAGTAAGAATTTGAGTGAAGTTCTTATAAAAGCTCAAACTTTAGTTGTTTTACGTTTCAAGCTCGTTGTTGGTACTTGAGCATAACTCAATAGAAGTTTGATTCATTTTTAGCCTTAGATGTGTGTTTTAAAATTGATTATCTAATTTGGTGTAAGTTGAAATGATTGGGTTACTTCGGCTCATTTTGAGCGCTTGTTGAATGGACCAATAGACGATATTGATGCTTGGACTGCATTAGTATGGGTTGGGCTATTTTTTATTTCAGACTTTGGGGGTTGGTTATAAGTTCATTTAATTGTTTGTACGGGTCTATGCAGGCTTGAAAAATCACCACACACTAAAGGCTTGGAGCAGGTCACACACGGCTCCAATGGATGATGAAAAAGTTTGGCGATTTCTACTTTTCTAGTCAAACATAAATCATCATTTTTTTACACGAGCAAAAACGTATTATTTAAATCCTAAACTTAAATTAAGGAGAGGATGATAGAAACATCCATTTATAAATTTAGAATTTAACAACTAAAACAACAACAAACAATTCACAGACTTTTAATCAAATGATCATCAGTTAACTTATTCATTTTAACCGGGATGATGAACATCTTGAGTATCTTCTATTTTTTTATCTCATATCTTTCGGTGCCAAAAGACAAACTAAATGAGAGCTCTTCATCCCTTTTATATATAATCTAAGCTTAGTATTTTACAAGCATAAACACAAAACAACCTCTTTAAATGTGTTGTTCCAACCCTAGCCTAAAAAATGCAAATATACACAAAATAACATTTTTATCATTTGTAGGGGTAGTTATGGTGACGAGGTAGTGCGGCACGACAAAAAAGCTCCAACGAACAAAGGTTCACTGTAGAGTGTGATGGTGGTTGCGTAGATAACTGGAATCAGAACAAATTAATGATCAAACCTCACAGAAGCAAGATCAAAACAAAATAGGTAGACAATGATTGGTACGTGAATCGTGATCGGAGTACGCGATTGATAACACTCATGGCGGTGGACGGAGGTGTGACGATGACCAGCATCCTTCTAATATGTTCTACCATGGCAAAAGAAATAGATCATCTAGTTATATAAACAACTCATAGCAGTTGGTACATATGGAGGATATTAACGACAAAATTAAGGTAAAAT
Source organism: Helianthus tuberosus (assembly GCA_030545235.1). NCBI lineage: Eukaryota > Viridiplantae > Streptophyta > Magnoliopsida > Asterales > Asteraceae > Helianthus > Helianthus tuberosus. The sequence continues at coordinate 135,568,939 of CM060427.1, read as the reverse complement.
CTACATAACATATATAAAAATATAATAACATTCACCATGGATTCACACTGGTCCAAGTTGTATGCATTTCAGTGGTTCCGTAGTGCATTTCGTTTACATTTGTCAATCCTAGATGTCAGTGCAAGGAATGTGAATTGAAATTGATGGGGATGTGAGTCATGAATGTAATGAAGGAGCTCATGATTACAAATTTATGATGAGATTGAATTCAATTGATTGCATTGGTTTTAAACCCTTAGACCAGTGGTAATGCCTCTACCCTTGGTGTTTTGCGCCATGTGGCGGCCCAGTCAGCAATGGGGCATTATGGGTGTTTTTTAAAATGGGAGTAGTGGGGATACGAGCATTGTGGTGTAATAGAATTAAATAAAAAAAACCATAAAAAATGTTATTGGACAAATGGATCATGGAAACAGATGATTGGCCAAAAGAATTGAAGCAGGGCGTTGAAAATAAAACGCCAAAACCAATTTTTGTCAAAAAACGCCCAGGGGGGCCATATGTGGGCATTGTTGGGCATGCATTAGGCAAAAAAAAAACGTCTGAAAACTGCCCCACTACGGATGGTCTTAAGACTTCCTCATTTTCTTTTGGTTTGGGTAGGTTACGGTTCTTTCGGTATGTATTCACCAATATTAAGTCATTTATGAGAATATTTATTTTTATTAATTAATGAAATTATTAGTGTCATTAATTAAAAATTTTATTTAATACATTTATTATATATAGATATAGATTAGTGTGCTGAAATCCCTAAAATTGTTGCAACACCCGACCCCTTGCCCCTAGGGGCGGGTGGCGTCGAGCTACACAGAGCCGATGGTATCGGTGTTTATTAATTTGGCAGCGGAAATTAAAAATCAGGACCGTAGTTAGGAAATATTTAATCAGAGTTAAACACCAAACTTTTATAAATAATAAATACATAGGGAAAAACCCAAGTTTCCATTACAATATGTTTATAGGGATAAACCCTAATTTATTGAAACAAAACTTCTTTTTATTTAGGTAACTTTTATAGCCACTTTTCCAAGCCTTCAGTGCTCTCCGGCTGGCTTCTATTAGCTTCACATTAAGTTACCTGAAACGCGTTTTAAAAAGGTTTTATCAGCAAGAAATACTGGCAAGTGCATCCCAGTTTAATTAAAACAAGTTTTTATATCTTTACAGTATTGAGAGCGATTACAATGTTTATATCTACCAAATTACCACCCACGGTACTATCAATCCTGACTTGTGGTCATGCTACCATTCGCAACAGTAAGAAGTAATGTATACAAAACCCCAACATACCGATAGTAATTGTAGAATATATAGACTCAATCATTGTTATCATAATTTAAGATATTTTGAGGTTTTGGTAAAACAGTGCGGTACAAAAGAGAATGACTCACTTTGCTGACTTAGATAATACTACTGCATATGTGTTAGTAAGATAACTCAAATTACATTAGCCATACAACTGAGACTGAACTCCAACGAAATGAGCCACGCAGAGCCTTGACATGCGTTACGGAGCCCTAGATCAATCAGGTAGAGTAACCAATACGTAACCGAAGGTTATAATACTTACAACGAGGCAGAGCTTCGCTTTTGAGGGATATAATACCCAAGAGTTTTAGCTTACAATATTTGAGAGAAGAAAAGAAATTTTGAATGATTTGAAACTGATGCTTGAAGCCCCTTATATAGGCTGGTCGATGGGTCTCTCGCGCCCCTCGAGAGTTACAGGGCTGGCCTTCGCGACCCGCGAGGTAGACTTGCTAGGCATTAGCCTTGGCCAGTCATTGGCCTAGCTTCGTCGAGTAACCGGACACGTGGCGCAACCTTGTGCCGCTGAGTCGCACCCCACGATAGCTTGTGAAGACCGGGTCGCGACCCGCGAGGACTTGGTATATTTGTTTTTATTTGATTTTTATAAATACAAAGGTATTTCAGGCCCTTTTTTTTTCGTATACGAGGTATATTTTAGGACGTTAGGGGTTATGTTAAGGGTTTTTAGAAGAGTTGTTATAAAAATGCCCCTAAAGTGTCTTAAATTTTTGGACAATGCGTAAGTTTACCCCCTCTAAAATAGTTTCTCTCTTGTACATATTGCTTCAAAATGTGTACACAATTTAAAATTACCATAAGGGTAAAAAATCTAGTTAGCTTAATTAGGTAGTATAGATTACTCTCTAAATATAGAACTAATATAGTTAGATATTAAAATCATCTAAGTAGTTTAAGAAAAAAGGTAGAACCTTTTATTATAATCTGTGTACTAGGAATTCTAACATATATATTTGAGTATTTGTTATGATAATTTAAAATATCTTGAAAAAAAATTGAATTTTGTCAACTGTTGTCTTTCATCCTTTCATCTTCTTCTTCTCCTCGTTAAATGTTTGCTCTCATGTGATCCATCCAAAACAACAGTTTTGTCCAGACAGAAAGTGGCACTAAATTGCAGACGTTCGCCAGAAACCGGGCAGGAATCTTGCCGGAAAAGACACCGGAAATTCGTTTTTGGCTGGAAGCTTACCCGAAAGAGCACCTTTGACTACACAAGGCGGCATGGTTGCGCCTCACATGAAAATTGCGCCTAGGCGCACCAGGCGAGCGCTTTTGATAACTATTGTTTTAACCACCAAAAATCAAAATGAAAATTTAATCATCTACTTATGAGTTAAATGCTTGGTTGGTCCCTGTGGTCTGCAAAAATTTCATACTTGGTCCTAGTGGTTTACTAATTACACGCGTGGTCCCAAAAGTTGTCAAAAATGGACTCGGTTGGTCCTCTGACCTAACCTCTGTTAAATTTCTAAGTTAACTATGTATGAAATGACCATATTACCCTTGAACAATTAAAAACCTAAAACTAAGAATTAAAAAATTAAAAAGCCCACCACAACCTGCATCATCTTCATCACCATCATATTTACAATACACAGGTGATCTAATCATATGATGGTGATGAAGATGATGCAGGTTGTGGTGGGTTTTTTAATTTTTTAATTCTTAGTTTTAGGTTTTTAATTGTTCAAGGGTAATATAGTCATTTCACACATAGTTAACTGACAAATTTAAGAGAGGTTAGGTCAGGGGACCAACCGAGTTTATTTTTGACAACTTTTGGGACCACGCATGTAATTAGTAAACCACTAGGATCAAGTATGAACTTTTTGCAAACTACAGGGACTAACCAAGCATTTAACTCTCTACTTATATTCTCATTACTATAATCTTTTGAGTTTAAATTATTAACTCCATTAAGATATTTTATTAATTATATATATATATATATGGATCCCATTAAGTCTAACCAACTCCTGAATCAATCTTCACCGTTGGATTTGGCTGAGATTAAACCACTTAAACTCACAAAAATAACTGATCTCATGGCAGTTCAGGGCAGTTCTTCCTTTACGGTTTCTAGCAGCTCCCCGTTTTTTTGCCCACGTCTGGTAACCTCCAACCTGTCTCCTTTTTTTCCTCCTCACGTCGCAGGTATCCTTCATATACTACACATCTGATTTATACACAAACAAATAACATAGCTTTCATCAATCGCTATCTCAAACCTTCATTCAATCACAACCTGGTAAGCATCTAGATTTTAGTTAGGGTTTCTTATGATTATAAATTTTGTGTTAGTGTTACTAATTTGTCCCTAAATTCTTAACCCCTTTCAAGTTGCAGATGTTCACTGATCTACCATTGTCGTTGAAATCTTCAAAACCAAGTTCATCTTTCACGTAACACTAATGCTTCTTCAAATTCATCTTGATTTTCACTTATGTGGCTTTGCAAATAGTCAGTCCATCACATAGCAGTTAATCGAAAATCGAAACCCTCAATGATTCAGAACCGATGTTGAAGATTTAGAGATGATTCAGTTGGAAATATCCAGATGGGTGAGAAGCCATTTTTTTGTTGTCTTCTTTTGTTCAGGTATTATACGATTCTTCACGACTAAGAAGTTCATTCATTCGTTCAGGTATCATACTCTGAATTAATCTAATCACACGAATTTGTTCTTTAAAGTTCAATCGATAAGTTCCATTGATGATCTTGATTGACAAATTGATGTTTCTCGGTTCAGCTTTAATAAGTTGATCTTGATTATTTTAGTTGAGAGAATGTTTGGTACTTAATTACCAGCAACTCATTTTTTATAATTTTCAAGTGAAATTTGCTATAGATATATCATCCTACTTCACTGGGTTATATATATATATATATATATATATATATTTGTGTTTTGGATAGATAAGTAGTAATTATTGGGTATCGTTTAACTTTTAGAACAAACTTTAAATTTATGTAATTTGATATATGTTTGGTTTTGATGACAGGTTTTTTTATTTGAGATTATGTAGGTTGTTACGTAATGCATATGGATGGGGATTCTTGCATAATGTATGATAACTCTACTCACAGTTAATGGCAAGTTTGTTTATCCGATTAAGAATTAATATTTGAACTAAAATCTCTAACTTTTCCAGGGAGTGGTGAAATTACCCTGAGACGAAGATCTGTTGAATCGCGTTCCACTGCTAATCCTACCACTCAAAGAGAAAGGTATTCATTTCCCCCTTCTTATCTTCTCCGAAATCTCATTCTAATTTGAAAATAGTAACATCGTTTTTATGCTTCATCTTCTGCAGTTGTTCTGGTGTTCTTGATATAACAATCATCACTCCTTATGAAACTCAAGTTATACTCAAGGCATTCCTCGTCGCAAGAAACCATCACCACCTATTGATGATTGGGGATTTTTTTTTCGAATTACTCCACACTAATTAATACATTATTTGTAATCCTGCTTCTTCCAAACACTTTATGATATGTTGATGATGAAGTCTCATGTTTCATGAGTTATTAAAGGTATTCTGAGTCAGCAATTTGCAACTTTTTGTTAAATTTTTCATGTGAGTTTTTTGGTAACTCGAATTGTTTTCTCAAGTTACTAGTATGTTTATTCATCATCTTCAATTTTTTGCAGCAGTGGTCAGTTTTACTGAGACAATGCAAACCGTCTCAAGTTACTATTATGTTATGTTATGTTGTGTTTTTTTTTTTTTTTTTTTGGGTTTCAGTTTGGAGACAACGAGGCATGTTTCAAGGATCACTATTACTCCAAGGAGCAGTTAAATACGTCATCTATCTGGTGGGTTAATTACACTTTATTTATGATTAGTTTCTGTAATATTTGAATGATAGGTGGCTTATGATGACATTAACATTGCAGTGTTTCAAAACACTTTCTTGTCATCATAGATGCAATGTGATAATTCTTATTTCTTGTCAGGTATCAACCATCACCACCAGCTGACGAGGTGAAGGTGTCCACTAAATTTGAAGATATGGGAGCTATAATAATATTATCATATTATTAAAGCTATATACAATAATTTTTATTTCGAAGGTTTACTCAATTGCAGAGGGATTATCAACTACAAGGGACAAGGGTTGTGGTTGAAGAGGAAGGGGAAAAGAGATGTGGAGATCTAATGATGATCATCTACGTAATCAACTAGCTATGTTGGGAAAGTGGAACACGGGGTGAAACCATAGTTATTAAAGCCGTTAGGCGCACTAAAGGCGCATAGGTCTCGCCCGTGGCCTAGGCGCAAGGCACAAAAAAAGCGCGGGCCTGAGAAAAAAAAAGCGCACAACAAAAAAAACTTAAAATATTTTTATATAATTTCAAATAAAATAAAACTAAAGCTATTATATGACATTTTATATCCTCTATTTAGTACCAAAAGTTATAAATGCTTGTTTATAAGTGTAGAAAAACAGTTTTCGTTAGATAAAAGTAGGAAATCTAGCTGGAATCTTGCCAGAATTTAAAGAATTTGGCCGGAAACTCTCCAGAATCTAGGAATCTCACTAGAATATGCGCATGAACCATCACCTGGAGAATTAAAGCGCAATTGCCTTGACTTAAGGCACAATTGCCTCGCCTTGCTAGGAAATTGGGCTTAGGCGCAAGAGGCGATGGCTTTTAACAACTATGGGTGAAACGACTCGTCAAGCCTCCAAAGTCTTTCATCATGGTATTGTTTTTTAGCACATTTGTTCAATATTTTTAATATTACATGCTATACTTCTAAGTTCTAATCATGCTCAGTTATATTTATACGGGATGTTAACTACTATGGTTGTTTCAATATGTAAGTATTTATGTTGAATTATTGCTTACTTTGTGTTTCATTGGATATATATATAGTAGAACTTAAGTTTATCTATTTATTCTGATGCTTGTGTTAACAGTGGTGATATATCGAAAATGTCAAACCGTGTTAATGCCAATCCACGGTTCACTAGCGATTGATCGAGGAACATGTATGGTTTCTGGTGGGTCATATAACACAAACAGTGTTGATCTTCATAGGAAGTGATAGTGTAACTCTATCGACGTCTTCTGTGTATATAATTGTATATCATGAAACTTGCCTCTTTTATCCCTAAAAGCTTGCCGCTTTAAGCAGAATTTAGGCAATCAGTAACATTTTAGACACTTCTCTTTGTTGTTTGAATTCATTCAGAGGTATATTATAGGCATGGTTTTCACTAGGTATTGCTTATGACTGGGCTTTACTTATTCGGTACATTTGTTTTTTGTTTAATAGTGATGCATTGGTGAAGACAATGTTGGCCTTCTCATCGAAGATATGTGGTATATTAGAGGTGTATACTGTATAAGCTCTTCATATTACGACTTTTTTAAATAACAAGTTGCCCATGTATGCAATTTACCTATGTTACCCTTTTTATTGCAGCGTAGGCATTATGTCTTTAGAAATTGGACTTTTCTATTATGATGCCATTGCTTTGGATGAAGTGCAGTATCCAAGTGACATATCTTGGGGTGCAGTTTGGGAAGAAGTAGTGTGTTTTTCCCTTCATTCATCTAATATTTAATAGACAGTTTGGGAAGAAGTAGTGTGTTTTTCCCTGCATTCATCTAATATTTAATAGAACGAGTAGGTTGAGTGTAATCTAATTATGTGCTCACATGTTTATAGATAATTTATGGCCCAGTAGGAGGAGTTCAACTTATAAGCATATCAGCAACAATAACAAAGCCAAATTAATTACCTGTTTGGATTATTATAATGGGTTGCTAATGTTTATCTCTGATGAGTAGAATGGGTATATATTATATTCTATGTTATAAAGTTATTTCTCATACATATACTGGTTGCACTAAAATGACACAATTTCATTTTTTACTATTCTACCAGTTTTAATTTCTATCGTTTTGTGGTTGTAAATTGTTGACGTTCGTTTTCCTTTTATAAATTAAAGAATGGTGCTTTTGTTTGTAATGTTGTTTAAATTTGTGTACACCTAATATAGATTATCTTTGTTTTTTACGCCGTTTAACGTAACCCGTCCACCGGACGGGTATTAAACTAGTTTTTCATGAAACAAAAAAACTATTTTATGTTTCATTAGCATACCTATATTCTCATTATTGTGTTTTTATTCCTGAAACTCTCATTGCACACAATCTCTCTTTCTCTAACATAACCACCAAACACTACCATCACCATCACCAAGCACTATCATCACCACTATGTAATAATCACGATATTTTACTTTTATAATTTTCTACTAGTTTATTTTATTTGTACCTCATGTTAATCGATAAATCACTTAGGATAATCATTTGCCGTTTCCATCTATTTAATTATAGGGGAAATAGCAAGAATGGCCTTGACCTGTTCAAATTTTCAAAACTAGCCAAAACAAACGTCTTGTAGAGACGGCTACCACGTGGCCTGAAACGTCTTAACGTCTAATCAATCACATGCATACACGTGTCCAATGGAAACGTCTTAAAAAGCCTTTTCACGGAAAAACATGGCATGGAAACGTCTTAAAAAGCCTTTTCAACCCAACCAACTGCGTTCCGCCACATGTCAATTTTTTTTTTTTTTTTTGTAAAGTCTTAAGACGTTTCAACATTTTTTTGTAGAGGCTTGAGACGTTTCAGCCATTTTAGAGAAAGAAAGAGAGGTAAAAGGCAAAGCGTTTTAGAGCGAGAAACAGAGGATTGCGATCCGCTAAAATCGTAAAACGGAGAAAGAATAGGGTTTTAAAACCCCCTAATCACACAGATCTCACAAATCAACTCGTCCTTGTGTGTGCGGCGGAACCCTGAACGCCGCCGCCGTCTCTTTCCTGCCTCTCTCTCCCTCTCACTACCGTAATTTCTCTCTCTCTCTCTCTTGCTTGTGTTTTGAAAGGAAGCGTGGCTAGAGGGGCTGGTAGAGGAAGAGGCAAAACAATGTATAACTTGCTAAGCTAACCTTACAACTAAGAAAAACATGGTACACCAATCAAGCACAAGGTACAACTTGTATTGCACAAGAATGTTGACATAACAGATTAATACTTAACTAATCCTACAAAAATACTTTATCATCCTCATCTTTTTTGCACCTTTTAAAACCCCCACACGCTCACTGTAGGCATCCCTCAAACTATGAGATGCCATCCAATGAACTGTCAAAGTTCATATCAGTTAAAACTATCTAAAATCAAGAATCCTGACCCTATTAAAAAAAAATTAGAAAAATAAACTCAAAATCTGGTGTAATACAGTTCAAATCAGTTGTATCTACCAAAAATCAAGAATACCCACAAAACCTAATAATAAATTTTTTTGAGTAAAATACACGGATAGTCCCTGTGGTTTGGTGAAATTTCACCTTTAGTCCCCAACTTTTCAGAATTACACTCTTAGTCCCTGTGGTTTGACATGTTGTTACTCGGATAGTCCCTAAAGCGGATGAAGGTTACTCGGATAGTCCCTGTGGTTTGACAAGTTGTTACTCGGATAGTCCCTGTGGTTTGACAAGTTGTTACTCAGATAGTCCTTGTCAATTCACACCCACTTAACCAGAAAAACTAACCTCCATCCGCTTTGGGGACTATCCGAGTAACAACTTATCAAACTACAGGGACTAAGAGTGTAATTTTGAAAAGTTGGGGACTAAAGGTGAAATTTCACCAAACCACAGGGACCATCCTTGCATTTTACATGTTAAACTGAAGAATAGAATAATCAAGTTAAGTCTAGAGGACTTACTTTCAGCAGGTCCATGAAAATTCGGAATAAAGACCTCAGCTGTAAGCCGTTGCCATCATCCGCCGTTCTCACTCACTCCATATCTCTCCCTCCCTCCCCCCTCTCTCTTTCTCTCTCTCTCTCTATCTCTCTCTTTCTCTCTTTAGATGTGTGTACCTAAGTTTGAGTTTCAGGTAAATTGAAGGGGTTCAGATTCTAGAGAACCAACACCCATCACCCGATTTCTCTCTCTAACACCACCCAATCCTCTCTGCATCATAGCAGATCCCCCGCCGCATGGAACGGGCGACGGTGGACAGTTGCCAGCCATTTTAGAGAGAGAAAGATAGGTAAAAGGCAAAGCGTTTTACAGCGAGGAACAGAGGATTGCGATCTGCTAAAATCGTAAAACGGAGAAAGAATAGGGTTTTAAAACCCCCTAATCACACAGATCTCACAAATCAACCCGTCCTTGTGTGTGCGGCGGAACCCTGAACGCCGCCGCCGTCTCTTTCCTGCCTCTCTCCCTCTCACTACCGTAATTTCTCTCTCTCTCTCTCTCTCTCTCTCTCTCTCTCTCTCTCTATCTCTCTCTCTCTCTCTCTCTCTTGCTTGTGTTTTGAAAGGAAACATGGCTAAAGGGGCTGGTAGAGGAAGAGGCAAAACAATGTATAACTTGCTAAGCTAACCTTACAACTAAGAAAAGCATGGTACACCAATCAAGCACAAGGTACAACTTGCATTGCACAAGAATGTTGAAAATTAGAGGTATATATAATTGTTTAAAAAAATATAAACGTATAAAAAGGTTATGGTCATTTAATAATTATAGGAGTAGTTTATATAAAAGTTAAAAAAACAATTAAGGAAAGAATGTTTTTTACTTCCTATAATAGTCTTTTGAATAAAAAAATAAAAGAAAAGTTAATAAGATGAGTGGTCTAGATTGATTCATATAGTTCACAAATAGGGGGCGAGGTTCACAAATGAACCTAATCCTATACATACGGCAAGAGTTGACTGTAAATTTCATTTTTCCTAAAAAAATGTAGGAAATGTTCTTATTGTGACATGTGACATCTAGAGATTTTTAATAAAAATGGTATAAAGGTAATTCAATAATTGAGTTATTTTTGGAAGATATAGTACTTAAACAATAAGATTAGATTTTTAAGGAAACTATATATAACAATTATAATTCATTCGATTTTTATCGTCTGTTAGATATAGTGTGTTATACTTATTTTGCAATGATCAAATGGTGTTTTATTAGATTTGGTAAAACACATCATTCAAACTATAAAACACACAATTCTTTTTAATAGATCATTCAAACTTTAAAACACGTATGCTCACCCAAACAGCCTACTAAAACACAGTTAAACACTATAAAATACATCAATCCTTACAACACACGAGCTAAACTATAAAACACGTTATCATATAAAACACATCACACATTCATATAAAACACACAGTTACTAGTAATAGGGATAAGCAAATACCGATACCGTCCCAATACCGTCCCGATCCAGTCCAATACCGATCCCGAATTTTGTGTAAACTTGGTACCAATACCGGTACCAAAATACGTCGGTTCGGGACGGTATCGGTACGTTATCGGTATTTTAAGGGTAAAAGTCGGTATTTTACCGATACCGTACCGTAATGATACCGAAAAATCACAAAAGTGGATATCGTTTCTGGTACCGAAAACGGACCAGGATCGGGATTTCGGGACCGGGATCGAGATCGGGACGGTATTTTATACCCTTTTGCTCATCCCTAAACTGGTAAAACATATCAACTACTTAAAACATAATTTTTTTTAGATTTGTAGCAATATGGTACTCATATTAAAAATAAAAAAAACACTCATTATTATTATGGTGTAACTTTTTTTAAAAACAAATTACGTATAAAAAGTTATTGAGGTTTTAAAAAGACGAAGGGAAGTTGACTTGCATTTGGGACACACTACATTTACTTTTATACCCTTAATCAAAGAAATCAATCAATTTAATTAAAAGAAATATTACAATTTTATCACTCATTTAATCTCATCCATCAGTTATCTAATCTAATGGTCATGATCACTTCTTATATATATATATATTTTTTTTGAAAAAAAAAACACACTTTGTTGAGAAACTCCACCATATATATATATATGGGATGGTTCAAATGAAAACCACTTTTATCGCGAAAACTCGAAAACTAACTAAAAAAGCCTAAAAAACACACAAATTTTTTTATTTTTTTTTCAATTTTTTATTAAAAATCGAAGATTTTTTTTTTCAAAAAAAAAAAATTTAGTGCACATGTGTAATAATTCACATGTGTAGTACACATACCCATGTGCAGTACACATACACATGTGCACTACAATTTTTTTTTAAAGTTTTTTTTATATAATTTAAATAGCGAAAACTAGTATGCAAAAAAAAAAAATTTTGTATGTTTTTTAGGCATTTTAGTTAGTTTTCGAGTTTTCGCGATAACTAGTGGTTTTCATTTGAACCTCTCCCTATATATATATATATATATATATATATAGGGAGAAGATCATGCGAGAACCACCTCTTATTGCGAGAATCGCGAGAACCAATGTGAACACAACAAAAAATGTCTAAAAATAGCTAAAAATCACACAATTTTTTTTAATATTTTTATGTTAAAATCGCTACTTTTCGAAGCAAAAAAAAAAATTAAATTTTTTTTTATTTTTTAATTTTTTTTTGGAATCCAAAAGTAGCGATTTTAACATAAAAAATATTAAACAAATCAAAAAAAAATTTTAGATTTTTTTAGGTTTTTTGGGGGTTTAGTTTTTAGCAATTTAGCTTGGGGGTGGGGGTTAGGTTTTTTTTTTTGGGGGGGGGGGGGGTGGGGGAGGGGGGTTTAGGTTTTTTTTTTTTTGGGAGGGGGGGGGGGGGTTAGGTTTTTTTTAGGATTTTGGGGGGATTTAGTTTTTAGCATTTAGCTTGGGGGGGGGTTAGGTTTTTTTTTGGGGGGGGGGGGGGGTGGGGGTTAGGTTTTTTTTTTAAGTTTTTTTTAGCTATTTTAGGTTGTGTTCACATTGGTTCTCATGGTTCTCACAATAAATGGAGTTCTCGCATGAGCCCCTCCCTATATATATATAGAAAACCACTTTTATTGAGAAAACCCGGGAAACTCAAAGCTCCCGACTTTTTTTTTTGAAAAAAATTACCACACGTAATATACATGTTTTTAAGAGTTTTGGGCAAAAAAAAAATCGAAAAAGAGCCGAGTAGATATTTTTAAAAAAATAAACAAGTTTGGGTGTAACATATGTTACACCAAAACTTGTTTATTTTTTTTTAAATATCTACTCGTCGCTTTTTCGATTTTTTTTCCCAAAACTCTTAAAAACATGTATATTACGTGTGGTAATTTTTTTCAAAAAAAAAAATTCGAGAGCTTTGAGTTTCCCGGGTTTTCTCAATAAAAGTGGTTTTCTTTTTATCTTTAGACTATATATATATATATATATATATATATATATATAGGGTAGGGCTATATAGAAAACCCTATATATATAGAAAACCCTAGAAAACCCAACCTCCCGACATTTTTTTTTGAAAAAAATAACACATGTAATATACATGTTTTTAAGAGTTTTGGGCCAAAAAAATCAAAAAAGCGCCGAATGGATGATTTAAAAAAAAAATTAGCAATTTCTGTCTTTTGTGCCTAACACATGTTAGGTAATCGGACATTGCTGAAATTTGTTTATTTAAAAAAAAATCCCTTCGGCGCTTTTTTGTTTTTTTTTGGCCCAAAACACTTTAAAACATATATATTACATGTGTTATTTTTTTCAAAAAAAAAATGTCGGGAGGTTGGGTAAAAATGGGGGGAGATTTGAGTTTCCAGAGTTTTCTAAAAATTTAAGGGTTTTCTGTCGAGCCTTCCCTTATATATATATAATCACGCTAAAATGAGAACCAACTCGAGTTGTAAGAACCGTGAGAACTACACCGTACGGGGCGAGGTGGACCAAATTTTTTTTTTCACAAACGTAAATCCGTGTATTATAAACACATTTGTAAAAAAAATTCAAAAAAAAAAAGTTTTTGAGCACTACAAGTGTGTGTTTACGGGTACCGTAAATTTTCCGGTAGGATTTACAGTACCCGTAAACACAAACTTGTGGTGCTCAAAACTACACACATGACATTTTTTTTTTGAATTTTTTTTACAAATGTGTTTATAATACACGCATCTACGTTTATGAAAAAAAAAATTTGGTCCACCTCGCCCCGTACGGTGTAGTTCTCACGGTTCTTACAATTCGAGGTGGTTCTCATTTTAGCGGTCCTCTATATATATATATATATATATGGTGGGAGTCCACATGTCCCTAAGTTTTTCGTAATATACACATATGTATAGTTTAAAATTCACTATATATATATAGAAACCAGATCAGGAGAGAACGGTGAAAAGTGTGAGAACGGTGAGAACGGATCCTGGCCCAACATGTGGCAGGGAACGCTAATTGTTATGCGGGGGTACGGTTTTCATTGTCCACTTCCCCCTAAACAATGGCGTTATGATTCCCTTGCCCAAAAAAAATTAAATATAAATGGCGTTTTCATCTTTATGCTAGTTTTTATGGCGTTCTTTTAAAAAGTATGTTTTTTACGAATAACGTTTATGTTTTAATGGCGTTTTCATCTTTATGCTAGTTTTACATGGCGTTTTAAAAAAAAAAAATTTAACAGTGGCATTTATGTTTTAATGGCGTTTTTAACCTTATGCTAGTTTTACATGGTGTTTTTTTAAAAGTATTTTTTTACGAATGACGTTTATGCTTTAATGGCGTTTTTATAGATATGCAATATATATGGCGTTTTTGTGTTTTCTTCTTGTTTTAATTTAGTTTTTTAACCATTTTTAATGTTGTTTACGTTTTAAATGGTTAGTATTTGTTAATTATTCTAATCATGGCGTTTTCTTTGATTTGCACAATTATGATAGAAGATCATACAACCAAACATGTAGATGTAATAATGTAAAGAGTAAAACACAATAGTCAACATTAAAATCCATGGCGTTTAGCTAATCTACAAATTCTTCCGTTCTTTCTACTATTCTCTCGTCAGCTTTATCAAACAATTCATGTATTCCCCCCCCCCCCCCCCCTAAAGCCATGAATGCTTTTAGACAACTTGTCAATAGTTTTCTGTTTTCATTTTTGCTATGAAACAGGATTTTTCCAATGTATTTTACCCTTAGTTCATTTAGTTGTCTTTGCTGGAGTTGATTTGGGGCATCTTCTGTTGCCAAACCACTTCTCCAACGAGCTATATCCCCCATGTATGTTTCCATATGCCTCATTGCGAAAATCCCACAGTCGAGCACGTTGGACTTTGTCCTCCAATCCATATTTTGTCTGACAATCTTTGCCTTGCTCATGATCTTATGCTTTGGATGTTTTTTTAATACGCAAGTAGTTTGCAAAAGCTCCGTGCTGCAGTTTCACATTTTTTCGCATATATTAGTTTGGCGTTTTGTCAACATAGTTCCTATATACAAAGTTTTTAAGATGCTTATCATCTTTTCCACCCATCCTTCATACTTTTTTTATGCTTACGTCATCCCCTACCCCGCTGTTGTCCAATACATCAACTCTTTCGTGTTTAATGTTGAAACAGACAACATAGAAATGTCTTTCCCATATTATTGGCATGAAGACGAGTTCATGATCCATGATGGTTTTATGTTTCTTGTCTCCTTTGAAACGTGTATTTTTCAGAACAGTTTCCATGTTTCTGTTGAATTCTTTGTTTCGTGTATCTTCTTTTGTTGTTTCGTAGTATGCCGGAGTATTCTGTAATATTGAGTACCATATTTTAAACAAAAAAACAATGTCCTATTATAATTTTATCAATTAAATATAGCAAAAGAGTTACCAGCAATAATTCTGTGCAGAATAACCTTGAGGGTGATTCTCGAGCCTTGTATCTTTCTTCATAGTTCAGGATATGTGCCCAACATAGAATAATTGAGACGTGTGCTTGAAATCCTGGTTTCATGGACTCACAGATCACCCTCATGAGAAACTTTTCTCCCATCTTGAAACCCTCAATGCTAAAAAAAACATCATTTGACGTTTTAGTTATACAAAATCATTCTATTATAATTCATGGCGTTTTGATCGTTTTTGCATGCATATTTTCAAGTAAATGTTATGAATGGAAAGTTTGGCGTTTTATTTTTGAGAGAAGTGTACATACTCGTAATCGTCGTATCCAGTGAAGATGTATGTGGAGAGGTTATTTTCAGGGTTTGTCCTTTTTTCATGTATAACCACTTGCCTCCTTATATAAGGTGACAAACATGCCCTGCTCAATTTTGTATCTCTCTTCTCCTCTTCAGCCACATTCTTTTTTTTTTAAATTTTATCTTCTTCATCATCTTTATCAGCTTTTTCATCAGTAAGCAGCTCTTTAGGGTTTAAAATTGTATTTTCTTGCATTAGCTTTGTGATGTCTGGAGTGTTGTCCTCATCATCTTTCTCCTGCACATCTGACCTGTTTGGCGTTTTTGGTGGTGATGTGTTGATGGCGTTTTCATCTTGGGGTTTATTGGGTGTCTCTTCCTCTTCAAAACTTTTCAAGAGGTTTTTCCCAGATGTAGATGGTGGCTGCTCATATGGCGTTTTATCAAACACTGCACCTTGTTGGTCAACACTTTTCTTCACTATCCCCCCTTCCGTTTTTTCTACTTCAGTATTGAATGCATGACTGTATTGTGTTTCTGTCGTGGGGATGTTTGGTGTCTTATCAAATACAGGCATTTTTGGGGTCTCTTCAGAAGGTTGCAGATGTTTTTTATTGCTTTAATTGCTTCATCCACCATTCTTGAATTATCCAGACCTTCTTTTATATCAATCATTTGTTTTAGATCTTGTCCAGTCAGCTCCAAAACCTCAGCGATATTCTTTTTAATTATTTTTCTCCATTGTATCTGGAAATGTGATATTCAAGTGTCTTGAAATCACAACTCCATCTCTCAATATCGTTTTCGTTTATATGTTCATCTGATGATATAATATCCTCATCATCATATATAGGACTATTGTAGCAGTCGGGGGTTTGGCGTTTTGTTCTCTAGCCATATCCCTTTCTTTTTCTACTCTTTTATCCCCTTCTCCTTCCCCTTCTCCATCTCCTTCTCCTTCTCCGTCTCCATCCCCTTCACCATTCCCTTCCGTCTCCCCTTCCCCTTCTCCTTCTCCTTCCCCTTTTCCTTTCCTTCTTCTTTTCCTTCTCCTTCTCCTTTTTCTTCATTTTCAACTTCAATGGCGTTTTCATGAACTCTTTCCACTTCCATGGCTTTTTCATCCATTGTTTCCACTTCAATGGCGTTTTCAATTCCAGCCATCTCCTTCTCCCTTTCTTCTTCATTTTCACATGCTTCTTCTCCTTCTTCATTTTCAAATGCTTTGACGTTTTCATGAACTGTTTGCTCTTCAATGGCGTTTTCTGTTTCAACAATCTCCTTTTCCCTTTCTTCTTCATTTTCATCTCCTAGTACCACCTCATTTTCAAACTCAGTTTCATGCCTATCTTCTTCTCTTTCAGCTAGAATTTCTTTGGCGTTTTCATCAACAAATTTTGAGATGTTCTTCAAGTCATACATTGTGAGTATTTAATGTGTGCCAGGTGTCACGGCCCCCGACCCTATTTGACCGGTTTCAGTAGCCGCGGGACAGAAATCCCGTGGTATTTATTTAATTAAGTTTAACAGCGGAAGTTTATCATCAGGATCGTTTTAAAGCTAAAATTTTCCCGATTATTTTATTTCATAACTCGAGATAAAACCCCGTTAATTTACAATACTATGATTTCACGGAGAAATCTTTATTTTACAAAACATATTTCTTTATTTTATAATGAGCCACTTTCTTAAGCTTGTAGTGCTCCACATCACCTTTCCTGAATCACAACAGATCACCTGAAACATGTTTGAAAAAGGTTTTGTCAGCGGGAAATACTGAGTGAATCATTCTATTTAATAAAACAGACTTGTTTGTTATAATTTACAGTATTAAGGGTGATTACATTGTTTCTATATCAAACCAACTACCCACGGTATTTGTCACTCGACCGGATTTGTGACTATGGTCATATCCCCCATTGGCTGCCCCAATGGTGACGATTATCAAGTAATGTATACAAAACCCCACATACCGGCTGTAACTTGGTGATTACATAAACTTAATCACTGTAATTATAATTTTTAAAAATAAACATGCTTTTGTAAATAAATTTGATAAAAAGAGAATGACTCACATTGCAGATTTAACACGGATAGAGTCTAGTTTATGGATTAGCCTTGTTAACCTAATTTAAATAACAATGCACACAAAACTGGGTTAGTAATCAATACAGCATTTACGATAACTCACGAGATCAAACCCTCACAACGAATGACAAAGTGCGATACTTAAACATCCATCGAATTAACGACGAATGACAAAGCATAACCCTAATGTGGGCAGCACTTAAACATCCATTGGATATATTGATCGATCGGACAATGAATCGTAATAGCGATCGAGTTATTACCCTGTTTTGCGGCAGCACTTCGTGAATCGTGTGTGTTTTGTTGTAATTATACTATATCTCAACGTCTATTGTGAGTTTTTACGTCGAACAAGTGCTTGAAACCAAGTCCCACAGTCTACTATTTATACATGAAAAATGGTCCCTGTCGCGTGTCGCGACAGGTCCCCTTGTGCCTGTCGCGTGGCGCGAGGGGTGCCAATCTACCCTAGGGTAGCCTTGTGTCCCAGTAGGCTTGTTGAGTTGGTTTCGTGTTATTTCGAATTTTTGACAACAAACTATATAGATATTACCGATTAGGGTTTACCCCCCTAGTTTTAGGGGTCCTGATCCTAATTCCGATTGTTCTGAAAATTTTAGGGATTATGTAGAATTACTTGGGTGTCTCAATTAGGGTTTCCTTTTGGATAAACTAATACAATAAATAGGAATTTTGATATGAGTTGTTACATTCTCCCCACCTTAATAAAAATCTCGTCCTCGAGATTTACTGGAATAAATGAGGATACTTTCGCTTCATTTCTGATTCCAGCTCCCAAGTGTATTCAGCTCCTCTCTTTGAATTCCACTTGACTTTAACTAGAACTAATCGCTTGTGCTTAAGAAATTTCACCTTTCGATCTTCTATCTGAAGAGGTTTTTCTACAAATTTTAATTTTTCGTTTACCTCTATATCTTGGAGAGGTACTACCAAAGATTCATCTGATAGACATTTCTTGAGATTGGATACATGAAATACATCATGTACTCCAGCTAGTTCTTAGGGTAGTTGTAAACGATAAGCAACTGGTCCTATACGTTGGATCACTAAAAATGGTCCTACGTATCTGGGACTTAACTTTCCTTTCTTACCGAATCTAACAACTCCTTTCCAAGGAGAAACTTTCAATAATACTCTGTCTCCAACTTGGAATTCTAACGGCTTGCATCTATTGTCTGCATAACTTTTCTGGCGATCTCGAGCCGTCTTCAGCCTTTCTTTGATTTGAGTAATCTTGTCGGTTGTCTCTAGCACTATTTCAGGACCTGACAATTGACTTTCTCCTATTTCTGCCCAACAAACTGGAGTTCTGCATTTTCTTCCATATAATGCTTCGAATGGGGCAGTTTCAATACTTGAATGATAACTATTGTTATAGGAGAATTCGATCAGAGGTAAGTGATCATCCCAATTTCCACCAAAATCTATTACACATGCTCGGAGCATGTCTTCTAGAGTTTTGATCGTCCTTTCACTTTGTCCGTCTGTTTGAGGATGATATGCAGTGCTTAAGTTTAGTCGAGTTGCCATTGCTTCTTGGAAACTTTTCCAAAAATGAGAAGTGAAACGATTATCTCTATCTGATACAATGGAGAGTGGAACTCCATGTAGAGATACGACTTTATCTACATACAACTTTGCCGGTCTTTCCATGCTAAAGGTTTCTTTCATAGGTAGAAAGTGAGCAGATTTGGTTAATCGATCCACAATTATCCAAATCGCATCATTACCTTTTCTGGTTTTGGGTAACTTAGTAACAAAATCCATTGTTATGAGTTCCCATTTCCATACTGGCATTTCTAACTGTTGTAATAGACCTGATGGTTTCTGATGTTCTGCCTTAACTTGTGAACAAGTAAGACACTTAGAAACATAACTAGCTATATCCTTTTTCATACCTATCCACCAGAAATTCTTTCTTAAATCTTGGTACATTTTATTGTTTCCAGGGTGTATGGTATACCTAGATTTATGAGCTTCCTCTAAGATCTTATTTCTTAATTCTCCCTGATTTGGTACCCAAATTCTGCTTTTGTGGAATCTCCAAATTCCATCATCTCCCTGTTCTAAATCTTTTATTCGCCCCTTCATTCTTTCAGCAACATCTTCTATTGCTGTTTCTTGAAAATGCTTTAGTTGTTCCATTAAATCTAATTGTAGATTTAATCTGAGAGCACGAACCCGTCGTTGTTTCTCATGGTACTTACGAATTAAGGCATCTGCAACTACATTTGCCTTTCCTTCGTGATATTGAATATCACAATCGTAATCACTTAAGATTTCCATCCATCTTCTTTGCCTCATGTTTAACTCTTTTTGCCCAAAAATATATTTTAAACTTTTATGATCTGTAAAGACAGTAAATTTACTTCCGTACAGATAATGTCTCCAAATCTTAAGGGCAAAATTACAGCTCCTAATTCTAAATCATGAGTCGTATAATTTTCTTCGTGCTTTTTCAATTGCCTTGAAGCATACGCAATTACTTTCTTGCGTTGCATTAGCACACATCCTAATCCTAGTTTTGAAGCATCACAGTAAACTTCAAAATCTTCAGTCCCTTCCGGTAAAGCTAGGATTGGAGCATTTGTTAATTTCTGCTTCAATATTCTAAAGGCTTCTTCTTGTTTAGGTCCCCATTCAAACTTAATGGCTTTACAGGTTAGCTTAGTTAATGGTACAACTATTTTGGAAAAATCCTTAATAAACCGTCTATAATACCCAGCTAAACCTATAAAACTTCTAATTTCCATTGCGGATTGTGGAACCCTCCATTTGGTAATTGCTTCTATCTTTGCAGGATCTACATGAATCCCTTCGTGATTCACCATGTGTCCTAAAAATTGCACTTCCTTTAGCCAAATTCACACTTCGAGAATTTGGCATAAAGCTTTTCTTTTCTTAACAAAGTTAAGAGTATATGCAAGTGCTAACAATGTTCGTCCTGACTTTTTGAATAAATAAGTATATCTTCTATGAAAACAATTACAAATTTATCCAAGTACGGTTTACAGATCCTATTCATCATGTCCATGAATGCTGCTGGTGCATTTGTTAACCCAAAGGGCATGACTGTAAACTCATAATGACCATACCTAGTTCTGAAAGCAGTTTTAGGTATGTCTTCTTCTTGTACCTTCAATTGATGATATCCAGAGCGTAAGTCAATCTTAGAGAAATATTTAGCTCCCTGGAGTTGATCAAAAAGATCATTAATCCTAGGTAATGGGTATCGATTCTTAATTGTAACCTTATTCAATTCTCTATAATCAATACACATTCTCATCGAACCATCTTTCTTCTTTACAAACAACACTGGAGCTCCCCAAGGGGATGAGCTAGGTTGTATGAATCTTTTACTTAATAATTCATCTAATTGTGTTTTCAATTCTAACATTTCGGTAGGAGCTAACCGATAAGGTGCCTTAGCTATCGGTGTAGTTCCAGGAATTAGATGAATCCTAAATTCTACTTCCCTGTCTGGTGGTAATCCTGGTAACTCTTCTGGAAATATATCCGGGTATCTTGAGACTACAGGGATCTCCTTAAGTTCTTTGTTCTTAGTATTAATGATTACCGAAATCATATATACTATTCCTTGCTTTCGTTCATAACTAGCAACTTTCATTACTGATATGAACTTCATGGGCTTACGTGGTTTATCTCCTGTAATCATGATTACTTCTCCAGTAGGTGCCTAAATTTCTATAGAATTCTTATCACAAAGAATTCGAGCATGGTTGGCTATTAACCAATTCATTCCTAACACAATATCAAATTCAGCTAATTTCATAGGTAACAGATTTGCAGAAAATTTATGACCTGAAAGTTCTATTTCTACTTTTTGCAAAACCTGATCTATTTTAACTGAATTCCCATCTGCGGTTTCGACTGTAAAAATCTGCCTAATGTTGGTTAAAGGTAACTTAAGAGCTTGACAGAATAAAGTATTAATAAAACTTTGGTTTGCACCAGAGTCAAATAATACTTTTGCGTATATGTTGTGAACTAAGAACGTACCAGCTATCACATCTGGAATGAGTTCTGCTTCTTGAGTGGTTAGCTGGAATGCTCTGACATTCTTCTTAGTAGCTCCGTCGGTCGCCTTGGTTTTGTTGTCTGTAGGTTTGACCAATTTAGGACATTCTGTTTTGAAATGTCCGGCTTCTCCACAATTATAACAAATTGTGGATTTCTTTCTGCAGTTTTCTTCACGATGTCCTACAGTTTTGCAAAAATTGCAGGTTATATCGCATATTCCATAATGTTTCTTTTTGCATTTCCTGCAGTATGATGGAGTTGGATATTGCCCTAATCCTCTTATCTTGAAGCTGTTATTATTACCCGTACGAAATCCTTGGGTAATTTTCTGAGCCAGTTCCTTCTTCCTGTTTTCATCTTGCGTGCGTACCAGTTCGTCAGTTAAGGTATTGGCTAATTCCACAGCATCGTCAATCGTACGAGGTCTCGCAGCCTTAACAATGTTGCGGATTTCGCTAATTAATCCCCAAATATAGCGAGAAATGAGTACCGGTTCTGGCGAAGCTAGTGTTGGTACCACTCTAGCATATTCGAAGAATGTCGAAGTATACCCTCGACAGTCCACATTCACCATCCGATGGTTTAGGAACTTATTTGCCATTTGATCTTTTTCATACTCGGGGCAGAATTTTCTTTCTACAAGATTCTTAAATTCTTCCCATTTCATGGCATATGCCTCAATCCTTCTTTTAGCTTGTAACACAGTGTTCCACCATTCTAACGCCCCTTCTTTAAAAAGATTGGAAGCATACATAACTTGATCTTCCTCAACACATTTACTTATAGCAATTACTGCCTCAGTTTTCTCTAACCAACGTAATGCTGCAATAGCCCCTTCGTTACCTGCAAACTCAGTTGGTTTACAGGCAAGGAATTCCTTGTAAGTGCAACCAGGTGTTGCAGCTTTCATTTTCTTGAAAATTGGGGCTTGCAGATCATTATTGTTATTAACATGATTTCCGCCTCCGTTTATACTGTTACTAAAATTGTCGCCTTGAGTACGTTTACTAGGAATGATTGATTGAGGTTTAGCAGGTTTTTGAACAACAGCAACAATTGCTGGAATAGCATTGGCTATTCCTTGTGCAACAATATCCTCTATATCTTGCCTATTTAACAATTGTTCTTCCTGAATTGGCTCAGATTGATTTACTTCATTTACTGGTTCATTACCAATGTTTGCCATCTGATAATTAAGTTATAGTTAAATAATTAGTATAAAAGAAATAATCCAATGTCACAATTAATTGCACATAATCACGAAAACGAATATACAAACAAAATTGTAAATTTTCTAAAATTCCATTTGTTTTATAGATTATATCATGCCTCTATATACAACCGTTTTATTATTTCTTTTACACATACTGGTTTTTATTAATATTACTATTACACCATCATAGTCTTACTACCCACTTCTCTTTCGTCACTTGTTTTTCTAAAAACGAAGGTCCCTTTCATAATATTTCCAGGCAATTTGTCCTCCTATCTCTCGGATCCTATTCCCAGCATCCATCAGCTCTTCACCAAAATGGCGAAGTTCAGCCATATTCTTGTTACTCATCGGTGGATTTGGTAGGGGTTCTGGATCGAATTGTGGGAGAAAGGAATAAGGACTGTTGACAATGTTTTGGAATTGCCAATCATTTGTCCACCATTCGTCCATTCCCAGAGGTTGGGTATGGATTATTGGTTCTGAAATTGCTGGTTCAAGATTTATTGGGATTTGGGTTTCAATAGGACGAGTAAACACATTTGTATTGACAGGCTGAATAGTATCACAGCTTGCTAATATAAAATCTATTTCCTCCTGAAATGTCATTTCCTCGTTTCGTTTAGAACTTTCTCCAATTTCCATCTGAGTTTGTCTAATACCTTTTCAAACCTCAGTTTCTATTTCCTTAGAGTATTCCTCAAATTGTATTCCCATTTGCCTAGATTCTTCCCTGACTTCAGTCTCTAATTTCGGCTGTCTAAAACTTTCCCCAGTTTCAATTTCTTTTCCTTTTTCTAAGGGATTATTTATTTTAGGAAGTCTCTTAGCTGGCTTTTTCCTACGTATACGACTTCCCCACACGTATCTCCTTCTTTTCTTTGGTTTTGGCTTTTCTAGAGGTGGAGCGTTGAATTCTATTGGTTGTTCCACATCAGGAAAGTACCCAGTAAACTCTTTGGAAACTTCTATGTTTACAGGGTAGAGGTTGAGATTCTCTAGGGCTCCAGATAACTCATTCATGCTGTTTAAAATAAAAAAAAATTATAACAACTTTCAAAATAACATTCACATATTATTGCATACCATACGATTACAAAATAACTGAAATTGAAAACATACTTATGTTTTATTGTAAATTTATTTATTTACTAGATGGATTTTCTAGCATGTAGGAGATATGGTTTGCTAATTAATTTATTTAGAGATCTGCATTTACTGCTACTGTAGCTAACATATAAAGATCTGCCCAGTTTTCGTCTAACTTGTCTTCCCAAGGTGACTTACTGAGTAATTCTTGGGTTTCCTTTTTAACTTTCTTTTCTCGGGATTTCCTTAATTTCTCCTGACTTTTTCTAATAATTAAGTTTCTTTTATCAGGAGAAAATGGTTCCTCGTATTGGGCTTTTCGAACGAATATTCCTTCTTCAGGAGTTTGGGATGAACTTCCTTTTTCATTTGATGACCTATCTAATTTAAGATAGATGTTTGAAAGCTTTTGCTTACCCATATTGTAACTAACAAATAGTCAGTTAATAAAACACATAATCACATAATATTAATCAGGAGAAATTAAGTATTTCTAAATACTTAATTAGCTTAACTCAGTGGCTCTGATACCACCTTTTTCTGTCATGGCCTCCGACCCGGTTTGACCCGTTTCAGTAGCCGCGGGACAGAAATCCTGTGGTATTTATTTAATTGAGTTTAACAGCGGAAGTTTATCATCAGGATCGTTTTAAAGCTAAAATTTTCCCGATTATTTTATTTCATAACTCAGGATAAAACCCCGTTAATTTACAATACTATGATTTCATGGATAAATCTTTATTTTACAAAACATATTTCTTTATTTTATAGTGAGCCACTTTCTTAAGCTTGTAGTGCTCCACAGCACCTTTCCTGAATCACAACAGATCACCTGAAACATGTTTGAAAAAGGTTTTGTCAGCGGAAAATACTGAGTGAATCATTCTATTTAATAAAACAGACTTGTTTGTTATAATTTACAGTATTAAGGGTGATTACATTGTTTCTATATCAAACCAACTACCCACGGTATTTGTCACTCGACCGGATCTGTGACTATGGTCATATCCCCCATTGGCTGCCCCAATGGTGACGATTATCAAGTAATGTATACAAAACCCCACATACCGGCTGTAACTTGGTGATTACATAAACTTAATCACTGTAATTATAACTTTTAAAAATAAACATGCTTTTGTAAATAAATTTGATAAAAAGAGATTTAACACGGATAGAGTCTAGTTTATGGATTAGCCTTGTTAACCTAATTTAAATAACAATGCACACAAAACTGGGTTAGTAATCAATACAGCATTTACGATAACTCACGAGATCAAACCCTCACAACGAATGACAAAGCATAACCCTAATGTGGGCAGCACTTAAACATCCATTGGATATATTGATCGATCGGACAATGAATCGTAATAGCGATAGAGTTATTACCCTGTTTTGCGGCAGCACTTCGTGAATCGTGTGTGTTTTGTAGTAATTATACTATATCTCAGCGTCTATTGTGAGTTTTTACGTCGAACAAGTGCCTGAAACCAAGTCCCACAGTCTACTATTTATACATGAAAAATGGTCCCTGTCGCGTGTCGCGACAGGTCCCCTTGTGCCTGTCGCGTGGCGCGAGGGGTGCCAATCTACCCTAGGGTAGCCTTGTGTCCCAGTAGGCTTGCTGAGTTGGTTTCGTGTTATTTCGAATTTTTGGCAACAAACTGTATAGATATTACCGATTAGGGTTTACCCCCCTGAGTTTTAGGGGTCCTGATCCTAATTCTGATTGTTCTGAAAATTTTAGGGATTATGCATAATTACTTGGGTGTCTCAATTAGGGTTTCCTTTTGGATAAACTAATACAATAAATAGGAATTTTGATACGAGTTGTTACACCAGGAGGCTGTTTGGGTATTCAGACTTTGACTGTTTTAACAATGTGCTCATTTTATTGTAACAGTCTTCTAATTCTTTGTATGCTCCATCCAATTTATCAGCCATTTCATGTTATATTAAAAAAAGGATTTTGTTTATCATGGTGTTTTTTGTTTTTTTTTTAAATTTATTATTTGAACAACATACCTCTTCAGGTTCTTTGTTTTGTTCTTCTTCATCAGCAAAAATGTTGTCATACTGTGTTACTCCTCTGATAAGAGTATGGTTTCCTGATGCAGAAACTTCAAACATCATTTCCCGGCTTTCTCTATCCTCATTCACCATTCTTTGAAGTGAAGCCTCTTCATCATCATTGAAGGGCATGGCGTTTTGCACATCATAGTCAAAATGATCATCATGATCAAAACCATCATCATCATCAAACTCATCATCATTGTTATCAGCATGCTCATCGACGTTGTGAACATCATCTTCATCTTCATTCTCAACATCATCACCATCATCTTCATCATGAACAACAACCTGCATTTTTCTTTCTTTTTGGGGCTTGCTTCCCTTAGCTTCTTTGACTGTTTTCCTTTTTACTTCATTGCCCACAAGGTGTTTTGCCATTGCATTCTCAAATAATTCAAGAGTATCTGTGGTAACCCACTCAATTGGGTATCCTTCTTTTCGGTCCCATTTTTTCCTATTGCAAGCATCGTTCACCAAGGCAAGCTGTAACAAAATAGATTTTTCAAATGACAGATATTTTTTGGCGTTTTAATGACACACAAATGAATAGTGAAATTTTATTCTTACCGCAAGTATGATCAATGGCCCTGTGTAATGCTTTTTGGGAGCCCATGCGGTTTTGGCGTGTTGCAAGCATTAGATGATATAACTACACCAGTTCATTTGGTTTATTTGAACGTTTGGTGTAACGTTGTGCAAGAATTGTTTGTTGACGACTGAATTGTCAGTTGCATGCCCCATTATAGTGAAAAATGCTATAAGGAATTTTAGGCAGAAGTTTCTCCTAAAGCCATGCATCATAGGCAAAATGTTATCAAAGTATATCTTCACACTTGGTCTGTTAACCCAACCCAACCCTTTGAACTGTGCTTTCCACTCAGCCACCACCTGGTCTTTAGTTATTGGTCTTTTTTTCATGGGCATGCTTCCCTTTGGTATAACCTGGTCTTTAGTTGTTGGTCTTTTTTTTCATGTTTGTCTTTTCATTGTAATTTTCAACCAACCAGTACGCAAGCATTGTCAGTACGGTGTCTATTTTCAACCTTAGTGTAGCACCAAACCCAATTTGGTGTACTGTCTGTCTATGATTTTCATTTAGATTCATAAACCATCTAGTCAAGTTTGTAGGTTTTACTCTTGGCAAGATCCTAGCCCCACTGAACTCATGATATGGTTCATCCTCAACCTCAACATTTTGACTTAATGCCTTCCTCTTATTGGCGTTTTGGGCCTTTCCAGTATGGACATTTATTCTCAATCTTAACTTCTCTTCACCTATAAAAAATGATTTCATGGCGTTTTATTTTATAGCGTTTTATAGATCAATAAGAGATGATAGATGTTGAATAAGACAATAACAGTTAAATGGCGTTTATAACAGAAACCATACATGTTTTGGTGTTTAGTAACAAAGATATGACAGGATACATGTTTGTGGCGTTTTAGTAACACATGAGTGATATGTAAAATTTCGTTCTCATACATTGTTAAACAAACGATACAAATTTTGGCGTTTTGGCAACAAAGTATCAAAGTGTATTTTTACATCACGAAAAGCAACATTTGTGTACCATGTCCTCTTGTTGTCTTCTTTCGTTGCTCGTTCGTTTTTTGGCGTTTTGGAGCAGATGACCCTTCCTCTTCCGCACTTGTAGAAACTGCAAATATTTGTTAAAATTAGAACGCCAAAAGCAGCATAAAGTAGCATAATGTAAATCGAAGTTAACTCACTATGTTTTTTTCCTCCGGATCTGGTTTGATCTTTCGACGCCATAG
Organism: Helianthus tuberosus; assembly: GCA_030545235.1. NCBI lineage: Eukaryota > Viridiplantae > Streptophyta > Magnoliopsida > Asterales > Asteraceae > Helianthus > Helianthus tuberosus. Next base: position 135,541,325 of record CM060427.1, on the reverse strand, counting down.
TTTTTGTTGTTTCGCGTTTTCTAGGGTTTTGGCGTTTTACGTTGGTTTTGGGGAGGTTTCTCTGGGAAGTATATATGTTTCGGTCAGGCTTTGATATGTGTTGTGTATGAACATTTACCTTTTTGGCCTTATGGAAGCGCGCCATACTAATAAAGGTGATGTTATTTACGAAAACGCCACCGCGTCATGTAGTCCATAGATTGTTTTGATCTGACGGTCCATAATCGTTCTCACCGTTCTCACACTTTCACTCGTTCTCTCTAAATCCTGGCCCTATATATATATATATATATATATGCATATTGTAAAATCTTGAATTATACAGATACGTATATAGTCATTTTTAAACTATGCATACGTATATATTACGAAAAGCATAGGGAAAATGTGTGGTCCAGAATACTTCTTAAGTTTGTCAATTAACTTAGTGCTTCTCACACGATCCTAACCCTATATATATATAGGGGACCGCTAAAATGAGAACCACCTCGAGTTGTAAGAACCGTGAGAACTACACCGTACGGGGCTAGGTGGACCAAATTTTTTTTTCATAAACGTAGATGCGTGTATTATAAACACATTTGTAAAAAAAATTCAAAAAAAAAATGTCGTGTGTGTAGTTTTGAGCACCACAAGTTTGTGTTTACGGGTACCGTAAATTTAACCGGAAAATTTACGGTACCCGTAAACACAAACTTGTGGTGCTCAAAACTACACACACGACATTTTTTTTTACAAATGTGTTTATAATACATGCATCTACGTTTATGAAAAAAAAATTGGTCCACCTCGCCCCAGATTAAAAAGTTCTCACAGTTCTTACAACTCGATGTGGTTCTCATTTTAGCGGTCACTTATATATATATATATATGGAAGTATCTATGGAAAACCCGTATAATTTAGAATACTTGGGAAACTCTAACCTCTCGATTTTTTTTTAAATTTACACATGTTATATACATGTTTTTAAGGGTTTTGGGCAAAAAAAAAAATCAAAAAAGCGCCGAGTGGATATTTAAAAAAAAATAAACAAATTTCTGGGTAACATATGTCAGACGAATGTAACATATGTTACACCAAAACTTGTTTATTTTTTTTAAAATATATTCTCGGCGCTTTTTTTTTTTCCAAAACCCTTAAAAACATGTACATATAACACGTGTAAATTTAAAAAAAAAAAAAAATTCGGGAGCTTTGAGTTTCCCGGGTTTTTTTAACAACAAGTGGGTTTTCTATACATCCTTCCCCTATATATATAATATTTTAAACTAAAAATTAATAAAATAATAACTTTAGGGATGAATTTAGGAGCCCTAAATTTAGGGGCTCATGTTAGGATTTTTTTTTTTAAATTTGAGGGATAAAGAAAATAGACAAGGAGGCTGATGTGGGTTGAAAATAAGGGTTTTTAGCAGTTGCCTTAAATTTTAGAGATGGGGAAAGATATAGTTTTCCTGTTATAGTTCTCTAAAGTTTGTTTTTTTTTAAACCCTCATACTTCTCATTCTTTATTTCTATCTTTATTTTACTCAAGAACACTTATTCTATTATTTCTTTCTCGTTCTCACACACTCAACATAAATTATAAATATCAATGCTTGGATTTGAGCCTCTAGATATAGAGGTTTTCTTTTGTTTTCTCTAATTTGTTCTCTATTATAAAGCACGAGAATGAGAACTAGTGATGTTTTAAAATATTTCTTTAAAATATTCTCTAAAAAGTAGAGATCAAGAGTATGTAGGTGGGATGTGAATCCTGTAAGCCTAATACGGATAACAATAATTCTCATACTTTGACAACTATAACAATTATTATAAGGAACTTTTGATAGTAGATGCTAATAATCATAACAAAATTGATTGATGAATTTCTAATACAATGAAAAATGGAGGATAATAGCTAAACTATCATCCAAATCTCCATGTATGCATAATACGCCAAGCATCACTGGGCCAACCGGCATCGATTTTGGAAAAATAAAAACCAATCTTGGTGATGCTCCAATAGCATCTATTCATGCTAAACAAACTTCTACCACATAATTTAATGATTTCATCGTCGAAAACTGGAAACGTGGTTTCTTCACGAGGAGTAACACTGTTGTTACCATCAAACCAATAGAAACGACAATTATATTTGTTTGCTCCGTAGAAGTCCATACGGAATTTCCAAGAAACAGACTCCCCAGGGTGAATCACCTCAGCTCCACGATCGTCACATCCCACCACGACTTCTGGAACTTCTCTATTAGTAATTGTAATTCTATATGGTTCAAGCCATTTGCTCGAAGGTGAGGTGGTGTGGGCGTTCAAAATACCAAAAACATGGAACACAAAGAACACACAAAAATTAAGTTTTAGTAAAAGACTCATAGTTAAAGTTGATATGTAAACGTATTCTCATTGTGGGTATATATAGGAAAGGAGATGGCATTCGATATAGAAAAAATTAATTCCGTTCAAAGGATTTGTGATACGTAAAAAGATAATTGTTTGTTAAATCCACGACAAAGTATTAATTACGAGGAGAGTTATTGGAACATAAGGCTCCAATGCATGCATGTTAAAATAAATCTACTATGAGGCTGCAAAAATAGAAGAATCTTAATTACTATTTTCGTAACTATTGTTTCATGAAAAAAATGTTTCCTTCCTATAACTATAATCTTAGCCAGCTCAACCATTTTAGAGGCCCAAAGCGAATTAGAGATCTCGAGGCCTACTAAATAAGGTTTTTTTTGCTGGGTTTGTACCAATTGGATTTTGGGCTTTGTATTTAAAAATAACAAAGGAAAAAAGCGGCCTAAGAAGGTCTCGAACCCCCGCCTTTTTGGTAAACTGAGAGGAATTTTACCACTAAATCAACCTTGCATTTTATGTTTAAGTGCCCTAATTTAACTATATATATATACAAAAACTAACAGTCTTTTTTAAATTTGGGGCCTTTCTTAAGTGGTGGCTCAAAGCCCTTACTTGGGTTTACTTACCCTTGGGCCGACCCTGATCTTAGCTTAAGTTCTATCTATTATAATTATGTTAGGTTTATCTGTATTGATAGTACTATATAAAAAGAATTCATATGAGTAGCCATGTAATTTGACTTCAATCCTACGACATTAAGAAAAATATAATGCATTTGCTACAAGTTTTGATGCCTAAACACCTTTTTATTACCATTTTATCCCTTGTGTAATATTAATTAAATATTTAACAAACATAATATTTAGTTACATGAATATAATATTTAATGACATAAATTCTACAAATAACTTTTTGTTTATTTTTAATTTTAAACACTAGTATAACCAAAAAAGATTTATTATTAATTATTAATTAGAAAAGTATATGAAAATAAAATATAAGTAAAATTATGAGTTCAAAAGAGATTATGCTACATGACATTAATTGAAATTGTTTATTAGAAGTTAAGACATTAATTGAAATTGTTTATTAAAAGTTAAGAGATTGGAAGATTACAACATTGAAGAAAGAGTTAAATGCTTGGTTGGTCCCTGGGGTTTGCAAAAATTGCAGACTTGGTCCCAATGGTTTACTAATTACACGCGTGGTCCCTGTGGTTGTCAAAAATGCACTCGGTTGGTCCCTAGCCCTAACATCAGTTAAATTTCTCAGTTAAGTCCATGTTAAATGACCAAAATACCCTTGCCTAACTATAAAAGGGTAGTGAACCCTGTCTCATTCATCAGACCTCTGCTTCTCCGGTGATCAGAGTCGGTCCGGCGATCTCCGGCAACAGGTCAAGTGAGTCCGATTTCCGGCGATCTCCGGCAACAGGTTCCTCCGGCGAACCCCCATAACCACCGTCCTCCTCTTTCTCTCACACATCCACAGCCAAACACCCCATTTCCCCTCTCTTCTCCGGTGATCAGAGTCGGTCCCGGCAGTTCAGAGCTGAGAGAGAGAATCAAAGACGAGGCAAGAGAAGGGGCGACGCCATTCGCGGCGGCGGCGGCTTGGTTCCGGCTGTTCAGGTCTCGAGTTGGGCTCCGGTTTGGGTCTCCCAACACAGTCGGAATTGTAGGTCTCCGATCCGACGGTTTTGAGGTTGAAGGTTTTATTATTGGCCGGCGATGGAAGGGAAGGGGTTTGTTTGAGTTTGCAGATCTGGGATTTGTGAATTGTTGTTAATTGATGCAGATTTCTTAGTGTTGCGAACTCGATTATCGGATAATCGGTGTTACGGAATTGTGAATTGTTGTTAGTTGAGTATAATTAGGGTTTTGATGGAGGGAAGAGTGAGGAAATATGGGCAGCAGCATCAGCGGTTGAGTCCGGATCGAGCTAAAGTGTGGAAGGAGAGGTCACCGAGGTATCGGTTACAGATTTATGTGATTTCCATAAGAAATCACACTGGTATACGGCACTAGCACGCAATTCCGGCAACGACACAGCCGATAGTGATGGATGGTGTTGGTGGTGGTTTTATGATCTCCAATAGTGATGGATGCTGATAGTGGTGATGTCAGTTAGGATGGTTGCTGATGGGGGTGAAGTCTTGGTGGTGTCGTGGTGTGGAGTCAGATGGTGGCTGGTGGTGGAGAGGACTTAGAACTCGTGGCATTCCTGAAGGTGGGTGACGGTGGTGGTGGGGTGTGATGGTGGTGGGTGGTTACTGGTGGGGATTGGAGGAGATGATGGTGTTTTTTATATATTTTTTTATTTCTTTTAATTGTTCTAAGGGTAATATAGTCATTTCACACATAGTTAACTGAGAAATTTAACTGATGTTAGGGCTAGGGACCAACCGAGTGCATTTTTGAAAACCACAGGGACCAAGCGTGTAATTAGTAAACCACTAGGACCAAGTCTGCAATTTTTGAAAACCACAGGGACCAACCAAGCATTTAACTCTTGAAGAAATTATAAATGCAATGATTAAATAAATATCTTGAAAGAATAAACTGCATACAGAAACACAAAAATAATATTAAAAATATAAACATGTTAATAAAACTAGAGTAAAATGCACGGATAGTCCCTGTGGTTTTGTAAAGTTTCAGCTATAGTCCCCAGATTTTGGAAATTACACTCATAGTCTCTGTGGTTTGACAGTTTGTTACGCTGATAGTCCCTGGAGTGGATGTGGGTTAGTTTTCTCAGTTAAGTCCATGTGAAATTACAAAATTACCCTTGTGCAAAACCACAGGGACTATCCGTGCATTTTACCCCTTTTATTATTACATATATACACACTAAACACACAAAGCAAACACACACCTGTTGTGTTTTTCTGTCTCTCCAGCTTCACCACCTAGCACCACCATCACCATCACCATACTATACCACCGCACAACCACAACCACCACCATCCCCACCGCATGATCTGTCTCTTCCCTATTTTACTGTCTAAAATATATATAGAAAGAAAGTGAAATTGGTCCATCTGTCACACCAAATCGATTTTGTCTTCTCTATTTTCTAATCCTTCATCTTTTTTACAAGCTTCATTATGTTAGGTTTCAACGTAGCGGAACCTGCACACAAAGCCAAAACGAATAAAACACAAAGAACCAAAAATAAAAACAAAAAGAACAAAACATTTTTTTGTGGTTTGGATTCGTTATGAATCCTACATCCACTTGCTGCAACTAGATATTTTATTTTACTCGGTACAAAGATTACAATACAATGACTTAGATATATATAGAGACAAATTAGGTAAAACTACTTGTTGAACAAGAAAACTAAAACAGAACCTCCACTAAAACCCAAGGTGCCACCATTTAAGCTTTTAATCAATCCATAAGAACACCCAGAGCATTCACAGTAGGGGACTATCTCCAACCCTGCAATTTAGCTAAAAATCATATTTTTTTCCAAATATAATTCACTTTTAAAAAACCTCCTACATCTCGTTCTCCATTCATATCTGTATTTTTTTTTGTTGAAAGTCACCCTATATTTTTCATTACACACGAAAAAGGGCAATTACAAAGCAATGGCAGGTAGTCGGGCAACAAGTTGCGCCGCCACCCCCTTTTGTATATTGGATTTTTATTATTTTTTTCTTTTTCTTTCAATTACAAGATTAACTATTATATTTATATATATATATATATATATATATATATAAGGGAGGGTTTAAATCAGAACGTTAAATATCGCGAGAACCGTGAGAACGAATGAAAAAACCACGAGAACTTGGTAAAAAACAATTCAAATTCAAAATTACTTTTTACACTTATCATTATTGTTCGCATACAATTTTAGAAATTAAATTTAAACATTTAAATTTACGTGAATTCGTAAATAAAGAAAATTTACACATGTGTAAGTTTGTCATTTACACATGTGTAAATTTGTTATACTTACACATACGTAAAAAATCTAGTAAGAGTGATTTTGAGAGGAGAAATGAATTAAATGATGTTGTAAATTCTTTTTTGGTGTTGTATTTTAATTACAATGAGGTTTGTATTAAAAAAATCGGTTTTGATTGTTTTTTTCATTCGTTCTCGCAATATATAGCGTTCTCAAGATAACCCTCCCCTATCTATACTATATTATAATGTATGAGGCAAGTGCATTTTAAGATACACAAAAAATAAGAACTCCCCCCCCCCCCCCTTTATTTATAGAAAGACCCCTAAAATGAGGGTAGTTTGGTCTTTTAAACACTATTTATCTTTTAGCCTCTAAATTTATTACACTTAAATCCCTAAGGTTTTAACAAAATTATAGATAATTAGTTACAATTCAGCCCTCCACTATAATTCTTTTATGTATTCTTGTGATATCTTTTAAATTATGACGTTATAAAAACATTCGAAAGTACCGTGATGACCTGCTCATTTTTGTCGACGTTTCGATGGTTGTCTTGATCAATATTGACGTGCTGATTAAAATGTACAAGTAGATGATGCATTAGTGTACAAGTGATTAAAGCACAAACATTTTTAAAAGTAAAACTTTAGTTGAATAATCGATTAAACTTTTCATTAAACTGTAGTCAAATATCAACAAAACGTCCTACTTTAAAGGTAACAAATTTTAACCAGGAAAAACTTTTTTAAAATTTAAATTTAAACTCTGAATTATAGTACAATCAGTTGAAAATGTACACTCCATTTATGAGATCCTAGAGGCACTCTTCCTCCATCACAATATATATACATCAGAAAAGGCAGATAACCTAATGCCATTTCAAAATTTAAACGCTTCTTTCCTTCTCCCTCTCTCTCTCTCTCTCTCAAAATCCCTACTCCCATTTCAAAATTCAGAAAATGATGGCTGGTGTAACCATATATTTGTGAAGATGGCGGCCTTTGTTCAGGTAAGATAAGATGAAGGTAAGATGACGGCAATAGCGATGAAGTCTAGGGTTTGCAGCGATGCTATAGGCGGTAACAATCGTGATTCTGAACCAAAAGTGAAAGTAGAAGATGGTGTACGGACGGAACCAAGCACAACCTTCATCTTCCTCCTCAGGTACCAAAATCGTCTCTATTTATCTTTAGTTTTCCACGGGTCCTTTATGTTTTACATCTCTAGGGTTAACTTCGATTCTTTGATGGAGAGATGGTTTGTAGGTGTTTTTGGAACTAATAATTGATGTGGTGATAGTCATTTCTCTAGGTGTCGATATGGCAGTAGCTTCCTCACTAGATGATGCTTGATGAGCTTGCCGAATATTCAACGAAGCCCAGATCTGGTATGCTTTCTCTTTTTTTTTTAACTAAATGTAGTTTCTTCAATTTGATGAGCTTGCAACAGGGTTTTTAGTTTTTTCATTCACATGTGTCATCCTCTGGAGTTCGACCTCTGGTGGAGTTCGACATCTTCCATTCTTCATTTGTTTCATAAATTTCTTCTTCTCCAATCTCCACTCATTCAATCTCTGGTTCATTCATTTATTCTTCTCCGGTCTCCATTCTTTTAATCTTTGGCTCACGTCTTCCTCTTTTAATCCTTTGGTTAGTAAATATATATACAAGTTGATCACATTTTGTTTAATTTTTTGCTAATGATGAAATTAGTCAGGAAAGTCATTTTTGATGTTTTTTTTAAGATATATAATTTTTTAAACCTGGGCCGTAATGTTCGGCTTTCTGATGTTTTCAGCCAATAAGCTTTCACGGAATTAGACCGTGTGTTTAATTTGGCTTATGGGTATAGATGATGATGGTATTGGCATTATAAATATACCTAAAGGAAAGGGTTCTTTGTTACTACCACTGCTGCAAGTAGGTTAAGAATAAACGAGTCAAAACAGCTTTTTTTATTAAACAAGTCAGTATTATTATGTTTTGCTAAATGGGTCAGATTATAAGAACGGGGAATGTTTTGTTGAAATGTAACTATTGTCATTGAGAAGTGTGGTGCTTAAGATCTTTATTTTATTTTCTCTATTTTATGGTGATTATTAACAGTGTCACGTTATATTTTGGAAATATACAATCTGAGATGATTTGTTGTGTTCGTTCACGGCAACACGTTCGAGATGGGAAATTTACACCAAATATGAGACATTTGCTAAATGATAAAGGCGATATATGATATGAAGAAATGGTCAACGGTTTCCTCAAGATCCTCAAAAAGCGAGCACAACACAGGGAATAGTTACCTTTTCTCGACTGAAAGTGGCATGGTTTGTGTTTGCCAATTTAGAGATGAAATTATTTTATTTAAAAAAAAAGTTCATGTGCGAATTGTGATAACTTCTCTACATACCCTAGGACATATATGACTATTTCATGCTAAAGGTCTTTTCAGCTTGTACAAAGATAAGTAAGTTTCTCGCATGTGTGGTTATGAAGAGTTTCTTTTAGAGATGGATATGATTTTAAGATCTGAAGGTACTTAAAATAACAATAATACCCTGTAAAATATATTTACATAACAAACCACCTAATAGAATGTGTGTCAAATTAGCCATATGAAAGGACTTACCATCTCTAGATAATTAGACATTTCATGCAATTTATAATAAATTACTAACATAACTCCTAATACAATCAAAGAAAAATGGTTATATAGAACTATAGCATACTATATATTAAAATTCATATTTTTTTTAAAACTAAGCTTTTCAAAATAGATTAGTATTAAGGCTTGATATCTGCCCATAAAGCACCATCGAAAAACAGGGGCACCTTGCACCAAACAAATTCACATAGACATGAGCTTGGGAAAGAGGGCCGGTCGAAGAATTGGAAATTACTCACCAACTTAGCCAATCCTCTATAAGAGAGTGGGAAATGAAGCAAGACAAAAAGAGTATGAGAACACCACCCCTTCTGTCACGGCCCCCGTCCCGGTTTTACCAGGTTCAGGAGCCGCGGGACAGAAACCCGTGGTATTGATGTTTAATTTGGCAACGAAAATTTTAACAGGATCGTGAAAACTGAAAATGCCCAATTATTTTATTTTACAAATTGGGGGGGGGGGGGTAAACCCCGTAATTTACAATAAAGGAATTCCACGAGGAAATTCCCTGTTTCACAAAACATCTTTATTTATTTTACTGAGCCACCTTCTTCATGCTGTAGTGCTATACTTTTTCATTGGTTCACAGTAAATCACTTGAAACATGTTTTTAAAAAGATTTTATCAGCGGGGATATACTAGCGAGTCACTCAATTTGTACAAAACGACACATTGTTATAATATACAGTATTAAGGGTGATTATATTGTTCTATCGACCAATTACCCCAAATTGGTATTTTTCACTCGACCGTATCTGTGACTATGGTCAGATCACCCATTGACTAACCCATTGTCCAATGGTGACGAGTATCAAGTAATGTATACAAAACCCCACATACCGGCAATAATTGAATATTACAAAGACTTAATCCCTGTAATTATAACTTTGGAAACAAGTAGAGTTTTGGGAAAACAATTTGATAAAAAGAGAATGACTCACATTGCAAGTTTAATTGGACAGAACTTGGCCTACTGATTTAGCCTTGTAACCTAGTTAAATAACAATGCACACGAAAATAGGTCAGTAACTTAATACAACATTTACGATAAACTCACGAAATCAAAACCCTCACGACGGATGACAAGGTATAGCCCGAATTCGGGCAGCACTTAAACATTCATCGGATCGGTTTCAATCGATCGGACATTGTATCGTAGCAGTGATCGAGTTAATACCCTATACTCGTAGCAGCGTTTCCCTATGTGAAACTATGATTTTGAGCAGTATCTTTCGTCTTTGAGAAAGTTTTACGTACACAGATGACAAGCCCATGAACTGCTCAATTTATAGCTGATTTTTAAGTCTCTCGCGGCCCGCACAACCCCGCGAGGGCCACCTATGCTACGATTAGGGCTAGCGTGTCACGCGTAGGTCCGCCACGTGGCCTGAATACTTATCTGGTCAATCTTCAAGCTGTCACTGCCCGTGTAAGCTTCCCTTAAGTCTTACGCGGCTCGCGGGAGACCCCTAAATTTTGATTTCTTGATTTTCAACAAGGATTAGGGTTTTAGGGGTCCGGGTTTCTACTTACGGGTCGTTTTGGGACATTTTTGCAGGTCCTTACATCCTCCCCACCTTATTTAAAATCTCGTCCTCGAGATTTACCGGAATAAGTGAGGATACTTTTGCTTCATTTCCGATTCCAGTTCCCACGTGTACTCAGGTCCTCTTTTCGTATCCCACTTGACCTTGACCAGTACTAGTCTTTTGTGCTTGAGAAACTTGATCTTTCTGTCTTCTATGCAGAGCGGTTTCTCAACAAATTTTAGCTTTTCATTTACCTCTATATCTTGGAGAGGTACTACCAGGGATTCGTCAGATAGACATTTCTTGAGGTTAGATACATGAAACACGTCATGTACTCCAGCTAGCTCTTCTGGTAGTTGTAAACGATAGGCAACTGGTCCTATCCGCTGGATTACTGGGAATAGTCCTATGTACCTTGGGCTTAGCTTTCCTTTCTTACCGAACCGAACTACTCCTTTCCAAGGAGAAACTTTCAATAGTACCTTGTCTCCAACTTGAAATTCTCACGGCTTTCGCCGATTGTCCGCATAACTCTTCTGGCGATCTCGAGCTGTTTTCAAGCTTTCTTTGATTTGAGTTATCTTGTCAGTGGTTTCCTGTACAATTTCAGGACCTGATAATTGACTTTCTCCTATTTCTGCCCAGCAAACTGGAGTTCTGCACTTTCGTCCATACAGTGCTTCGAATGGGGCAGCTTCGATACTAGCATGATAACTATTGTTATAGGAGAATTCAATTAAGGGTAGGTGGTCATCCCAGTTTCCACCAAAATCTATTACACATGCCCTGAGCATGTCTTCTAGGGTTTGGATCATCCTTTCACTTTGTCCGTCTGTTTGGGGATGGTATGCAGTACTTAAATTTAGTCGGGTTCCCATTGCTTCTTGGAAACTTGTCCAGAAATGCGAAGTGAAGCGACTATCCCTATCTGATACAATGGAGAGTGGGACTCCATGTAAGGATACTACTTCGTCTACGTACAATTTTGCTAATCTTTCCATGCTAAAGGTTTCCTTCATGGGAAGAAAATGAGCTGATTTGGTTAATCGATCCACCATTACCCAAATCGCGTCGTTACCTTTTCTGGTTTTGGGCAACTTGGTAACAAAATCCATTGTTATTAGTTCCCATTTCTATACCGGCATTTCTAATTGTTGCAGTAGACCTGAGGGTTTCTGGTGTTCCGCCTTAACTTGTGAACAAGTTAGACACTTAGATACATATCTAGCTATATCTTTTTTCATTCCTATCCACCAGAAGTTGTTTCTTAAATCTTGGTACATCTTATTATTACCAGGATGCATGGTATATCTTGATTTATGGGCTTCCTCTAAAATTTTATCTCTTAAATTCCCTTGCGTAGGTACCCAAATTCTTTTCTGGTGGAATCTCCAAATTCCATTAGTCCCTTGCTCTAATTCTTTCATTCTTCCATTCATTCCTTCAGCATCATCCTCGATTGCTGTTTCCTGAACATTCTTCAGTTGTTCCATTAAATCTAATTGTAAACTTATTCTAAGAGCACGAACTCGTCTTTTTTTCTCATGATACTTACGACTTAGGGCATCTGCTACTACATTAGCCTTTCCTTTGTGATATTGGATATCACAGTCGTAGTCACTTAGAATTTCCATGCATCTTCTTTGCCTCATGTTTAATTCTTTTTGCCCAAATATGTACCTTAAGCTCTTATGATCCGTATAGACAGTAAACTTACTTCCATACAGATAGTGTCTCCAAAGCTTAAGGGCAAAAATTATTGCTCCTAATTCTAAGTCATGAGTCGTATAATTTTCCTCGTGTTTCTTCAATTGCCTTGACGCATACGCAATTACCTTTTTGCGTTGTATTAGCACACATCCTAACCCTAGCTTAGAAGCATCACAGTAAACTTCAAAATCTTCTGTTCCGTCTGGTAAAGCTAGAATTGGGGCATTTGTTAATCTTTGCTTTAAATTTCTAAAGGCCTCTTCTTGCTTGGGTCCCCATTCAAACTTAACTGTTTTACAGGTTAGCTTAGTTAATGGCACAACTATCTTAGAAAAATCCTTAATGAAACGCCTATAGTAACCAGCTAATCCTATAAAACTTCTAACTTCCGTGGCTGATTGTGGGACCTTCCATTTTATGATTGCTTCTATCTTAGAAGGATATACGTGAATACCTTCGTGATTTACCATATGTCCTAAAAATTGCACCTCTTGTAGTCAAAATTCACACTTCGAGAATTTGGCATAAAGCTTTTCCTTTCTTAACAAAGTTAAAAGTGCATGCAGGTGCTCACAATGTTCCTCCTGGCTTTTGGAATAAATAGGTATATCGTCGATGAAGACAATTACGAATTTATCCAAATATGGTTTACAGATCCTATTCATCATGTTCATGAACACTGCAGGAGCTTTTGTTAGGCCAAACGGCATAACTGTAAAACTCGTAGTGACCGTACCTAGTTCTGAAGGTAGTTTTAGGTATGTCTTCTTCTTGTACTTTCAACTGATGGTATCCGGAGCGCAAATCTATTTTAGAAAAATATCTAGCCCCCTGAAGTTGATCAAAAAGATCATCAATCCTAGGTAACGGGTATCGATTGTTAATCGTAACCTTATTCAATTCCTTGTAATCGATACACATTCGCATCGAACCATCTTTCTTTTTCACAAACAACACTGGTGCTCCCCAAGGGGATGAACTAGGTTGTATGAATCCTTTGCTTAATAATTCATCTAACTGCTTTTTCAATTCTAAGAGTTCGGTAGGTGCTAACCGATAAGGTGCCTTAGCTATCGGTGTAGTTCCAGGAATTAGATGAATTCTAAATTCTACTTCCCTATCGGGTGGTAATCCAGGTAGTTCTTCTGGGAATATATCTGGGTATTCTGATACTACTGGAATTTCCTTGAGTTCCTTACTTTTAGTATTAATAACTACCGAAATCATATACACTATTCCGTGTTTTCTTGCATAACTGGCCACTTTCATTACTGAAATGAATTTCATTGGCTTTCGTGGCTTATCTCCTATAACCACAATTATTTCTCCTGTGGGTGTATGAATATCTATGGAATTCTTATCACAGAGGATTCGAGCATGGTTGGCTATTAACCAATCCATTCCTAACACAACATCGAATCCAGCTAACTTCATAGGTAACAGGTTTGAAGAGAATTTATGGCCTAAGAGTTCTATCTTTCCTTCTTGCAAAACCTTATCTATGTTAACAGAATTCCCATCTGCCATTTCTACCGTAAAAACTTGTCTAAGTTTGGTTAGAGGTTGCTTAAGGGCTTGGCAAAATGAAGTATTTATAAAACTTTGGTTTGCACCAGAGTCAAACAATACTTTGGCGTAAACATCGTGTACAAGGAACAAACCAGCTATCACATCTGGAATTAGATCTGCTTATTGAGTTGTCAACTGAAAGGCTCTTGCGTTTTTCTTAGTAGTCCCTTCAGCAGGCTTGGCCTTGTTGTCAGCTGGTTTGACCAGTTTAGGACATTCTGGTCTAAAATGTCCAGCTTTGCCGCAATTGTAGCAGATATTTGTTTTCTTCCTGCACTCCTCCTCTCGATGCCCCAAAGCTTTGCAGAAGTTGCAGATTTCATTACATCTTCCAAAATGTTTCTTTTTACAATTTCTGCAGAATGGCAGGGTGGAAGATTGCCCAGTTCCCTTTTTCTGGAAAATATTACCCCCACGAAATCATTGGGTAATTTTCTGAGCCAACTCCTTCTTCCTGTTTTCTTCTTGCGTACATACCAGTCCGTCGGTCAAGGTGTTGGCTACTTCCACCGCATCGTCAATTGTGCGGGGTCTCACAGCTTTGACGATAACACGAATCTCGCTAATCTAACCCCAAATATAGAGAGAAATAAGTATCGGTTCTGGCGAAGCCAGAGTTGGTAGAACTCTAGCATATTCGAAGAATGTCGAAGTATACCCTCGACAGTCAACATCCACCATCCGGTGGTTCAGGAACATATTTGTCATTTGTTCCTTTTCAAATTCGGGACATAATTTTCTTTCCACCAATCTCTTAAATTCTTCCCAATTCATGACATAAGCCACATCACTTCCCTTGGCTTGCAGTACTGTCACACCCCCAAAATACCACATGCGGAATCACCACGGGGAGTGTGACGTACCAGGATCCAAGCCACCAATCACATTGAACTACGCATAATATTTAAATAAAACATTCCATTAATTTCAAAATATAAATCCAAGTCATAAGTTAAACCAAAGTAGTTGTTCAGCGGAAGCATAATGTAAACTGTAAATCGATTGTTTCAAAACAAGTGTTCATAATCAACGAAGCAAGTATCCAAGAGTCTCCACCCATGACCCCTCCAACACTCCCAGATAGCAAATCCATGTCAAGAATCTATCGACCTGCAAGCAAGCAGACAAGTGTGTCAGACGACGCTAGTGAGTTCAAAGTTTTGTTAACGCGTTTAGTTACCAGATATGAGTATAAGACAGTTCAATGATTTGATTTTATGTTGTTATTAACTTGATTACCGCAGATGGCTTCTAGATTTATTTGCCCAAACCCCAATGCCTCTATCAAAACATTGGTCAAGTGGTTAAGGTAATTAGTTCACGCCCATCCTCCCCAGTACGGTGTGAGGGTGCCAAACCAAATAGCGCTAGCAACTAATAACCTCGTTGCCTCCCCGGCAACTAATCGGTAGATGTAAGGGGTCTTAATGATAGAAATGAGTGTAATAACAAACATCCCAATAACCTGACATTCCTCCCCGGAACGTTACCTTGGGTTGCTCGGTATGATTAATTACTTGGAAAAAGAGCAGTGAACTCACCTTGGAAAAAGAGCAGTGAACTCATGCTTGGAAAAAGAGCAGTGAACTCACCTTGGGTTGCTCGGTATGATTAATTACTTGCTCACACTTAAACAGTCACAGCCTATGGTATTCATGTTTACCTAATTAGTTTTCATTCGCATGGTTCTCGTATAATTCACAAACATGGTGTGCATTCGAACATCTTAACAGTTATTCAAGTTCATATGACTCCACAATTCTCATGTATGTTTCACAACGGTGTTAACAGTTACATGTACTACTCATGTATGTATCTTAACAGTCGATGATCATATCATTTACAGACAGTGATAGAGTTTCGTCACAAAGAATCATTCATATCATTCAGGTTCCAACAACAGTCCGATCTATCTCTGGACAGTGAAACTTCAACCGACGAAACACTAAGATGTTTCGTCGATACCATGGGTGACGAATCTCTAGATGTTTCGTCGATGTGAGGGGTGGCGAATCACCAGGTGTTTTGTCGACTACTCTTAACAGTTTCATCGTTTCATTAAACCCTAATATTCACAGTTTCCTTATCGCAGATTACAATTCAACCAGTTTCTAGTTTTGCCATGCAAGCACATCATGTTTTTACTCACGATTAGTCTACAAATAACATCATTAATCAACATAACATTATCACTCATCATGCATCATAACAGTTAGCATGAATCATTATTGTAACCCTAATAGTTCATCAACGAGGTACAACACCAGAATCACAAATAGGCATAATCTAACAATGACCATAGAAATGCATCATTCCTATTCTTGTAATCATGGATCAAAACAGCTGATCAATCAAAGAAACATCATGCACAAGATTCACTATATCACAATACTACATGCCAAGATTAATCTATCGATCGGACCAAGACACTAACCGTGGTATCGGAAAGATAAGTTTGATTCACGGGGAAAATAGACTTCACAAGAGGAGAGAACTGTCATCGAAGTCCCAAGAGTGGTTTAGGGTTCGCTAAAAGTGTTTCGTAACTCTTGAGTATGTATAAATAGTCGAGCAGTCAGTTGGGCCTCATCTGGGCCGAAGGCCCATGCGGCGAAACACTCCCAGACGAAACACCCATGTTTCGTCGATTAGGCTTATGGCGAAACTCCATGTTTCGTCGAGTATAGTTGGTTGTTGCACTAATGTTTCATCATGCATAGTTTTAATTTGCAAAAGTTTACCAGTTTATAATAAGTTTATATTAATTAACCAATCCATAATGCAACACACAATCAAATAAATTTCAAAGACAGAGTTTGTAACAAGTGACGTGTCAAAGTGAAGACCTTGAAAACTTGGGTTGTCACATCATCCCCAACTTGAAAGAAATTTCGTCCTGAAATTTAATAAGTAACCCAAAACGGCAAGGTGTTAGATCAGGATGATTGTTGAATTTCTGCGGGTGCCACATCATCCCCAACTTGATTAGGAATTTCGTCCCGAATTTCACTAGTTGTGCCAGACTTAGGTTTGTCAGGCTTGGACTTATCATCTGGGAATAAATGTGGGTACTTGAGCTTCATCTGATCCTCTCGTTCCCATTTGAACTCCGGTCCACGTCTTGAGTTCCAATGAACCCTCACGATCGGAATTCGGCTGTGCTTATGTACCTTGACCTCCCGGTCCATAATTTCAATTGGTTCTTCGACAAACTGCAACTTGTCGTCTATTTTTAGCTCTTGAAACAGTACCACAAGTGTTTCATCGGACAAACACTTCTTTAGCTGAGAGACATGAAAGTCATCATGGACGTTACCCAACTCAACAGGTAACTCTAACTTGTAGGCCACTTTACCGATTCGTTCAAGAATTTTAAACGGCCCAACATAACGAGGGTTAAGCTTGTCGCGTTTCCCAAAACGCACCACACCCTTCCAGGGTGAGACCTTCAACATAACAAGATCACCAACTGCGAACTCTAAAGGTTTCCTACGCTTATCAGCGTAGCTTTTCTAACGGACGCACGCTGCTGCCATCAGATTCCTGATCTGAACAATCTTTTCTGAAGTTTCCAACACAAGTTCAGGGCCTGTGACCTGGCTGTCACCCACCTCAGCCCAACAGAGAGGTGAACGACACTTTTTTCCGTACAATGCTTCGAATGGAGCTGCCTGAATACTGGTATGGTAGCTATTGTTGTAAGAAAACTCTATCAAAGGCAAGTGTTTCTCCCAAACCTTGCCAAAATCAATCACACACGCCCGCAACATGTCTTCAAGTGTCTGGATGGTTCGTTCACTTTGACCATCTGACTGCGGGTGATAAGCAGTACTCATGTCGAGACGCGAGCCGAATGATTTGTGCATCGACTGCCACAAATCTGAGATGAAACGTGTGTCACGGTAAGAGATAATAGAAGTTGGCACCCCGTGCCTAGAAACCACCTCCTTGAGGTATACAACAACTAATTATGAGAACTTATCCGTTTCCTTGATCGCTAGAAAGTGCGCTGACTTCGTGAGACGATCAACGACCACCCAAATTGTGTCGTTCCCGTTTTGAGTTCTCGGTAGTCCAGTGACAAAATCCATTGCGATTTGCTCCCATTTCCACATGGGTATTTCTGGCTGTTGCAGCAATCTAGACGGTTTCTGATATTCCACTTTAACCTTCGAGCAGGTCAAACATTTACTCACATAAGTCGCGATGTGAGCTTTCATCTTTAGCCACCAATACATGGCTTTGAGACCCTGATACATCTTATCCGAACCTGGGTGAACAGAGTATCGAGACTTGTGTGCTTCGTCCATCACAAGTTCTCTAAGGTTACCAAACAACAGGATCCATATCCGCTCCATAAAATAGTAAATGCCATCTGATCTCTTCTCGAGTCATTTCTCCATGCCCCGTAAATACTCATCTTCATAGTTTTCCTCCTTCAACGCTTCGGTCTGATCTGAACGGATCTGGTCAGGTAGGTTAGAATCAATGGTAAGCTGCAAGGCGCGAACACGTTTGGGTTTCTATTCCTTTTGACTAAGAGCATCAGCTACAACGTTAGCCTTACCCGGATGGTACTTGATTGCACAGTCGTAGTCATTTAAGAGTTCTACCCAGCGACGCTGTCGCATATTCAAATCCTTCTGGTCGAAAATATGCTGAAGGCTCCTGTGGTCGGTATAAATAGTGCATTTAGTACCGTACAGGTAATGCCTCCAGATTTTGAGCGCAAATGCCACGGCTCCCAACTCTAAGTTGTGTGTCGTATAATTCCTCTCGTGAATCTTCAACTGTCACGAGGTGTAAGCTATCACTTTCTCACATTGCATCCGCACGCAACCGAGACCCTGAATCGAAGCATCACAATATACCACAAAATCTTCTGTTCCTTTAGGTAGAGACAAAATCGGCGCACTGCAGAGTTTCTGTTTCAGCAACTGGAAAGCATCTTCTTGCTTCGTTCCCCACGAGTATACAATGACCTTTTGTGTTAATGAAGTAAGAGGTTGGGCGATGTTCGAAAAGTCCTTGATAAACCTGTGATAGTACCCAGCGAGTCCAAGAAATTGTCGCACCTCTGAAGGAGTCTTTGGTGCCGCCCAATTTCTGATAGCATCAATCTTGGCAGGATCCACATGTATCCCTGATTCATTCACAATGTGGCCAAGGAAGTGTACCTCTCGAATCCAGAAGTCACGCTTAGAGAATTTCGCGTAAAGTTGCTCCTTCCTCAGAAGTTCCAAAATAAGACGTAGGTGCCGCTCGTGATCTTCCTTGCTCTTTGAATAGATCAGAATGTCTTCGATAAATACAATAATGAAGTCGTTGAGATACAATTTGCATACTCGGTTCATGAGATCCATGAAGACCGCTGGCGCGTTCGTCAAACCAAATGGCATAACTAAAAACTCATAATGCCCATACCGCGTTCGAAAGGCTGTTTTAGGAACATCCTCCTCTCAGACCCTCATCTGATGATAGCCCGATCTCAAGTCGATCTTCGAGTAAAAACTTGACCCCTGAAACTGGTCAAACAAGTCGTCGATACGTGGCAAAGGATAACGGTTCTTGACAGTCACCTTGTTAAGTTCCCGATAATCAATACACATGCGAAAGGACCCGTCTTTCTTCTTTACGAACAGAACTAGGGCTCCCCAAGGCGAAGAGCTGGGTCAAATAAAGCCCCTATCCAGTAACTATTGCAGTTGATTAAACAACTCCTGCAATTCTCCAGGTGATAAACGGTAAAGAGCACGAGCTATCGGGGCTGCTCCTGGCGCAAGATCAATCTGAAATTCCACTTGACGGAGAGGAGGTAAACCAGGAAGTTCCTCAGGAAACACATCGGCAAATTTGCGTACCACTGGCTGATCCTCAATCCTTCTTCCTCCTGACGGGGCATCAATAACAAGTGCTAGAATAGCAGGATACCCCTTTCGTAGACATTTCTGCGCTTGCATAGCTGAGATGATACCAACCATCGCACCACTGCGATGCCCCTGAACCGATAATGACTCTCCACCAGGGAGAGGAATACGTACAATCTTCTCCTTGCATAGAATCTCAGCTTGATGTTTCGAAAACCAATCCATACCAACTACTATATCAAAACTACCGAGGGTAACAGGAAGGAGGTCAATATCAAACACTTGACCCACAAGATCTAGTTTACACCCAAAAAGGACATGTGAAGCTTCAATCGTTTTACCATTAGCTAGTTCCACTACATGTTTAACTTCTAAAGGTGTTGGGGTTAACCCTAATCGCTGACTGAACTCTAAGGACACATAACTCCAATCAGCACCGGAATCAAATAATACAGAAGCAAAAAGATCGTTCACAGAAAACGTACCAGTCACGACATTGTCGTCGTTCCTAGCATCGCCAGCACCAATCGTGAACACTCTTCCATGAGCACCATTTCCCCCATTATTGCCGTTATTGTTGTTCCCAACATTGTTGTTGTTCTGGCGGTTGTTGTTATCATTGGCGTTCTAATTCAGCTGAGGGCAATCCCGCTTGATGTGGCCCTCATCCCCACACTGGAAACACCCCTTCTTAAAGCCCTGGTTCTGTTGGGGTTGTTGCCTTTGCTGTCACTGATGCTGCTGATTTTGTTGTTGCTGCTGCTGCTTTGGCTGCGGGGCTCTATAGTCTTTGGCCTCATTGCCCACCTTTTCGCACCTACGAAAAGTCCAGACACACGGTCCATAATGATGATAACCACACTTGTTGCACTGTGGCTTCTTTCCAACGTAGGAGCCTTGATTCTGATTGCTGCCCTGGCCTTGGTTAACTGAGGACGACTGACTGAAACTACGGTCATTGCTGTTGTCAAGCCTTTTCTGAGATTGACTGGCACTGGTTGCCTTATCAGTGTCGTTCCATTTTCGCTTGTTATCACTAGCAGGTGTGGTAGCTGTAGCAGCAGTGGTAGTAGCAGATTTACGAGGCGGCAATGAGCCACGCTCGACCTCTTGGTCAGTAATCTTATGTGCCAAATGGATGATCTGGGGCAGATTGTTAAGGTTTGCAGCAGTGACATACCCCTTTACAGCTGATGCCAGGCCCTTGAGATACAACTCAATTCGTCGATGTGGAGGTCGAGACAGGTTAGGGCACAAAATTGCTAGCTCATGAGATCGTTTCGTGTAAGCCTCGATTGGGGATCCTTCCATTTGCAAATCGTAGTACTCATTCTCAAGCTTCTGAATCTCATCATGAGGACAGTACTCTTCTCGCATCAACTCCTTAAAATCATCCCGAGTAGTGGCGTTAGCCATCTCGATGCCCAACATTTGTACCTGGGCATTCCACCAAGTTAAGGCACCATCCTCCAAAGTGCTAGTAGCATACTTCACCCGGTCCCCCACGGGACAGTTACACATAGCAAACACTGATTCAGCATTCTCAAGCCAACGCAGTAACCCCACAGCCCCTTCAGTCCCACTGAACGTCTGTGGCTTACAATCCATGAATGTCTTGAATGTGCAGGCAGGCGGATTGTTCTGATGCGCTGGCTGACCGGCTTGGTTGGCTGCCAAAGCCTCAGCCACACGTGTGTTGATTAAGTTTGTCAGCTCAGCTTGGGTCATCGTGATGTGACCACGTCCATGACCTCGTCCACTCATGATTCTATATAAAGAGAGGGAACAAATTTAGGAGTCGAGAAGAGGTAAGAGTCAAGTCTCACGTTGAAATCTACAACTACCAAGTTTACACACAATAGGGCAGAACCCTTCTCACACTCGTTAAGCCTCACTGGGACTTACATTCACCTCACGTTATTATTATGTGTGCGCCCATAATAATAAGGCAATTTGCATGCTTATCTCAGTGCCTCTTAACTTCTACTAGAAGTTTCCCCCACATTCAAATAGCACAACGAAAGGCATTACAAGATTAATAATCACAAGAGTTGAAGGGTAGTGCCCCACTATCTTGCTCCACTAAGACACGCAGCACAGGTAATCACATCAAGGTTTCAAATATGTTGTTTTATGCAAGTCGTGTGTGTGTAACTACTAAACAAGTAATGCATAAAGTAAATAGAAGACGAACCTTGCAATCTGGAGCTGAGTGTCATGGTCGATTTTCAAATTTGTTCGGTTATAGTCTGGTTTTATAAAAACGTTTTAAAACCTAATTCACTATAACTAGTGGCTCTGATACCAAACTGTCTCACCCCCAAAATACAACATGCGGAATCACCGCGGGGCGTGTGACGTACCAGGATCCAAGCCACCAATCACATTGAACTACGCATAATATTTAAATAAAACATTCCATTAATTTCAAAATATAAATCCAAGTCATAAGTTAAACCAAAGTAGTTGTTCAGCGGAAGCATAATGTAAACTGTAAATCGATTGTTTCAAAACAGGTGTTCATAATCAACGAAGCAAGTATCCAAGAGTCTCGACCCATGACCAATCCAGCACTCCCAGATAGCAAGTCCATCTCAAGAATCTATCGACCTGCAAGCATGCAGACAAGTGTGTCAGACGACGTTGGTGAGTTTAAAGTTTTGTTAACGCTTTTAGTTACCAGATATGAGTATATGACAGTTCAATGATTTGATTTGATGTTGTTATTAACTCGATTACCGCAGATGGCTTCAAGATTTATTTGCCCAAACCCCAATGCCTCTATCAAAACATTAATCAAGTGGTTAAGGTAATTAGTTCACGCCCGTCCTCCCCGGTACGGTGTGAGGGTGCCAAACCTAATAGCGCTATCAACTAATAACATCGTTGCCTCCCCTGCAACTAATCGGTAGATGTAAGGGGTCTTAATGATAGAAATGAGTGTAATAACAAACATCCCAATAACCTGACATTCCTCCCCGTATCATTACCCGATATCCCTCCTCGGGATGCATGCTTGGAAAAAGAGCAGTGAACTCACCTTGGTTTGCTCGGTATGATTAATTACTTGCTCACACTTAAACAGTCACAGCCTATGGTATTCATGTTTATGTAATTAGTTTTCATTCGCATGGTTCTCGTATAATTCACAAACATGTTGTGAATTCGAACATCTTAACAGTTATTCAAGTTCATACGACTCCACAATTCTCATGTATGTTTCACAACGGTGTTAACTGTTACATGTACTACTCATGTATGTATCTTAACAATCGATGTTCATATCATTTACAGACAGTAATAGAGTTTCGTCACAAAGAATCATTCACATCATTCAGGTTCCAACAACAGTCCAATCTATCTCCTGGACGGCGAAACTTCAACCGACGAAACACTGAGATGTTTCGTCGATACCATGGGTGACGAATCTCTAGATGTTTCGTCTATGTGAGGGGTGGCGAATCACCAGGTGTTTCGTCGACTACTCTTAACAGTTTCATCATTTCATTAAACCCTAATATTCACAGTTTCCTTATCACATATTACAATTCAACTAGTTTCTGGCTTTGCCGTGCAAGCACATCATGTTTTTAGTCTCGATTAGTCTACTAATAACATCATTAATCATCATAACATTATCTCTCATCATTCATCATAACAGTTAGAATGAATCATTATTGTAACCCTAATAGTTCATCAACTAGGTACAACACCAAAATCACAAACAAGCATAGTCTAACAATGACCATAGAAACGCATCATTCCTAATCTCGTAATCATGGATCAAAACAGCCGATCAATCAAAGAAACATCATTCACAAGATTCACTATATCACAATACTACATGCCAAGATTAATCTATCAATCGGACCAAGACACTAACCCCAGGTATCGGAAAGATAAGTTTGATTCACGGGGAAAATAGACTTCACAAGAGGAGAGAACTGCCGTTGAACTCCCAAGAGTGGTTTAGGGTTTGCTAAAAGTGTTTCGTAACTCTTGAGTATGTATCAATAGTCGAGCAGTCAGCTGGGCCGAAGGCCCATGCACTGAAACACTCCCCGGCGAAACACCCATGTTTCGTCGACCAGGGTTATGGCGAAACTCCATGTTTCGTCGAGTACAGTTCGTTGTTGCACTAATATTTCATCACGCATAGTTTTAATTTGCAAAAGTTTACTAGTTTATAATAAGTTTATATTAATTAACCAATCCATAATGCAACACACACTCAAATAAATTTCAAAGACAGAGTTTGTAACAAGTGACTTATCAAAGAGAAGACCTTGAAAACTTGGGTTGTCATAAGTACCGTGTTCCACCATTCTAACGCTCCTTCCTTGAAGAGGTGGGATGCATACATAACCTTATCTTCTTCGGCACATTTACTTATTTTAATTACTGCTTCGGTTTTCTCTAACCAACGCAGTGCAGCAGTTGCCCCTTCGTTGCCTGCAAATTCTATCGGTTTACAGGAAAGAAATTCCTTGTAAGTGCAACCAGGTGTTGCAGCTTTCATTTTTTTAAGAAATGGGGCTTGAACCACCTCATTATTATTTCCGCCTCCATTTACACTGTTACTGAAATTATCGTCGCGAGTACGTTTTCTATGGTTGGTTTGTGAAGGTTCACGGGGTTCTTGACAGCAGCGACGATTGCCGGGATAGCATTGGCTATTCCCTGGGCAACGATATTTTCTATGTCTTGTCTGTTAAGGAAGTGATCATCATTGTTTTGTTCAGATTGATTAACTTAATTGACTGGTTGGTTTTACGCATTTTCCATCTGAATAATTAACAATATATGCAAAATATTACCACAAAATAGCTAACAATCAAACACAATAAAGCAATCACACATAATCACGTCAACACGTATAGCCAAAATAGTCGACTTTGCGACTTTCATATATATATATATATATATATATATATATATATATATAAGGAGATGATCATGAGAAAACTACATATAAATGAGAAAACTAGAAAACTAACTAAAAAAACCTAAAAAAAAAGCTAAAAAACATAACAATTTTTTTTATAAATTCTTTTAAAAAATTCGCTAGTTTTTATTTATAAAAAAAAAATCAAATTTTTTTTTGTTGTACTGCACATGTGCATTATATGTGTACTACACATGTGCACTATATCCGTAATAGTGCACATGTGCAATACAACAAAAAACCTTCTTTTTTATTTTTTATTTTTTTGAAATTTTTTTTCCATGAATAAAAAGCTGCGATTTTTTATAAAAAAAAAATTTGGTATGTTTTTTTGGCTTTTTTAGTTGGTTTTTTTGTTTTCTCATTTAAACTAGTTTTCTCATGATCCATCCCCTAAATATATATATGCACCGATACACACCCCTTATATTACAAAAGTTTTATTTGAGTTATTTTACATGATTATATTTTATTATTTATTATTATTATTTTATTATTATTAAACACACAACCACAGTTAACCGGCCTTTCAGAAACGACCCTCTCTCTCGTCGTATTTCCATGAGATTTTCTTCCCCACATCTCGAATCCTATTTCCTGCGTCCACTAGTTCCTCGCCATAGCGGCGGAGTTCAGCTAAGTTGTCTGAGCTCATAGGTGGGTTTGGTGCAGGCTCAGGGTCAAACTGGGGAAAATAGACGTTGGGGTTATTCATGAAATTCTGAAACTGCCAGTCACTCGTCCACCATTCCTCCAATTCGCCGGGTAAAAGTTGGTGGTTGACAATAGGATCTGGGATAGCAGGCTCCAAATTAACTGGAAGTTGTGATTCAGCAGGGTAATTGAAGAGGTTTTCGTTATCAGGTCCGATGAGGTCACAATTTGCCAGTTTGCGATCAAGCTCCTCCCACGGTGGCATTTCCTGGGCTTGCTCGGAACTTTCCCCGATCTCTTTTCCTTTCCCTTTATCCTTCGGATCCTCAGTCTTTTTAACCTTCTGGGCTGCTGGCTTCTTCCTACGTCCGCGTTTCCAGTCCCGGATTCTCCTTCTCTTTTTCGGTTTTGGTTTCTCCTGCGGCTGGGCCTGGAATTCCATAGGTTCCTCAGTGTCGGCCTGATAACCGGAAAAGCCCCCGTGAATTTCCATGTCAGCAGAATGGATAGTGAGGTTCTGAAGAGCTTCAGACAACTCATTCATGCTATTAATATATAAAGGAAACACAAAAATCCTAGTTAGAATGTTATTTATTGCAAATTAAATTTTCACAGAATCACAGAATGGAAATTTGAAAAGTTAAGTATTTCTAAATACTTAATTAGCTTAAATCAGTGGCTCTGATACCAGCTTTTTTTGTCACGGCCCCCGTCCCGGTTTTACTAGGTTCAGGAGCTGCGGGACAGAAACCCGTGGTATTGATGTTTAATTTGGCAGCGGAAATTTTAACAGGATCGTGAAAACTGAAAATGCCCATTTATTTTATTTTACAAATTTAGGGGGGGGGGGGGGGGGTAAACCCCGTAATTTACAATAAAGGAATTTCACGAGGAAATTCCCTGTTTCACAAAACATGTTTATTTATTTTACTGAGCCACCTTCTTCAAGCTGTAGTGCTATACTTTTTCCTTGGTTCATAGTAAATCACCTGAAACATGTTTTTAAAAAGATTTTATCAGCGGGAAAATACTGGCGAGTCACTCAATTTGTACAAAACGACACATTGTTATAATATACAGTATTAAGGGACAATGCACACGAAACTTGGTCAGTAACTTAATACAACATTTACGATAAACTCATGAAATCAAAACCCTCACGACGGATAACAAGGTATAGCCCGAATTCGGGCAGCACTTAAACATCCATCGGATCGGTTTCAATCGATCGGACATTGTATCGTAGTGTGATCGAGTTAATACCCTATACTCGTAGCAGCGTTTCCCTATGTGAAACTATGATTTTGAGTAGTATCTTTCGTCTTTGAGAAAGTTTTACGTACACAGATGAAAAGCCCATGAACTGCTCAATTTATAGCTGATTTTTAAGTCTCTCGCGGCTCGTGTAACCCTTAAGAGGATCTTACGCGGCCCGCGAGGGCCACCTATGCTACGATTAGGGCTAGCGTGTCACGCGTAGGTCCGCCACGTGGCTGACACGTGGCCTGAATTCCTTTCTGGTTGATCTTCAAGCTGTCGCGGCCCGCGTAAGCTTCCCTTAAGTCTTACGCTGCCCGCGAGAGACCCTTAAAATTTGAATTTCTTGATTTTCAACAAGGATTAGGGTTTTAGGGGTCCGGGTTTCTACTTACGGGTCGTTTTGGGACATTTTTGTAGGTCTTTACACCTTCCTTGCACGAATTGTAGATTTCTTTTCCTGTACCGGCCACCCTAAAAATATGTATGATAGAGATGAAAAACCCTAAGAAACTATTAGACCATCTCCACATTCTTAGTTTTCACTTTTTTCTAACAATTTTTTTGTCAACATATAACTAGATGGGTCATAGATAGACTATACCGATGCTACGAATAAGAAAACTAACGGACGAGTACCACAATGCAAGTTATCTCCCCTGTCGCATCACGCGGGCACCCTACTAGTATATATATATATATATATATATATATATATATATATGAGAAGGATCCATTAGGAACCACCCTTTATTGCGAGAACCGCGAGAACCAATGTGAACACAACAAAAAATGCCTAAAAATAGCTAAAAAACACACAATTTTTTTTAATATTTTTTAATAAAAAATTCGCTATATTTCGTTACCAAAAAAATTTTATTTTTTTTAAAATACTAAAAGTAGCGATTTTAATGTAAAAAAATATAAAAAAAAATTAGTGTGTTTTTTATTAGGTTTTTTGGGGGTTTAGTTTTTAGCATTTTAGCTTTGGTTGTGTTCACATTGGTTCTCGCGGTTCTCGCAATAAATGTGGTTCTCGCATGAAGCTTACCCTATATATATATAGGAGAAGGTTCTATGCAGAACACAAAATATTGCGAGAACACGCAGAACACAATGAAATACCTATTTTTTCAATCCTAAAAACCTAAAAAGTAAATGAAAATGTTACAAATGTAAGATTTATTGTTTCTTATACTAGAATTCAAAGAAAAATATGGAAAATGATTACTTTTTCTATAACCTACACATATGTAGGTTATGTGTAGGTTAAATTACCAACATGTATGTAAGCTACGTGTAGGTAAAAAAATATGATTTTTTATGTATATATAATACACATATGAATGTAAGAAACATAAAATTAAAAAAACATGAAACTTAAATCCCAATATTTAGTGTTTTAGAGTTGTTCTTTTTGTTCTCGCAATAATTAGTGTTCTGTAATATATATATATATATATATATATATATATATATATATATATATATATATATATATATATATATAGGGGATCGCTAGAATGAGAACCACCACGAGTTATGAGAACCACGAGAACCGCGCCCCGCGGGTGGCCGTCGGCGACGAAATTTTTTTTACACCTAGATCCGTATATTTTAGTGGGGGGTTTAAATTTTCGGTTCAAACGGCGCGCCCGAGGGGGTAGTTTTTTACGCCCAAAGTTTGGGTTTTTTTAATTTTTTTAATTTTTCTTTTTTTTTACCAAACTTTGGGCGTAAAAAACTACCCCCTTGGGCGCGCCGTTTGAACCGAAACTTTAAACCCCCCGCTAAAATATACGGATCTAGGTGTAAAAAAAATTTCGTCGCCGACGGCCACCCGCGGGGCGCGGTTCTCGTGGTTCTCATAACTCGTGGTGGTTCTCATTCTAGCGGCCCCCTATATATATATATATATATATATATATATATATATAATTGATAAGAACTTGAGTGATACCCAAGATTGGATGGTGCTGAAATGCTTGCATGTGGTCTTGCAACCCACTTCGTCCCGTTAGAGGTTCATTCTATTTTGATTTTCTAGAATTATTTCTCCATTCCCAAAATTGTTTTATTGCTCTCAATAGTATCTGTGAACAGAAATTATCCTCATTAGAAGATGCATTATGCAAAGCAACTACAGGTGATCCAAAAATTATCAACAATATTATACATGACTTCTCAAACAAAAATCCTACGTTAAAAGAAAAGAGCCACTATTTCCGGTATGTTTTTTTTGTGGCTGCCATTCATGACTTCAGTTTTTTTGGTAACTGTGAGAATCCGTCAAGAAAACTCACGGGACCCCACCAATAT
The DNA here is from genome assembly GCA_030545235.1 of Helianthus tuberosus. Taxonomy (NCBI): domain Eukaryota; kingdom Viridiplantae; phylum Streptophyta; class Magnoliopsida; order Asterales; family Asteraceae; genus Helianthus; species Helianthus tuberosus. The sequence goes on along the minus strand of CM060427.1, from coordinate 135,512,528 downwards.
GTAGCAGGTGCTTACAATTAAGTTTGCTACCGTATGCTGCAGGTTAAAAACCATTAATAGTTGTTTCTCTCGGAGAACTGTTGGGGATATTATCTCTGCACTTGTAAGTTCCATGAACAAAAAATGTACTCGTATCCTGCATTTTTTTGCATGAAAATAGGTTTTATACTTTTGTAAAAATCTGTTATTCTAGATTTCCTTTGAAAATCACAGCTTTTGGAAATTTCTTATTTTCCAATCTTTAAGGAATGAGTGGATAGTATTATATGGTATTGTTTACTTTAAATCTAAATATATTTACTCGCCATTTAAAATAAAAGCGTTTCACTTTTGCCAGGAGGAGGAGGGTGATAAAAACATGGATGACTGGATCTCATGGACTATCCAGGCCTTAAAGAAAGCATCACCAACAAGTCTCAAAATTTCTCTTCGCTCTGTAAGTACTTACCATGCTCTTGATTTTATATATATTTAATACGTTATCTTATAAACTCATCTCCACTATAAGCCAATCTTTATACAATAAGTGAGGTTCCTTCTTATGATATAATGTAAAGATTCTTTTTTTAAGTATATGATTGATATCGATTCTTTCATTTTTTTCTTCTTATTTCTTCGATTCGGATTAGATTTTTGAAAGGTCGGTATCGGTACGAACAGGTATAGGAAAGTTAAAGCTGTTAGATTTTTGAGGGGGTGATATACTGTTAAGCTTGTTTTGTTCTTATTTAGGGATATTTTAACCGTGTTTTTAAGGTACATTGTCTTATAAGTAACTTGCAAACGGTTATGTATGACATAGGTTGAGGAGAAAATGAGGTTGCTTCATGATGAAAAGGATATGAAACTAAAACGTTTAGATGAAAAGGGTGCAGAACCGCACAAAGGGTGCAGAACGGCACAAACCATTTCTCCTTATCATTTGGAAACCTTGTAAAGTTTCCGAAACGGATTAAAAGGAAATATGTTCGGTATTCGATCAGAATAGCGTCTAGGTTCATAGTTCGACTAAGGAAGTGTTATTTTAAGGTAACACGTGTAAATGACTTTGGAATGCGCATGTTGTCATACAGCTGGATTTAAGAGGCAATTATGATTTCAAACTTCCACCCTTAGTTAAGTGGTTTAAGGTCGGAAGTTATATCACTTAAAAAAAAGGCAGCGAGTTGGTCTAAAGGTCCTTGATTAGTCTTTCGGAACCGGGCAACTCGGGTTGGGGTCCTGCGGTACCGGTCCTCCTTTACTGTTTTCGTTTTCGTTTTCTTTTTTTTTTCTATTTCTAAACCTTCCTTTGGTCCTCTAATCCTTACTATTGTTGAATTGCCATTTAGTCATTTAACTTAAATACATTGACTTCCAAGATCAGTATGTAATAGAATTGCCATTTAATATGTAACTAGTGGGGAGCCCGCGCGTTGCAGCGGGGTCGTCAATACGGGACGAGAACATAATTCAAACCTTAAAGCGATTAAAAAAAATCGTATACAAGTGTGTATATAAATAAAAGCACCCGCGCTTCGCTGCGGGGTAACACTCACCCACAGTGAGTGTGTCATACAATTGCACATTCTTAATAAATACACTATTTACGAATGCTTCGATCAAACTACCAAGCTTCGGATTGGCGATTTGAACGCATCGAGTAAGCTTACCGAGTTCTTCACGAGGCGTTTGTGTCATCACGTTGAGAAGACAGCCGCACGTCCGCTCATCCGGAGTTATACCAAGTGCGATGATTCGGTCAAACGTTGTCACCACATCGTCTGTCCGGTCGGCTTTCCCGTAGCATTGTATTAGCGAGATTAAAACGTATATATCGTTGTGAACGTTACCGTAAATTCCCACTCGTCCCGTAAATTTTTATAATCGTTGTGAACGTTACCGCATCAAGTCGCCACTTCTCGGTCCTCGAACGATCATACAACCTCAACGTCATATCCATATTCCCAACGCGTCCGTAACAATCAATCATCACCGCGTAAGTAACATCATCCGGCTCAACCCCAAACGCCGCCATTTTCTCAAACCACTCCACAGCCTTCCCGGGCAACGAGCGCAACCTCGAACACCTAATAATCGTCGAAAACGTAACGTTATCTGGCGCAACACCTCTCTCAACCATTTCAGCAAACACCTTCTCTGCATGATTCAAATCTTTACTCTTCCTAAACACCTTCATAGTCACATTGTAAAGCACAACCTCCCTACTCAACTCACACCTATCCTGAAAATACTTTAACACAATCTGAGCCACTCGAGCATGCGACAACTTATTAATAACAATAACACCATCTTGCTTCACTAACTCACCCCCTAACTTACTATCTAACACCCTAAAAACATCCTCTTCAACTGGCAAACAAGAATTTAAACCTTCTGCTACTTGAACAAGAGTGACTTCTTAACCTGTAGTTGAACAGAGAAAAGAAAATTACCCCTAATGCCTACATAATGCAACAACATTAAATGTGCACCTGGTTATTCTTAACATCAACATATATAACGTTTCCCGACTTAGATTGTACTTCGGCAGTTTTGCTCTTCACACCAACCTTGTCAACATTATTATAATAGGTCAAAAGAGCCGTAAAACTTATTAAGCAAAAAAACCTAAATTAAAAACTTACTATAAAAGGAACAGGTGCATCCAAGAAATCTAGCATGTCATTTGGCAAGACCTGAAGCAAATAAATTAAGACAACATTTGAGCTCGGAGGATACAAATACATTATAGAAGATGTGCCTTAAAAAACGTTAAAGCTCGGCTCGTTCGATCTTTTAACCGAGCCGATAAATAGAAGATGTGCCTTAAAATGCTTTTCAATCATTACAACTGAAGAAATGAAAACACTGAACACTATCCAAAGATTTGTCTTACCATTCAGTTTCAGTCCGTCTCTTGATCAACTCCTTCACAACCTATCAAACGAAAACACTGATCACTCTCCAAAAATTTGTATATATCAATATATGAATAACATAAACACATATGAATATATTATGATAAGAGTGTCAAAGAGAGTATTTTAACAGGAATTATTGGAGATTACAGCTCCAAAATTTAACATGAACAGCCCAATAATAATAATAATAATAATATTAAAACTCCTGTAAAAACGGATGAAACTTCATCACTGGCCTCAATATATAGAAATTAGAAGGCACACCCTATGTTTCAGATGAAGAGCAACAATTTAAAGTTTAAACATTTAAAATCATTTGGACTCATTTCAAGTTCAAAATTGAGGTCAAATAGTGTTCTGAACGATCTCAAAACTTGATGCCAAATAGTGTTCTAACTTGATCACCAGATTAAATTTGCAAACTGCTAGGTCACGCTTCCCTTTGAAAATCACAAAATCTAATATAATCACCTACAAATCTACGATTCGCATAAACATAGAAATAGATGTCAGATAGTGTTCCAAACAACCTCACAATTGATTTCAAATAGTGTTCTAAACTGGTCACCAGATTAAATTTTTTTAAAAAATGCTAGTTCACACTTTCCCTATAAAAATAAAAAATCTAATCTAATCACCTACAAATCTACAACTTGCATAAACATAGAAACTGATGTCATACAATCACCTGGCGGTGCCTGAATAAAACCACACACGATAAACCGAAAGTATATATTATAAATTTGACCTATTTACTTAAGATAGGTCCATTCAACTTATGTTTTCTTTTCCTTTTTACGTTAAAGGATCAAACGGGTAATACCAAAAGAAAATGAGTCAAACGGGTTGAAAGTCTCCCGGATTGTACGCTTAAACATGCTAAATCAATTTAATCAAGAAAGATTATCTATGAAATAATATAAACTCTTGTAAGAATATTTAAAACGCTAATTGTTTACAAAAACAAAATTCTTACATCGTATTCTTCCAATTCACAATTGTCAATCGTGACAACAGTCGGTTTCGAAATAGGCGGGTGGAGATATTGTTGTGCTTCTTCCCACGTAAACTTGAGCTCCAACGCATCTTCACTATGCATGTGAAGGCTCTTGCTTTTCGACCCGATATTTCGAGTCTTTTTTTCCTCAGACGACTGCACTGAATCCCAGTTACTGGTGCCTTCTTGTGTCATATTCTTTGCCAAAAACGGAACTTTAATTAGCAAAAGTGAATTAAACAAACCGAAAATATAATGAAAAGAAAACAAAGGTCCTACTGTCGGTAAGTTTCCATTGTCGGTACATGTAAGAGCTCCACCGTTAACGGGGTTAGGAAGCGCAGGTGCGTCTGCAAGAACCGTTGCCTTTCGACACCCTATTACAAGTTTATCTTCTGGATCTAATCGACTAAATATCACTGCAGAAATATAAATAAAATGACAAATTTAAAGAAAAGATGAAGTCAAATACATAAATACCACAGTCCACAGGGGTCATGAAAATTAAAATTACGTGAAATGGATTGTAAAACCTATAGATGCGTTTAAACGCATTCAAGACGGAAATTTCGGATAGATTAACTCAATACGGTACAGATAGATATGATAAGAAAGAATCGGAACAAATTTATTGATACCGAAAGAGTTTACATCATTTAAGCTCTGGGAGAATCAAGTGTGATATCTCCTCTCAAAAAAAACTTGTGTGGATCAAACGCATGGCACCTCTATTTATAGCCCATTACCCATACAATTGGTACATTTAAACATTTGGCACTCAGTCAAATGTAACTCTCATACGTTTGACTGTTCTCGCGTTTAAACTCACTAACAAATACATATATAGTGTAGACTCTATCTAGCCTATTCGCATAGTAACAGACACAAATATGCATTAACAGATACCTGTGTCGCCAGCTTCCAACTGCATGTTCTGTATGCAAGGGGTGACGCCTTCTAGAACATACATGCAGCTGTTATTGTTGGGCCAAAATCTGAACTGAAACGTCCATTCTTTCCCTTTTATATCCCGGATCTTTAGTGGTACACCTTCGGATTGATTAATGGGTGGGAAATATGCCTGCACCAATATTTGATTATCTGAAATTTAGAGCCTGTGATAAAATGATAGAAATAACTAAATAAGTAAAGAACAAATAAAGTCAACCCACTTCGGCACATGCTTTTGGCGACTAAACAACCGATTCGACCTGCATCACTTGCACTCAGAATCTTCTCAAATAGCGGAGTAAGAGTACAATTGAAGTTTAAGCTAAAAAAACATTAAGGTGAACAGGACACACGTATTTTCTAAATGTTATGTATACCAGTGGCGGATAAAATTCGGCAGGTCGAATGGTCAAATTAAATGGGTTAATATTCGTTAGGCCTGTAAATGAGCCGAACGAACACGAACATATAATTGAACACATTTTTTTTTCATGTTCGTTTATTAAGAAAATGGAAATGGGCAAGTTCGTGTTTGTATACCAATGGAACTAAAGGATTTAAAATATGTAATACTCATACTGTAACAAATTGTTGTATGTATAATATAATTAATCACTAAAAAAAGCTTACAGCGGCCAGTTTTGATCTGAAAGTGTTCCATACTGAGTACCTAACCTTTGTTCCAACTTCATTCTGAAAACAACTCAAATTAATCAATCAATTAACAAAGTCACTCAATTCCTGTGATTCAACAATAGATTCCGGTAAAGTCAGCTTGTACGAGTACAGGTCCCATCTGGGGCATATGACATTTAATCACGAGTATGAATGCAGAATACCAGAAGCGACAATTTTGACCCATTTACTTTTTGTTAATGCTATTTTTGTTACTCACCAGCTGTGATGGACCGGGATCAAGAAATATGGCTAGCATATAGGCTATGCTCGTTACACAATACACAAGGCAAAGCAAAATGGTATAATTCTCTGCAAAAGAAGATTTGGGGTAGCTGAAGAAATAGAACATCAACAAATAAACAGCTGGCTTTATCGCTGTATTGAAATGGTCAATTGTGTCTTTGGCTAGAAAATGAGCTAAGCTGCTAATGCCAGATGCACGTTCTCTCCAATATTGTAATCTGTCCAAAGAAAACGTTCTCAATGCCGCAATTTTGCATAATAAAGCTGAAAATATAAATGTACATTGCATGTTATTAACTTATTACACGTGTCATATCTTTAAATTTTTAAAGTATGTATGGATAGCTCAAAAGCAGTTGTTTGGTTACTTACATACTGCAATAATGGAGTAAGTGTAGCCAGGTGCCCCAAATGTCTCTTCGTTTGATTTAATAATGGATCCCAAACACGCTCCAGCAAGTAATAAAATGAGATAGTCTACTAATTGTAGCTTAGATTCTCTTAACCTCTGCTTAGCAATCCTGGTAAAGAACCAACACCAGAAAAGTAATCACAAAACTATGTGACCCAATTTAACTGTACCAAAAAAAGGTATACGTTTTGAGTCTTTTGACAATGCCCAACCCGACCCGACCCGTATTGCCACCTCTAAATTATTAATAAGACAGGTACCTTCCAAGGAAATATCTATATTGCAAGAGAAGTCCAGCAGTCGTACGGTTGGACAAATCTTTTGTTCGTAAGAAATTATGGCGAATGATATCTCTTCTTACTTCAACGTTTGACTTTACATCCTGCCAAATTTCACCAGCAAAGGGATATCCCTCTGCTGCACCGTCATCGTGATTTACGTCCCCCTTCATACTTCGAATTATATGGTTGACAAACTAACGTATCATCGGTTCATCACCAAGCACAGTCTTTCAAATATAAGAATAGCATCTAAAAATTATTACGTCATCAGTATTAACTATTATGGGACCACCCGTAATCTATATCCACATTTTTTGAACCATATAACACATTATCAACTACCTTTACTCTCTTTGACACCTAAACATGTGAATTCACGGAAAAAAAAAAAAAAAAAAACCAAACAAACCATCAGTCAAAGACAAACATGGTTCACTACCCCCCCCCCCCCCCCCCCCCCCTCTTTGTACAACTCAATAAATAAACCAACAACAAACAAGCTAGAAACACAAAACAGTTAGGGCATAAACAAATCATAACATAAAGTCCATGAATTGTTACCTCTACCAGATGAACCAGCAAACAAAGAAACTGTAATCATCAAAATCATCCACCATCTTTGCTCCATATAAACTGCAAACAAGTTATAATCAAAAACCCTAATCAAAGATACAAACTTTTTAACAAAATAAGATAAGGGGTAACGTAATCTAACCAGATAACTTTGCTTGAAGGTGTGCACTGAACTATAAACCTAATGTCAAGATATGTGGATGAATAGACATGCAAATTTTAGGTTATTTTTAGAATTTTGTGTGTTTAATCGGTTGATAGCGTATATGTGGAACACGAATTATGGAATTGTGGAGATGTTAATTAATAGCAATTTGAAAAACTGACCTGAAGCAATAGATATTAATATGAACGAACTCTGGCGGAAAAACCCCACAACCACCAACTGATAGTTACCGGAGAAGAACAATCGAACCCAAAAACTTACCCCAACCCTACCGATTCTGATGAAGAATACACTGCCGTCGCAACTGTTCAAATCTCAATGATCGGAAAAATCATCGGTTGCCAGAGGTCCATACGCTCTCTCTCTCCTCCGGTTTTCATGGCCTCCAAACGTCAGATGATAACAAAGACACACAGGGCGTCTTAGATGGTTCAATTGCAGGAGGTAAAGAAACGATTCAATTGAATGAGGAGTTAATTGTACGGTTATTCGATGGATGAAATCCCTAAAACACCCTTAAGGTGTCTTAAAAGTTTGGAAAAGATGCAAGTTTAGCCCCTTTAAAATGGCTTATCTCTATTGTACATAATGCTTCAAAATTTATATGCAAATAAAATTACTATCTTGTCCATCACTTCTCCTTTTTATAATAGTATAGATAATATATTGATATGTATTGTGTATATAGATTTTATACAGTCATAAGTAAAACAACAATAAAATAAAAAAAGATCAGTATATATATATATATATATATATATATATATATATATATATATATTTGGTGCACCTTTTTATGTCTGTAACTAGTCTTGTATTTATCGTTGTAATTTACGGTCTTTTAACGTTTATCGAGTATGTAATTCGCCGTCGACCAAGTCGGATATCCTCCTATCCACTTGTGTCCGACACTTTTGTCTTGTTTTGATATGTAATGATATACGAACAATGCATGTTGCATGTAAGGGTATTAATGTCATATTTATGTGTTTGTCTGTGTTTGCTGCAAGTCTATTTGCAGCAAATATTACAACAGTTGTAGCCCTCGACGAAACCCTAGGTTTCGAATAGTACTACATGACGAAACCCTCCCAATGTCCAATACATAAGGTTTCGTCGTGAACAATGAAGAAAGCCCATGGTTTCGTCGTTTGTTGGGTTTCTTCAGGCCCAATGTCTGGCCCAATGTTGTTTCGTCGAGCCCACATATGGTTTCGTCGATGTTAGGGCCCAGGCTGCTATATAAACACTTTCTAGTTTCACTTTGAAACTAGATGAGAGCATACCCTGAGAGTTATTCTGTAAAACTGTGTGTGTATCAGTTGTTCTTGGTTCTCATCCCATTTAATCAATAGATTGTGTTTCGTTGGTTATACCGTGTTGTTACTTTATATGTTTGATTTGGCATAGTTACGTGGATTCCGCACACGTAACCTTGTTTCCTATAAACAAGGATTCGGTTTTGTTATCGATCCTCCGATTTCGGGACCTACAAGTGGTATTAGAGCATTGGCTCTTATCCTTGTTTAAAATCAAACATAGTTGGATTTATATCAAGTATTGGAAACTGTTGTTTATGATTTTATGGAAATCTTGTTCTTGAAAAACTTATTTTTTCTGGAAAAAGTGCTTAAAAACTGTTTGTATCTTGCTTATTTGCCAAAGTTTTGTTAAAAACCTTTGTTACATTGCTTGTTCATAAGAGAAAAACTGGGTTTTTCGGTAAAAGTTTGTGCGGATTCGCGTTTCGGAAAATTGTTCAGGTGACCGGAATATTATCTGGGTTTTATCTTCATATCTTCATAAAACATTTAAACTGTTCTTGTGATATTCCTTGAATTTGAATTAAAAGAAATTGATAAAAGATTTTAAATTGATTAAATATTATTCACCATACTGTTAGGTGAAACAGGCATGTTGTGTGTTGAAAATTTTGTACTGTGTCAATAAAGAGATAAGATTTAAGTTGAAAATTTTTACCAACTCTCACCCACTTGTCTGAACCTTATCCCGACGAAATCATTACCCGACGAAACCCTTTGAAGTTTCGTCACAAGGACTTTCGACGAAACTCTTGTAGTTTCGTCATAATCACCTCGACGAAAACCCTTAGTTTTCGTCAAAATCACTTCGACGAAACCTCAGAGTTTCGTTGAAGGAGTTTCGTCGAGATCTGCTGTCAATTTTAAACAGAGTACTTGCAAAAGTGTTCTAACTTTGTTATTAACTCGATTACCGCAGATGGCTTCAAGATTTATTTGCCCAAACCCCAATGCCTCTATCAAAACATTAATCAAGTGGTTAAGGTAATTAGTTCACGCCCGTCCTCCCCGGTACGGTGTGAGGGTGCCAAACCTAATAGCGCTATCAACTAATAACATCGTTGCCTCCCCTGCAACTAATCGGTAGATGTAAGGGGTCTTAATGATAGAAATGAGTGTAATAACAAACATCCCAATAACCTGACATTCCTCCCCGTATCATTACCCGATATCCCTCCTCGGGATGCATGCTTGGAAAAAGAGCAGTGAACTCACCTTGGTTTGCTCGGTATGATTAATTACTTGCTCACACTTAAACAGTCACAGCCTATGGTATTCATGTTTATGTAATTAGTTTTCATTCGCATGGTTCTCGTATAATTCACAAACATGTTGTGAATTCGAACATCTTAACAGTTATTCAAGTTCATACGACTCCACAATTCTCATGTATGTTTCACAACGGTGTTAACTGTTACATGTACTACTCATGTATGTATCTTAACAATCGATGTTCATATCATTTACAGACAGTAATAGAGTTTCGTCACAAAGAATCATTCACATCATTCAGGTTCCAACAACAGTCCAATCTATCTCCTGGACGGCGAAACTTCAACCGACGAAACACTGAGATGTTTCGTCGATACCATGGGTGACGAATCTCTAGATGTTTCGTCTATGTGAGGGGTGGCGAATCACCAGGTGTTTCGTCGACTACTCTTAACAGTTTCATCATTTCATTAAACCCTAATATTCACAGTTTCCTTATCACATATTACAATTCAACTAGTTTCTGGCTTTGCCGTGCAAGCACATCATGTTTTTAGTCTCGATTAGTCTACTAATAACATCATTAATCATCATAACATTATCTCTCATCATTCATCATAACAGTTAGAATGAATCATTATTGTAACCCTAATAGTTCATCAACTAGGTACAACACCAAAATCACAAACAAGCATAGTCTAACAATGACCATAGAAACGCATCATTCCTAATCTCGTAATCATGGATCAAAACAGCCGATCAATCAAAGAAACATCATTCACAAGATTCACTATATCACAATACTACATGCCAAGATTAATCTATCAATCGGACCAAGACACTAACCCCAGGTATCGGAAAGATAAGTTTGATTCACGGGGAAAATAGACTTCACAAGAGGAGAGAACTGCCGTTGAACTCCCAAGAGTGGTTTAGGGTTTGCTAAAAGTGTTTCGTAACTCTTGAGTATGTATCAATAGTCGAGCAGTCAGCTGGGCCGAAGGCCCATGCACTGAAACACTCCCCGGCGAAACACCCATGTTTCGTCGACCAGGGTTATGGCGAAACTCCATGTTTCGTCGAGTACAGTTCGTTGTTGCACTAATATTTCATCACGCATAGTTTTAATTTGCAAAAGTTTACTAGTTTATAATAAGTTTATATTAATTAACCAATCCATAATGCAACACACACTCAAATAAATTTCAAAGACAGAGTTTGTAACAAGTGACTTATCAAAGAGAAGACCTTGAAAACTTGGGTTGTCATAAGTACCGTGTTCCACCATTCTAACGCTCCTTCCTTGAAGAGGTGGGATGCATACATAACCTTATCTTCTTCGGCACATTTACTTATTTTAATTACTGCTTCGGTTTTCTCTAACCAACGCAGTGCAGCAGTTGCCCCTTCGTTGCCTGCAAATTCTATCGGTTTACAGGAAAGAAATTCCTTGTAAGTGCAACCAGGTGTTGCAGCTTTCATTTTTTTAAGAAATGGGGCTTGAACCACCTCATTATTATTTCCGCCTCCATTTACACTGTTACTGAAATTATCGTCGCGAGTACGTTTTCTATGGTTGGTTTGTGAAGGTTCACGGGGTTCTTGACAGCAGCGACGATTGCCGGGATAGCATTGGCTATTCCCTGGGCAACGATATTTTCTATGTCTTGTCTGTTAAGGAAGTGATCATCATTGTTTTGTTCAGATTGATTAACTTAATTGACTGGTTGGTTTTACGCATTTTCCATCTGAATAATTAACAATATATGCAAAATATTACCACAAAATAGCTAACAATCAAACACAATAAAGCAATCACACATAATCACGTCAACACGTATAGCCAAAATAGTCGACTTTGCGACTTTCATATATATATATATATATATATATATATATATATATATAAGGAGATGATCATGAGAAAACTACATATAAATGAGAAAACTAGAAAACTAACTAAAAAAACCTAAAAAAAAAGCTAAAAAACATAACAATTTTTTTTATAAATTCTTTTAAAAAATTCGCTAGTTTTTATTTATAAAAAAAAAATCAAATTTTTTTTTGTTGTACTGCACATGTGCATTATATGTGTACTACACATGTGCACTATATCCGTAATAGTGCACATGTGCAATACAACAAAAAACCTTCTTTTTTATTTTTTATTTTTTTGAAATTTTTTTTCCATGAATAAAAAGCTGCGATTTTTTATAAAAAAAAAATTTGGTATGTTTTTTTGGCTTTTTTAGTTGGTTTTTTTGTTTTCTCATTTAAACTAGTTTTCTCATGATCCATCCCCTAAATATATATATGCACCGATACACACCCCTTATATTACAAAAGTTTTATTTGAGTTATTTTACATGATTATATTTTATTATTTATTATTATTATTTTATTATTATTAAACACACAACCACAGTTAACCGGCCTTTCAGAAACGACCCTCTCTCTCGTCGTATTTCCATGAGATTTTCTTCCCCACATCTCGAATCCTATTTCCTGCGTCCACTAGTTCCTCGCCATAGCGGCGGAGTTCAGCTAAGTTGTCTGAGCTCATAGGTGGGTTTGGTGCAGGCTCAGGGTCAAACTGGGGAAAATAGACGTTGGGGTTATTCATGAAATTCTGAAACTGCCAGTCACTCGTCCACCATTCCTCCAATTCGCCGGGTAAAAGTTGGTGGTTGACAATAGGATCTGGGATAGCAGGCTCCAAATTAACTGGAAGTTGTGATTCAGCAGGGTAATTGAAGAGGTTTTCGTTATCAGGTCCGATGAGGTCACAATTTGCCAGTTTGCGATCAAGCTCCTCCCACGGTGGCATTTCCTGGGCTTGCTCGGAACTTTCCCCGATCTCTTTTCCTTTCCCTTTATCCTTCGGATCCTCAGTCTTTTTAACCTTCTGGGCTGCTGGCTTCTTCCTACGTCCGCGTTTCCAGTCCCGGATTCTCCTTCTCTTTTTCGGTTTTGGTTTCTCCTGCGGCTGGGCCTGGAATTCCATAGGTTCCTCAGTGTCGGCCTGATAACCGGAAAAGCCCCCGTGAATTTCCATGTCAGCAGAATGGATAGTGAGGTTCTGAAGAGCTTCAGACAACTCATTCATGCTATTAATATATAAAGGAAACACAAAAATCCTAGTTAGAATGTTATTTATTGCAAATTAAATTTTCACAGAATCACAGAATGGAAATTTGAAAAGTTAAGTATTTCTAAATACTTAATTAGCTTAAATCAGTGGCTCTGATACCAGCTTTTTTTGTCACGGCCCCCGTCCCGGTTTTACTAGGTTCAGGAGCTGCGGGACAGAAACCCGTGGTATTGATGTTTAATTTGGCAGCGGAAATTTTAACAGGATCGTGAAAACTGAAAATGCCCATTTATTTTATTTTACAAATTTAGGGGGGGGGGGGGGGGGTAAACCCCGTAATTTACAATAAAGGAATTTCACGAGGAAATTCCCTGTTTCACAAAACATGTTTATTTATTTTACTGAGCCACCTTCTTCAAGCTGTAGTGCTATACTTTTTCCTTGGTTCATAGTAAATCACCTGAAACATGTTTTTAAAAAGATTTTATCAGCGGGAAAATACTGGCGAGTCACTCAATTTGTACAAAACGACACATTGTTATAATATACAGTATTAAGGGACAATGCACACGAAACTTGGTCAGTAACTTAATACAACATTTACGATAAACTCATGAAATCAAAACCCTCACGACGGATAACAAGGTATAGCCCGAATTCGGGCAGCACTTAAACATCCATCGGATCGGTTTCAATCGATCGGACATTGTATCGTAGTGTGATCGAGTTAATACCCTATACTCGTAGCAGCGTTTCCCTATGTGAAACTATGATTTTGAGTAGTATCTTTCGTCTTTGAGAAAGTTTTACGTACACAGATGAAAAGCCCATGAACTGCTCAATTTATAGCTGATTTTTAAGTCTCTCGCGGCTCGTGTAACCCTTAAGAGGATCTTACGCGGCCCGCGAGGGCCACCTATGCTACGATTAGGGCTAGCGTGTCACGCGTAGGTCCGCCACGTGGCTGACACGTGGCCTGAATTCCTTTCTGGTTGATCTTCAAGCTGTCGCGGCCCGCGTAAGCTTCCCTTAAGTCTTACGCTGCCCGCGAGAGACCCTTAAAATTTGAATTTCTTGATTTTCAACAAGGATTAGGGTTTTAGGGGTCCGGGTTTCTACTTACGGGTCGTTTTGGGACATTTTTGTAGGTCTTTACACCTTCCTTGCACGAATTGTAGATTTCTTTTCCTGTACCGGCCACCCTAAAAATATGTATGATAGAGATGAAAAACCCTAAGAAACTATTAGACCATCTCCACATTCTTAGTTTTCACTTTTTTCTAACAATTTTTTTGTCAACATATAACTAGATGGGTCATAGATAGACTATACCGATGCTACGAATAAGAAAACTAACGGACGAGTACCACAATGCAAGTTATCTCCCCTGTCGCATCACGCGGGCACCCTACTAGTATATATATATATATATATATATATATATATATATATGAGAAGGATCCATTAGGAACCACCCTTTATTGCGAGAACCGCGAGAACCAATGTGAACACAACAAAAAATGCCTAAAAATAGCTAAAAAACACACAATTTTTTTTAATATTTTTTAATAAAAAATTCGCTATATTTCGTTACCAAAAAAATTTTATTTTTTTTAAAATACTAAAAGTAGCGATTTTAATGTAAAAAAATATAAAAAAAAATTAGTGTGTTTTTTATTAGGTTTTTTGGGGGTTTAGTTTTTAGCATTTTAGCTTTGGTTGTGTTCACATTGGTTCTCGCGGTTCTCGCAATAAATGTGGTTCTCGCATGAAGCTTACCCTATATATATATAGGAGAAGGTTCTATGCAGAACACAAAATATTGCGAGAACACGCAGAACACAATGAAATACCTATTTTTTCAATCCTAAAAACCTAAAAAGTAAATGAAAATGTTACAAATGTAAGATTTATTGTTTCTTATACTAGAATTCAAAGAAAAATATGGAAAATGATTACTTTTTCTATAACCTACACATATGTAGGTTATGTGTAGGTTAAATTACCAACATGTATGTAAGCTACGTGTAGGTAAAAAAATATGATTTTTTATGTATATATAATACACATATGAATGTAAGAAACATAAAATTAAAAAAACATGAAACTTAAATCCCAATATTTAGTGTTTTAGAGTTGTTCTTTTTGTTCTCGCAATAATTAGTGTTCTGTAATATATATATATATATATATATATATATATATATATATATATATATATATATATATATATATATATAGGGGATCGCTAGAATGAGAACCACCACGAGTTATGAGAACCACGAGAACCGCGCCCCGCGGGTGGCCGTCGGCGACGAAATTTTTTTTACACCTAGATCCGTATATTTTAGTGGGGGGTTTAAATTTTCGGTTCAAACGGCGCGCCCGAGGGGGTAGTTTTTTACGCCCAAAGTTTGGGTTTTTTTAATTTTTTTAATTTTTCTTTTTTTTTACCAAACTTTGGGCGTAAAAAACTACCCCCTTGGGCGCGCCGTTTGAACCGAAACTTTAAACCCCCCGCTAAAATATACGGATCTAGGTGTAAAAAAAATTTCGTCGCCGACGGCCACCCGCGGGGCGCGGTTCTCGTGGTTCTCATAACTCGTGGTGGTTCTCATTCTAGCGGCCCCCTATATATATATATATATATATATATATATATATATAATTGATAAGAACTTGAGTGATACCCAAGATTGGATGGTGCTGAAATGCTTGCATGTGGTCTTGCAACCCACTTCGTCCCGTTAGAGGTTCATTCTATTTTGATTTTCTAGAATTATTTCTCCATTCCCAAAATTGTTTTATTGCTCTCAATAGTATCTGTGAACAGAAATTATCCTCATTAGAAGATGCATTATGCAAAGCAACTACAGGTGATCCAAAAATTATCAACAATATTATACATGACTTCTCAAACAAAAATCCTACGTTAAAAGAAAAGAGCCACTATTTCCGGTATGTTTTTTTTGTGGCTGCCATTCATGACTTCAGTTTTTTTGGTAACTGTGAGAATCCGTCAAGAAAACTCACGGGACCCCACCAATATGTAGCAGGTGCTTACAATTAAGTTTGCTACCGTATGCTGCAGGTTAAAAACCATTAATAGTTGTTTCTCTCGGAGAACTGTTGGGGATATTATCTCTGCACTTGTAAGTTCCATGAACAAAAAATGTACTCGTATCCTGCATTTTTTTGCATGAAAATAGGTTTTATACTTTTGTAAAAATCTGTTATTCTAGATTTCCTTTGAAAATCACAGCTTTTGGAAATTTCTTATTTTCCAATCTTTAAGGAATGAGTGGATAGTATTATATGGTATTGTTTACTTTAAATCTAAATATATTTACTCGCCATTTAAAATAAAAGCGTTTCACTTTTGCCAGGAGGAGGAGGGTGATAAAAACATGGATGACTGGATCTCATGGACTATCCAGGCCTTAAAGAAAGCATCACCAACAAGTCTCAAAATTTCTCTTCGCTCTGTAAGTACTTACCATGCTCTTGATTTTATATATATTTAATACGTTATCTTATAAACTCATCTCCACTATAAGCCAATCTTTATACAATAAGTGAGGTTCCTTCTTATGATATAATGTAAAGATTCTTTTTTTAAGTATATGATTGATATCGATTCTTTCATTTTTTTCTTCTTATTTCTTCGATTCGGATTAGATTTTTGAAAGGTCGGTATCGGTACGAACAGGTATAGGAAAGTTAAAGCTGTTAGATTTTTGAGGGGGTGATATACTGTTAAGCTTGTTTTGTTCTTATTTAGGGATATTTTAACCGTGTTTTTAAGGTACATTGTCTTATAAGTAACTTGCAAACGGTTATGTATGACATAGGTTGAGGAGAAAATGAGGTTGCTTCATGATGAAAAGGATATGAAACTAAAACGTTTAGATGAAAAGGGTGCAGAACCGCACAAAGGGTGCAGAACGGCACAAACCATTTCTCCTTATCATTTGGAAACCTTGTAAAGTTTCCGAAACGGATTAAAAGGAAATATGTTCGGTATTCGATCAGAATAGCGTCTAGGTTCATAGTTCGACTAAGGAAGTGTTATTTTAAGGTAACACGTGTAAATGACTTTGGAATGCGCATGTTGTCATACAGCTGGATTTAAGAGGCAATTATGATTTCAAACTTCCACCCTTAGTTAAGTGGTTTAAGGTCGGAAGTTATATCACTTAAAAAAAAGGCAGCGAGTTGGTCTAAAGGTCCTTGATTAGTCTTTCGGAACCGGGCAACTCGGGTTGGGGTCCTGCGGTACCGGTCCTCCTTTACTGTTTTCGTTTTCGTTTTCTTTTTTTTTTCTATTTCTAAACCTTCCTTTGGTCCTCTAATCCTTACTATTGTTGAATTGCCATTTAGTCATTTAACTTAAATACATTGACTTCCAAGATCAGTATGTAATAGAATTGCCATTTAATATGTAACTAGTGGGGAGCCCGCGCGTTGCAGCGGGGTCGTCAATACGGGACGAGAACATAATTCAAACCTTAAAGCGATTAAAAAAAATCGTATACAAGTGTGTATATAAATAAAAGCACCCGCGCTTCGCTGCGGGGTAACACTCACCCACAGTGAGTGTGTCATACAATTGCACATTCTTAATAAATACACTATTTACGAATGCTTCGATCAAACTACCAAGCTTCGGATTGGCGATTTGAACGCATCGAGTAAGCTTACCGAGTTCTTCACGAGGCGTTTGTGTCATCACGTTGAGAAGACAGCCGCACGTCCGCTCATCCGGAGTTATACCAAGTGCGATGATTCGGTCAAACGTTGTCACCACATCGTCTGTCCGGTCGGCTTTCCCGTAGCATTGTATTAGCGAGATTAAAACGTATATATCGTTGTGAACGTTACCGTAAATTCCCACTCGTCCCGTAAATTTTTATAATCGTTGTGAACGTTACCGCATCAAGTCGCCACTTCTCGGTCCTCGAACGATCATACAACCTCAACGTCATATCCATATTCCCAACGCGTCCGTAACAATCAATCATCACCGCGTAAGTAACATCATCCGGCTCAACCCCAAACGCCGCCATTTTCTCAAACCACTCCACAGCCTTCCCGGGCAACGAGCGCAACCTCGAACACCTAATAATCGTCGAAAACGTAACGTTATCTGGCGCAACACCTCTCTCAACCATTTCAGCAAACACCTTCTCTGCATGATTCAAATCTTTACTCTTCCTAAACACCTTCATAGTCACATTGTAAAGCACAACCTCCCTACTCAACTCACACCTATCCTGAAAATACTTTAACACAATCTGAGCCACTCGAGCATGCGACAACTTATTAATAACAATAACACCATCTTGCTTCACTAACTCACCCCCTAACTTACTATCTAACACCCTAAAAACATCCTCTTCAACTGGCAAACAAGAATTTAAACCTTCTGCTACTTGAACAAGAGTGACTTCTTAACCTGTAGTTGAACAGAGAAAAGAAAATTACCCCTAATGCCTACATAATGCAACAACATTAAATGTGCACCTGGTTATTCTTAACATCAACATATATAACGTTTCCCGACTTAGATTGTACTTCGGCAGTTTTGCTCTTCACACCAACCTTGTCAACATTATTATAATAGGTCAAAAGAGCCGTAAAACTTATTAAGCAAAAAAACCTAAATTAAAAACTTACTATAAAAGGAACAGGTGCATCCAAGAAATCTAGCATGTCATTTGGCAAGACCTGAAGCAAATAAATTAAGACAACATTTGAGCTCGGAGGATACAAATACATTATAGAAGATGTGCCTTAAAAAACGTTAAAGCTCGGCTCGTTCGATCTTTTAACCGAGCCGATAAATAGAAGATGTGCCTTAAAATGCTTTTCAATCATTACAACTGAAGAAATGAAAACACTGAACACTATCCAAAGATTTGTCTTACCATTCAGTTTCAGTCCGTCTCTTGATCAACTCCTTCACAACCTATCAAACGAAAACACTGATCACTCTCCAAAAATTTGTATATATCAATATATGAATAACATAAACACATATGAATATATTATGATAAGAGTGTCAAAGAGAGTATTTTAACAGGAATTATTGGAGATTACAGCTCCAAAATTTAACATGAACAGCCCAATAATAATAATAATAATAATATTAAAACTCCTGTAAAAACGGATGAAACTTCATCACTGGCCTCAATATATAGAAATTAGAAGGCACACCCTATGTTTCAGATGAAGAGCAACAATTTAAAGTTTAAACATTTAAAATCATTTGGACTCATTTCAAGTTCAAAATTGAGGTCAAATAGTGTTCTGAACGATCTCAAAACTTGATGCCAAATAGTGTTCTAACTTGATCACCAGATTAAATTTGCAAACTGCTAGGTCACGCTTCCCTTTGAAAATCACAAAATCTAATATAATCACCTACAAATCTACGATTCGCATAAACATAGAAATAGATGTCAGATAGTGTTCCAAACAACCTCACAATTGATTTCAAATAGTGTTCTAAACTGGTCACCAGATTAAATTTTTTTAAAAAATGCTAGTTCACACTTTCCCTATAAAAATAAAAAATCTAATCTAATCACCTACAAATCTACAACTTGCATAAACATAGAAACTGATGTCATACAATCACCTGGCGGTGCCTGAATAAAACCACACACGATAAACCGAAAGTATATATTATAAATTTGACCTATTTACTTAAGATAGGTCCATTCAACTTATGTTTTCTTTTCCTTTTTACGTTAAAGGATCAAACGGGTAATACCAAAAGAAAATGAGTCAAACGGGTTGAAAGTCTCCCGGATTGTACGCTTAAACATGCTAAATCAATTTAATCAAGAAAGATTATCTATGAAATAATATAAACTCTTGTAAGAATATTTAAAACGCTAATTGTTTACAAAAACAAAATTCTTACATCGTATTCTTCCAATTCACAATTGTCAATCGTGACAACAGTCGGTTTCGAAATAGGCGGGTGGAGATATTGTTGTGCTTCTTCCCACGTAAACTTGAGCTCCAACGCATCTTCACTATGCATGTGAAGGCTCTTGCTTTTCGACCCGATATTTCGAGTCTTTTTTTCCTCAGACGACTGCACTGAATCCCAGTTACTGGTGCCTTCTTGTGTCATATTCTTTGCCAAAAACGGAACTTTAATTAGCAAAAGTGAATTAAACAAACCGAAAATATAATGAAAAGAAAACAAAGGTCCTACTGTCGGTAAGTTTCCATTGTCGGTACATGTAAGAGCTCCACCGTTAACGGGGTTAGGAAGCGCAGGTGCGTCTGCAAGAACCGTTGCCTTTCGACACCCTATTACAAGTTTATCTTCTGGATCTAATCGACTAAATATCACTGCAGAAATATAAATAAAATGACAAATTTAAAGAAAAGATGAAGTCAAATACATAAATACCACAGTCCACAGGGGTCATGAAAATTAAAATTACGTGAAATGGATTGTAAAACCTATAGATGCGTTTAAACGCATTCAAGACGGAAATTTCGGATAGATTAACTCAATACGGTACAGATAGATATGATAAGAAAGAATCGGAACAAATTTATTGATACCGAAAGAGTTTACATCATTTAAGCTCTGGGAGAATCAAGTGTGATATCTCCTCTCAAAAAAAACTTGTGTGGATCAAACGCATGGCACCTCTATTTATAGCCCATTACCCATACAATTGGTACATTTAAACATTTGGCACTCAGTCAAATGTAACTCTCATACGTTTGACTGTTCTCGCGTTTAAACTCACTAACAAATACATATATAGTGTAGACTCTATCTAGCCTATTCGCATAGTAACAGACACAAATATGCATTAACAGATACCTGTGTCGCCAGCTTCCAACTGCATGTTCTGTATGCAAGGGGTGACGCCTTCTAGAACATACATGCAGCTGTTATTGTTGGGCCAAAATCTGAACTGAAACGTCCATTCTTTCCCTTTTATATCCCGGATCTTTAGTGGTACACCTTCGGATTGATTAATGGGTGGGAAATATGCCTGCACCAATATTTGATTATCTGAAATTTAGAGCCTGTGATAAAATGATAGAAATAACTAAATAAGTAAAGAACAAATAAAGTCAACCCACTTCGGCACATGCTTTTGGCGACTAAACAACCGATTCGACCTGCATCACTTGCACTCAGAATCTTCTCAAATAGCGGAGTAAGAGTACAATTGAAGTTTAAGCTAAAAAAACATTAAGGTGAACAGGACACACGTATTTTCTAAATGTTATGTATACCAGTGGCGGATAAAATTCGGCAGGTCGAATGGTCAAATTAAATGGGTTAATATTCGTTAGGCCTGTAAATGAGCCGAACGAACACGAACATATAATTGAACACATTTTTTTTTCATGTTCGTTTATTAAGAAAATGGAAATGGGCAAGTTCGTGTTTGTATACCAATGGAACTAAAGGATTTAAAATATGTAATACTCATACTGTAACAAATTGTTGTATGTATAATATAATTAATCACTAAAAAAAGCTTACAGCGGCCAGTTTTGATCTGAAAGTGTTCCATACTGAGTACCTAACCTTTGTTCCAACTTCATTCTGAAAACAACTCAAATTAATCAATCAATTAACAAAGTCACTCAATTCCTGTGATTCAACAATAGATTCCGGTAAAGTCAGCTTGTACGAGTACAGGTCCCATCTGGGGCATATGACATTTAATCACGAGTATGAATGCAGAATACCAGAAGCGACAATTTTGACCCATTTACTTTTTGTTAATGCTATTTTTGTTACTCACCAGCTGTGATGGACCGGGATCAAGAAATATGGCTAGCATATAGGCTATGCTCGTTACACAATACACAAGGCAAAGCAAAATGGTATAATTCTCTGCAAAAGAAGATTTGGGGTAGCTGAAGAAATAGAACATCAACAAATAAACAGCTGGCTTTATCGCTGTATTGAAATGGTCAATTGTGTCTTTGGCTAGAAAATGAGCTAAGCTGCTAATGCCAGATGCACGTTCTCTCCAATATTGTAATCTGTCCAAAGAAAACGTTCTCAATGCCGCAATTTTGCATAATAAAGCTGAAAATATAAATGTACATTGCATGTTATTAACTTATTACACGTGTCATATCTTTAAATTTTTAAAGTATGTATGGATAGCTCAAAAGCAGTTGTTTGGTTACTTACATACTGCAATAATGGAGTAAGTGTAGCCAGGTGCCCCAAATGTCTCTTCGTTTGATTTAATAATGGATCCCAAACACGCTCCAGCAAGTAATAAAATGAGATAGTCTACTAATTGTAGCTTAGATTCTCTTAACCTCTGCTTAGCAATCCTGGTAAAGAACCAACACCAGAAAAGTAATCACAAAACTATGTGACCCAATTTAACTGTACCAAAAAAAGGTATACGTTTTGAGTCTTTTGACAATGCCCAACCCGACCCGACCCGTATTGCCACCTCTAAATTATTAATAAGACAGGTACCTTCCAAGGAAATATCTATATTGCAAGAGAAGTCCAGCAGTCGTACGGTTGGACAAATCTTTTGTTCGTAAGAAATTATGGCGAATGATATCTCTTCTTACTTCAACGTTTGACTTTACATCCTGCCAAATTTCACCAGCAAAGGGATATCCCTCTGCTGCACCGTCATCGTGATTTACGTCCCCCTTCATACTTCGAATTATATGGTTGACAAACTAACGTATCATCGGTTCATCACCAAGCACAGTCTTTCAAATATAAGAATAGCATCTAAAAATTATTACGTCATCAGTATTAACTATTATGGGACCACCCGTAATCTATATCCACATTTTTTGAACCATATAACACATTATCAACTACCTTTACTCTCTTTGACACCTAAACATGTGAATTCACGGAAAAAAAAAAAAAAAAAAACCAAACAAACCATCAGTCAAAGACAAACATGGTTCACTACCCCCCCCCCCCCCCCCCCCCTCTTTGTACAACTCAATAAATAAACCAACAACAAACAAGCTAGAAACACAAAACAGTTAGGGCATAAACAAATCATAACATAAAGTCCATGAATTGTTACCTCTACCAGATGAACCAGCAAACAAAGAAACTGTAATCATCAAAATCATCCACCATCTTTGCTCCATATAAACTGCAAACAAGTTATAATCAAAAACCCTAATCAAAGATACAAACTTTTTAACAAAATAAGATAAGGGGTAACGTAATCTAACCAGATAACTTTGCTTGAAGGTGTGCACTGAACTATAAACCTAATGTCAAGATATGTGGATGAATAGACATGCAAATTTTAGGTTATTTTTAGAATTTTGTGTGTTTAATCGGTTGATAGCGTATATGTGGAACACGAATTATGGAATTGTGGAGATGTTAATTAATAGCAATTTGAAAAACTGACCTGAAGCAATAGATATTAATATGAACGAACTCTGGCGGAAAAACCCCACAACCACCAACTGATAGTTACCGGAGAAGAACAATCGAACCCAAAAACTTACCCCAACCCTACCGATTCTGATGAAGAATACACTGCCGTCGCAACTGTTCAAATCTCAATGATCGGAAAAATCATCGGTTGCCAGAGGTCCATACGCTCTCTCTCTCCTCCGGTTTTCATGGCCTCCAAACGTCAGATGATAACAAAGACACACAGGGCGTCTTAGATGGTTCAATTGCAGGAGGTAAAGAAACGATTCAATTGAATGAGGAGTTAATTGTACGGTTATTCGATGGATGAAATCCCTAAAACACCCTTAAGGTGTCTTAAAAGTTTGGAAAAGATGCAAGTTTAGCCCCTTTAAAATGGCTTATCTCTATTGTACATAATGCTTCAAAATTTATATGCAAATAAAATTACTATCTTGTCCATCACTTCTCCTTTTTATAATAGTATAGATAATATATTGATATGTATTGTGTATATAGATTTTATACAGTCATAAGTAAAACAACAATAAAATAAAAAAAGATCAGTATATATATATATATATATATATATATATATATATATATATATATATTTGGTGCACCTTTTTATGTCTGTAACTAGTCTTGTATTTATCGTTGTAATTTACGGTCTTTTAACGTTTATCGAGTATGTAATTCGCCGTCGACCAAGTCGGATATCCTCCTATCCACTTGTGTCCGACACTTTTGTCTTGTTTTGATATGTAATGATATACGAACAATGCATGTTGCATGTAAGGGTATTAATGTCATATTTATGTGTTTGTCTGTGTTTGCTGCAAGTCTATTTGCAGCAAATATTACAACAGTTGTAGCCCTCGACGAAACCCTAGGTTTCGAATAGTACTACATGACGAAACCCTCCCAATGTCCAATACATAAGGTTTCGTCGTGAACAATGAAGAAAGCCCATGGTTTCGTCGTTTGTTGGGTTTCTTCAGGCCCAATGTCTGGCCCAATGTTGTTTCGTCGAGCCCACATATGGTTTCGTCGATGTTAGGGCCCAGGCTGCTATATAAACACTTTCTAGTTTCACTTTGAAACTAGATGAGAGCATACCCTGAGAGTTATTCTGTAAAACTGTGTGTGTATCAGTTGTTCTTGGTTCTCATCCCATTTAATCAATAGATTGTGTTTCGTTGGTTATACCGTGTTGTTACTTTATATGTTTGATTTGGCATAGTTACGTGGATTCCGCACACGTAACCTTGTTTCCTATAAACAAGGATTCGGTTTTGTTATCGATCCTCCGATTTCGGGACCTACAAGTGGTATTAGAGCATTGGCTCTTATCCTTGTTTAAAATCAAACATAGTTGGATTTATATCAAGTATTGGAAACTGTTGTTTATGATTTTATGGAAATCTTGTTCTTGAAAAACTTATTTTTTCTGGAAAAAGTGCTTAAAAACTGTTTGTATCTTGCTTATTTGCCAAAGTTTTGTTAAAAACCTTTGTTACATTGCTTGTTCATAAGAGAAAAACTGGGTTTTTCGGTAAAAGTTTGTGCGGATTCGCGTTTCGGAAAATTGTTCAGGTGACCGGAATATTATCTGGGTTTTATCTTCATATCTTCATAAAACATTTAAACTGTTCTTGTGATATTCCTTGAATTTGAATTAAAAGAAATTGATAAAAGATTTTAAATTGATTAAATATTATTCACCATACTGTTAGGTGAAACAGGCATGTTGTGTGTTGAAAATTTTGTACTGTGTCAATAAAGAGATAAGATTTAAGTTGAAAATTTTTACCAACTCTCACCCACTTGTCTGAACCTTATCCCGACGAAATCATTACCCGACGAAACCCTTTGAAGTTTCGTCACAAGGACTTTCGACGAAACTCTTGTAGTTTCGTCATAATCACCTCGACGAAAACCCTTAGTTTTCGTCAAAATCACTTCGACGAAACCTCAGAGTTTCGTTGAAGGAGTTTCGTCGAGATCTGCTGTCAATTTTAAACAGAGTACTTGCAAAAGTGTTCTAACTTTGTGTTTTCAAGTGTTTTATCAGGTACAGTTGTTCTAATATAAAATATGAGTAGTACGAGTCCATGGTATTGGAGTACGGACCCACGGCCAGGTCAAGATCAAACTTCGTTGGCCGCATTATTCATGAATGATGTGCCTCAACAATCATAATCAATAAGTGCAAGTCAATGGGCATTGGTGTCGAATCAAAATCAAAGCATTCAAAATCTATTGCTTAGTGAGAGTGAGACGGGTAGCAACAATCGCCCGCCAAAGTTAAATCACATGAACGACTATCCATCATGGAAGGGTCGTTTCCATAATTACGTTCAAGGGCAAAATACAAAATTATGGACGTGTTTCACCTCTCCATTTAGTCAAGCTCTTGAAGAAGCAGGATCAAATGCGACAACTTTCAATAATATGCAAGAAGCCGACAAAAAGGCATATGATCTGTAGAAGAAGGCGTTTGCTATTTTAACACAAGCTCTTCACAAAGACATTTATCATCAACTCAGCTATTGTACTAGCATGAAAGATTTATGAGGTGCATTGGTAGAGAGAGAAGAAGGAAATGCAGCCACTAGAAAGACACGCCATGATTTATTGAAGAAAGAGTTTGAATCATTTCAATTCTTGGAGAATCAAACCCTAAATGATATGACTTCTCGTTTTTATCATTTGATTAGTGAAATGTGTTCTTATAATGTTAATGCAACTCATCCAGAAATGGTTGCACGGTTTGCTGATGGTCTACCTCCTAAGTGGAGTCCATTCATTGAGCTTCTAAAGTATACTGGCACTCTAGATACGGCCAATGTCAATATCTATGAATTCATGCAGAAGTTGGAGCACAAGAACGAAGAAGAAATTCGGAAAGCTAAAAGGATTGCAGCTCCTCAAAACACAGAAATGTATTTGCCTGGTTTTGCTCCTTCAGCTAGTTCTAGTTTCGTTCAGCAACCGAAGCTTCAAACGGCATTTATGTCCAATACAAGCTCATCTACGTTTCCATAGTCAGCTCCTCCACTGGTTTTCGATCCAAGTGTTTATCATCCGCCAGCGCATATGATTGCTCAAGCTCATGCTTTCTCAAAACCTCAATTCAGTGCAAATCCATGGATACCAACACCCCAACCTCCACCTCAAGTTACCGTTACTCAACCACAGTTCAATCAAAGTGCTTATCTTTCACAATCTCAACCCCAACCTCAAGCCCAACCACAACAACAACAAGCACATTATACCAACAATCCTCCACCTCAAAACACCAACACTGTCAGAGTTGATACTTCGAACCTCTCAAAAGTTAGCATTGAAGTAGCAAAGGAGCATATGGAACTCATTAATACAATGGTCAGTGCATACTGCGGATTGGTTGCAGGTCAAATTGGAAACCTCAATATGACCAACGAAGATTATCAACAAATCAACCGTGATGAAATGGAGTTGATGGATATAAAGTGGGCGTTTGCAAGTGCTGTTAGAAGGGCGAAGGACTTTATGGTTTGAACAGGGAGAAGTTCTTTGGAAAGTAAACAGGATACGAAGTACGGATTTGATAAAGAAGCGGTTACATGTTTCAATTATGGCGAAAAGGGGCACTTCAAACGTGAGTGCACTCGACCAAGCAAACAAGGCAATCAGAACCCATTCAGAAATCAGACGAGTACTTCCAATGTCAATCAAGACAATCGTGAACGGAGGATAGTAGCGGTGAACAACAATCAGAACCAGAACCAGTCTGGACCTTCAAACACCAACAGAGCATTAGTTATTCAAGCTGATGAAGGGTGTAATTGGTCTGTACAATTAGGGGAAGGTGATCAAGAAGGAGGAGGAATAACCTGTTATGCAAAGATCATTAATCACATCAAGCACGTTCACAAGGAAGAATTTTCTGAAAGTGACGACAGTTCGAGTTATAACGGGAGTTCCGACGAAGAAAGTTCTAATTCGGGTGGTTATAATTCTGAATCTGATGTGAAGGAAGAAGCGAATTCCGATGTTGATGATTTATTCACTGAAGCAGAGGAGTTGAAGAGTCAGAAATCTGTTCTGATCAAGAAGGCTGTTGTAGCATCTAAAGAAATGGAGAAATTCTTTTCTGAAGACGGTTCTTTTTTCTTATCAGACTGCCTTTATGACAAATGTCTCAGCCTCTACGAGTCAGGTAACATCTGAAATTCCTACTCCTAGTGTTTGTAATGTTTGTGCTGATTTGAAGCTTGAATCTGAAAAGGTTCATAGTCATAACCAAAGTTTTGGTTATTGAGTTGTCTAAGTGTAATGAGGCAAATATGGCTCTAGCTAGAAACGAAAAGGATTTTAAATTTGTGATTGAAAACCTAAAGAAAAGTGTTTCCGAGCTAACAAAAACTGTTTTCAACAAGCAAATTGGTATTAACAATTACATTAATATCATTGAGGAAATAAAAAAGGAGCTAGCCGTTGCCAAATGCGAACATGATGCAATCAAGCTCAAATTGGAGAGTTATTCTAACTCCCGATATGTGCTCGATCATATCATTGATGCTCAACAACTCAAAGGTAACAAGAAAGGCGTAGGGTATAAGAAGTGTCCGCCCCCTTTAAGACATAATTATACACATATGCCTAATGAAGAAGAAATGCCACGATTTGAGCCCAGTGTGCCTCTTGATTATGAGGAAGTTACTACTGGCCTAGGGTTCAAATCGGACAGTTCTTCAAGTACATCATCTGAGCAAATAGAAACATCAACACCTACGAAACAAAGTCCTCCAATCATTGAGGACTATGAGTCGTCTGATGATGAATCAGAATCAGATATGAGTGATCAGGATAAATCACTTGACAAGATGAAGGGAGTGGAAGTTCCAATTGAGAATCATATTCTTTGTGATCCTCCTACTCATGCTGTTCAACCAGTTTTCAAACAAGTGATAGATCCTATCAAGAATGACAAGAAATCTGTGTTTGCTGTTAAGAGTAATAACGTGTTGTACACTTTAGTTGGTGATTCTAAAATCTATTCAGATCACGATTTTCCAATTAAAAATGTCAATCCATCTTCGATTGATAAAGTTTTTGAAGATAATACAAACAAGTTTTTGGGAAAGACAATTCCAGGAGTCATTGTAACTCAATGTGATCAAATTCCAAAAGCTGAAATCACGAAACAATTTGGAAATCAAAAATCACCAACAAAGTGACAACCTATTGCTTCTAAGGGTAAACAACCAGAAAAGCGAGCTAATAAGGCTAATGATTCTCAATCTAAATTTGAAACAAAAGGAGCTCGTTATCAAAAAACAGTAATGTCAAATTTGTAGTATCGAATGGTACGGATAAAATTGAGACTTTTGAAAACAAATCAAACACCGATTTTGTCCAACAAGTCACGATTTTAAAGCGTAATAACCAAAACAATTACACTCAACATACAAACTGGTGTGATGAAAAAGCAAGTACCTCGGGTTCTACGGGTTCGACATCTGTTTGTCGATCAGATTCTCCTAAGTTTGTGGAAAGGAGAACATGTTTTAAGTGTGGGGAGTTTGGACATATCATTAAAAATTGTCCAAACACTCCCAAGGATAAATTTGTTGAGAAAGCACCACCTAAAAAGGTTCGACCTCAACGTCATCCCGTTTCACCAAAACATGATAAAAGAACTGTTAAGGAACAAGAAACGAAACAACGACGTCAAAATGTCAAAGTTGTCGAAAAGGCTTTAAAATCTGAAGTCAAAACGGTCAACAGGGAACCAAGTTCTCCACAATTTTTAAAACCAGAAGTTTTAGAATTTTTTCATAAAAGTATATTTGGTAAAGCAAATCAAACTTGGAGACCTAAGACGGGTGAAAATTCAGGGGGAGGTGTTGTGTTACAAAATCATCAAGAAATTGAGATTATCTTTCGTGATGCTCAGGGACGACCAAGACCACTAAGGCTTGGGTCCCCATCCTCAACTGATCATTGATGATGTGTGCAGGGTGTTCCAGGAGGAACTATTAATAGTCATTGGATTGTTGATAGTGGAGCATCTAGGCACATGACAGGCGACTTACGACTTCTATATGATGTGAGAAATATTAGAGGAGGCTATGTCGCGTTTGCTGGAGACAAAGGCGGATACATCACTTGAGAAGGAATGATCTCCAATGGTGTTGTATGTTTCGATAAGATCAATTATGTTCGTCAAATTGATCATAATCTTCTCAGTGTTTCGCAGATCTGCGATAAAAAGTTCACCGTGCATTTTGATGATGCCAGTTGTTATGTGCTGAAACCTGGTTTCAAAATTCCAGAGGAATGGATTCTCTTATCGGCTCCAAGAGTTAATGATCTTTATATTCTTGATATGAGCCAAGCTATTACGACATCTGCACAAGTCACTTGTTTTGTCTCGAAAGCCATGGAGAAGGAGTCTATATCTTGGCACAGAAGAATGGGGCACATTCACTTAAGAAAAATGAACCATTTGATGAAAAACAACCTTGTGAATGGTGTGCCTGTGAGAAGTTTTCATTTACAAGATATATGTGTTTCGTGCCAGAAAGGGAAACAAACGAAGAAGTCTCACCCTCTGAAGAAAATCAACACTGTTAGCATGCCTCTCGAACGTCTTCATATGGACCTCTTTGGACCTATGAGACACAAGAAAACATTCGGGGATGCTTATTTTTTAGTGGTTTCTGATGATTATTCTAGATTTTCTTGGGTAGCTTTTATGGAACACAAGAGTGATACTCCTGGAATCCTCAAGGATCTTCTTACAATGTTGGAAAATCTCTACACGTTGAAAGTTAAGAGGATCAGAAGTGACGATGGAACTGAGTTCAAGAACCGTGTGATGGATGAGTTCTGTACTTCTAAGGGCATTCTTTATGAATACAGTTCTCGATACACTCCACAACAAAACGGTGTTGCGGAGAGGAAGAACCGAACGATAATTGAAACTGCAAGACCGATGTTGCTAGAGTCGGAGCTTCCTGTTCAGTTCTAGGGGGAGGCTGTGTCGACTGCTTGCTACACATTAAACAGAGTTCTTACAGTTAAGAGACACGGCAAAACTTATTTTGAACTTCTACAGAAAAGGAAACCGGATCTTTCATTTCTAGAACCTTTTGGCGGTCCATGCACTATGATTGAGCCGGATGGAAAGTTTGGCGCGAAAGCTATTGAGGGTTTCTTCCTTGGATATGCTACTCTGAATTTTCGAGTATGGAATCTGGCTACCAAAAAGATTGAGCTATGGAGTGAAGTAAGGGTTCAAAGGTATACAAGTCCTGTTAGGGCTCCGGGTGATCCTTGGATGTTCGACTACGATGGGCTATTCGACTCCTTTAATCTGCCAACCTTTGACGAAGATTCTGTAGCTGCTAGAATGTTATTTGATAGTGACAACACTGCTGGCTCGCCATTGGTTAGACTTGTTATTATTAACCCCCAAGGTTCTAATTCGGTTAACAACACAGTTCAAAATGAGGTATTTGAAGATGCTACTGAGTACAATGAGTCATCAGAAGATGATGAATATCTTGATGCTACTGAAGGCACTTCAGCTCTAGTTGCTCCTATTCAGGGCACTTCTGTTGAAACTCCTCATGTGCACGATGTTGATACTGCTGAAGGGAATGCATCCACTTCCGCGCATATTCCCGGTGTGGAGTTGGTTGTTGATCTTAATATTAACAATTTGGGTGTTAATGCTCGTGTTCCTGAAAATCCTGAAATGAGGATTCACGATACCCATCCACAGCAGAATATCATAGGAGATGTCCAACGCGGGGTGCAGACGCGTAATCAGCTGAGAAACAACCAGAGTGTTGGTTTGTATTCAGCCATTAGAGAATCTGGTCTTCAAAATGATTGGTCCTTCGCGTGTTACGTTTCACAAGAAGAACCGAAATCTTGGAAAGAAGCCGTAAAGGATAATTCTTGGGTTGAAGCAATGCAAGAGGAACTGCAACAGTTCCAGAAATTGGGTGTTTGGAGACTTGTTGAAAAACCCGACAACTACAAGAAAATTGGCACCCGTTGGGTTTACAAGTGCAAAAAGGATGATCGTGGAGTGGTCATTCGCAACAAGGCGAGATTGGTTGTTCAGGGCTTTCATCAAATTGAAGGCATTGATTACAACGAGGTTTATGCACCAGTTGCTCGTCTGGAGGCTATTCGGATCTTTCTAGCTTATGCTTCTTTTAAAGGATTCAAAGTCTAT
The DNA here is from genome assembly GCA_030545235.1 of Helianthus tuberosus. Lineage (NCBI taxonomy): Eukaryota > Viridiplantae > Streptophyta > Magnoliopsida > Asterales > Asteraceae > Helianthus > Helianthus tuberosus. The sequence goes on along the minus strand of CM060427.1, from coordinate 135,481,040 downwards.
CAGATGGACGTCAAAAGCGCATCCCTGCATGGTATTGTTGAAGAAGAGGTGTATGTCGAACAACCTCCAGGTTTGGAAGATCCTATCCATCCCGATCGGGTTTGGTTGCTCAACAAAGCTCTCTATGGGTTACATCAAGCACCAAGGGCTTGGTATGCAACTTTATCTACTTATCTGCTGGAAAACGGTTTTCGCCGGGGTCTTATCGACTGTACTCTTTTCATCAAGGAACAGGATGGAGATTTTTTGTTGGTACAGGTATACGTTGACGATATCATTTTTGGTTCTACTAATGATACTTTGTGCAGGCAATTTGAACGTGTTATGTTGGAGAAGTTCGAAATGAGCGCAATGGGGGAGATGAATTTCTTTTTGGGCCTACAAGTTCAACAAACTGAGTCTGGGATATTCATCCATCAGACTAAATATGTTGGTGACATCTTGAGCAGATTCCAGATGTCTGAAGCAACGCCCATTGGTACCCCACTACCGACTATTCACGGGATTACTCCGGACTTGAAAGGTGAAAGTGTCAACTCTTCTTATTATCGCGCTATGATCGGATCTCTAATGTATCTCACAGCATCGAGGCCTGACATCATGTATCTAACGTGCTTGCTTGCAAGATATCAAGCTAACCCAAAAGCATCTCATCTTGGAGTTGTTAAAAGGATTTTTCGTTATCTGAAGGGTTGCCCGGACACCGGTCTCTGGTACCCTAAGGATGATAGTTTTGACTTGGTTGCTTTTAGTGATTCAGGTTTCGGCGGATGCAAAATAGATGGGAAATCCACAACGGCTGGATGTCAATTCTTAGGAAGTCGCTTAGTCACGTGGCAGTGCAAGAAGCAAACTTGTGTCGCTACATCAACTTGTGAAGCTGAATACATTGCTGCCTCAAGTTGTTGCTTTCAAGTTCTGTAGATTCAGCAACAAATGCGCGACTACGGTTTTGAATTCCTATCTACCTCTATTTTTGTTGATAATAATGCTGCTTTATCTATCACTAGAAATCCTGTCCAACACTCCAAGACCAAGCACATCGAAATTAAGTATCACTTCATACGTGATTGTTTTGACAAAAGATTAATTGATGTTGTTAAAATCCACACTGATGAACAGCGTGCTGACCTGTTTACAAAAGCTTTTGACAAATCTCGTTTTGACTATCTTTTATTGGTCAATGGTATTAAGGTGAAACAAGAGTAAACTTCTGTCGGCTGATCGTTTTTGTAAATATTTTCTTAAGCGTTAAAAAAAATACAAAAAGTTTTTTAGTTTACTTATCTTTTCGCATTTTAGGGGGAGAAATTTCAGAAAATACAAAAACATGTGAAAACTCAAAAATTCAAAAACAATAGAAAACCAAAAATGAGTTTCTTGGAGAAAAGAAGGGAAAGTGATGATATACACTGGTGTGGTCTGTCAATATGGTCAAAAGAAAAAGAAAAATTGAAAAATGATAAGTAGCTTTACTAACAATGTATCGGTAGGCTCACAATCAGACTAAAATGTACAGGATGATATAAACCTAACAGACTTCAAGTCAGGTGGGAACCATTCATTGGCATATGGTCTTGGTACCGAAATTTCGTTTGATTGATTACCGAGGTTCTGAGATATTCGGTCTTTATACTGCCTTATCATCTGGGTATCATGGTTGTATCAAACCTGTTGGACCGTTTTGCGACCCCGAAAAGTCAGTTGAGAACGTTCATCTTCATGTATAAAGGCGGAATCAGTATACACGAAGTTACACAGCTTATCCTTTCAATTTTCTTCACTTTTATTGCTTTTTGAATATAATTTGACAGAGTTCTGACACCTAAGCAATGACCTAATTTCGCTCATATGTACATAATGAAGTCACTTATGAGGGTATTTATACTTGTTCTGATTTCACTTATATGTCAGTGACACAAAAGCGGAATCACTAAGTGACATATAAGTGGAATCACTAAGTGACATAAAAGTGGAATCACTAAGTGACATAAAATCGGAATCACCTATAACCTATATTCACATAAGCGAAATTAACAATATAAAACCCTAATTTAACTCTCAAGACCCTATGTTGACTATCTTGACTTAAGACTTGATGTAGACGTAGTCAACAGACATTCCGTGCACCAACAGACTCCCCTTGGATGTTGACGAAGTCTTCAGCTCCGAGTCTTCAATCTTGGTCTTTTCTTCAACTCTCTGTCTTCACATCATAAGCATTCAATCTTCACAGGTTCAGATTTACTTCCTAGCTCCATCTTCAAACTTCCTTTGATTGTTGATCCAGACTCCCCCTTTCACAGACTCCCCCTCTCGATATGCTAGAATCTGAGATATCTGGTTCAAGCTTTGACATTTAGCTTCCATGGGAATGATGAAGTCCAAAACCTGTTACCCTGCACATCCTCTACCTCACCATAAGTTTCAAAAATTTATAACATTTGAATTTAATAAACTTACTGGTAGACATCATATATACAATCAATCATACTAGTTACATCAAGTTCAAATGAATGACCTTGATAAACTAACCGCACAGTCTTTCAAAACATTTGTATATGACATTCAAAGTTTTCAACATATTCTCCCAATCCTGTTCATCATGTTTAGCACTTCGAATTTTGAAAATCAACTCTTCAACATCAGTTGTCAAAAATCTTTTTGTATTTTACAAAATTTTATGCTAAAACACTCCGAAAATCTTTTTGGATTTTTGTTTTGAATAAAATGCAGTAAACAAATATATACAAACAATATTTTTGTGAGTTTGAGTAAGAGGATCATATCAGTTTATGAGACAAATCACTAGCACCGTTAAGCTTTAATCATTTTAAGCTCTAAACGATTCACATACATTGACGATATAGTTGTCCTCTTAAACTCAATCTAAAAACTTTCGAAATGCTTACCGATACGTTAAGGTATATTAATTTTGCACTAAATTCTTATGGACCCCACGATCTCAGTATATCCCCTCATCATGCAATACACTAACTCAAGTAATGTCTTTAAACTTTCATCAACTATGATATGTGCAAAAACAATGCAGAATGTTTAAACATTAACAATCAGGTCGATACTTCCGTATACGCAGAGAAAGTCCAATGTTTAAACAAAATAAGAAAATAAAACAAGTTGAAGTTGTTTAGGCTTTAACCACCAGGTCGATACTCCTGTATACGCAGAGGTGATCCAAAGCTTAAACGAATCACCAAAGAAAATAAAGCAGAACGTTTAGGCAACAACATCCAGGTCGAAACTCACGTATACGTAGAGGATGTCCGATGCTTAAACAAAATAAAGAAATAAAATAAGTTTAAGTCTTTGCAAAATTAAAATGCACAATCACAGCGACTTTTTCAGCAAGTTGTGAAAGTTCACAGACTTAACCGGTTTTTATGTCTTTCGACATTCAGCAATTACTGAGTAGGTACACAATCACGAAGGACAAAACTAAGTACTATTCTTTCAACCATGTTTCCCACTAGAACTAGGCTTTTTCATTTAAGTTTGTATCGGTATCGCAAATCTACTAGTCTAGCTGAGCCTATCGTCACATCATTAGTGAGACCGTTTATCACATTTGACATTACATTTCTTTAGCATGCTGTGATAGTCCACTGATTTACTATCATTTCCTCTTATTCACAACCAAACTCATTTTTTATTTTTCAATGTTTTTGACATTTTCAAATATTCTAATTTTTTTTTTTAATTTTTCTCCCCCTAAAATCAAAATATGTTTCAATTTTGATTTTCTAGGAAAATTTGAAAACAAAAGCAGTAAACTGTACAAAATAAAATGGATGTCAATTCTTAGGAAGTCGCTTAGTCACGTGGCAGTGCAAGAAGCAAACTTGTGTCGCTACATCAACTTGTGAAGCTGAATACATTGCTGCCTCAAGTTGTTGCTCTCAAGTTCTGTAGATTCAGCAACAAATGCGCGACTACGGTTTTGAATTCCTATCTACCTCTATTTTTATTGATAATAATGCTGCTTTATCTATCACTAGAAATCCTGTCCAACACTCCAAGACCAAGCACATCGAAATTAAGTATCACTTCATACGTGATTGTTTTGACAAGAGATTAATCGATGTTGTTAAAATCCACACTGATGAACAGCGTGCTGACCTGTTTACAAAAGCTTTTGACAAATCTCGTTTTGACTATCTTTTATTGGTCAATGGTATTAAGGTGAAACAAGAGTAAACTTCTGTCGGCTGATCGTTTTTGTAAATATTTTCTTAAGCGTTAAAAAAATACAAAAAGTTTTTTAGTTTACTTATCTTTTCGCATTTTAGGGGGAGAAATTTCAGAAAATACAAAAACACGTGAAAACTCAAAAATTCAAAAACAATAGAAAACAAAAATGAGTTTCTTGGAGAAAATAAGGGAAAGTGATGATATACACTGGTGTGGTCTGTCAATATGGTCAAAAGAAAAAGAAAAATTGAAAAATGATAAGTAGCTTTACTAACAATGTATCGGTAGGCTCACAATCAGACTAAAATGTACAGGATGATATAAACCTAACAGACTTCAAGTCAGGTGGGAACCATTCATTGGCATATGGTCTTGGTACCGAAATTTCGTTTGATTGATTACCGAGGTTCTGAGATATTCGGTCTTTATACTGCCTTATCATCTGGGTATCATGGTTGTATCAAACCATAAAAATAACAGAGACGAAGTCTAAGATCTTCCATGATACCATACATACGTGTACATATTGCATTCGACCTCAATAAGTGATCAACAATCACATGTCCAAACAAAACAAGTGATAATATATCACATTTATCCGGGAGTCAAGTTCGTCTATTTGCTGTACGAAAGTACTGACCTGTTCACGGACTTCCTCCTGTGCCCTCATGCATCTGAAAATCAAGTTCCTCATCAATAAGTGATTCTATCACATAGGGCTTGTTTTCAAATCAAATAAGTGAGTTTCTCACAACTTTTATACGGTCAAACGGATGATAAGCAGTATACTCACCGGTAAGAGGAACTCTCGTGCATACCTTGATACGGGAATGTGTCGTGAGTGGATGTACACCGACAAGTAAGTATAACTCTTACCGTAAATAATATCTCCTAATTATGATTACATCTGATAAGTTGAGCTTAGGTGGACAACAATATCGATAATTGTGGTAAAATACTTATCTAAAGCTTTAAACAAAAATCAGAAACCGTTTTGACAAAGACCGTAAGCTGGTAATGATTCTCTTACCCTGAAACTCGCAAAAAGTTTGTTCATTGTACACATTCTTTATGTTATTGTCTTTTGTTAAGTTAACCGCACTTTAATTTGTGTTGTAGTGTAAGTTGTAAATCTTGTTTTGATTAGCCGATGATTGGTATCTCGAAGTTTTCTGCCGGAAGCCTGAAACCTACTTCATAACACGTCCTTGCATTTGAAAACTCAATCAAAATTGAAATGTGTTCAATTAATCAAAATCTGTTCAGTATACAAAAATTTTCAACACTTGGTGAATTTGTGAAAAATGGTGTCGACGAAACCCCAAGTGTCGACGAAATCCCTCTTATGTCGACGAAACCCTACGGTCAAAGTCAATGTTTTTCAACTTGGTCAACTTTGGTCAAACCTGATTTGGTGTTCGACGAAATCCCCACGTTTCGTCGAGGTAACGACGAAACCCCCTGGCCCAGTTATGTTTCATCATGGGCTAAATGTTCAGGCCCAGTCCAAACCCAAATAGGGAGTTTCGTCGAGCCCACCTAGCGTTTCGTCGAAGTCATAAGGTTTCGTCAAAATGGCAGATATTTAAAGGGTCCCAGGTCAATTATTATTCACTTTTCAAACCATATCCCTGTTTCTCCTTCTTCATCACTCAACCGCCATACCTCTATCACCATCTCTCAAAACCCTTTGTTTTATCAAAGATTTTTCATATAATCAAGGTATACAAAATGTTGTACTACATGTTTCGAACCCTTAGGAACCCTGTGTGTTTGTCTGTTTGTGCGACAAACCCTCGGACACCCTTCTTTGTTTGATTCTTGCATATGCTTCCTTGATCTTTGTTTGTTTACTTGATAAAACACATAGATTTAGGATATATATGTTGATACATGCTTTGATTTGGGTTTAGGTTTCTTGTAACACAAAACTGGGGTTGTTTGTTTGATTGTTGTTCGGGTTGTTTCGATGGGTTTTCGGTCAAAAACACATGTCGGTTTTACATCAGGGTTGTTTTTGGTTGGTTTGGGTATAAACATAGTGTTGAATGTTGGTTGATTTTGGATCTGATCATTGTTTAAACTCCATATGGCGAAACCCCCAAATTTTCAAAACCCTAACTGTTCAAAATCCCCAAATTCGACGAAACTCTAAGTTTCTTCATGCTGTCACGGCGTCGATGACGTAACTCCTCTCGATGGAACTCCTCAGGTCAACAGTCAACGCTGAATTTGTTTGACCAAGGAGGTTTCATCGCAATGAATAGAGTTTCATCGAGATCACAGAGTTTCGTCGTCCATGCCTTAGTAAAATTTTCAATTTGGTGTTCGTTCACAGAAGATGTGTATGTATATGTTATATGTCAATTGGATACATGAACTTGTATACATACATGTCTAAATGCATATGTGATACCATTGTTGGTTATTGTGGACGCTTTCAGTTTCAGATGGCACCTAAAGAAGGAAAACGTAAGAAACCGACTAAGAAGGAAAACAAGTCGGAGGAGATAATGTCTGAAAAGCGTCATAATCAAATTGCTTTTCTGGATCCCGAGGAATAGATCGCTGAACTGAAAGACATCACTAAATGGATCAATCATGTTGTTACATTCTCTACACCTGCGTACAAATCTCTTATTAAAGCCTTCTGGGATTCCGCAAGTGTTGTGCAAGTGGATGGAAAGGAAGTTATACAGGGTCGTGTGAATGATTTGGATGTTATAGTCTCTCTGGATATCTTGAACGATGTCTTACAACTGCAAAATCATCCGGATTCTCCGTATTCTGTACCTATCATGTGTACGCGTGCTTGCTTATTACGAATGAAGTGCACTGGCGACATTTTCAGCAATCAGATTAACAAGGGAGATCTGCCGTTACAATACAAGTTTCTATTACACGTTCTCATTTAGTGTCTTAGCAATAGACGTGCCGGATACGATGTGGCAGGCAATGATCTAGTTGGTCTTATGGTGGCGTTGGTGCTAAACAAACCGTTTAGCATCTCAAAGTACATCTTCGCCAATATGAAGGAAAATATGACGAGGACTGGAAGTAGAATAACCGGGAACAAGTTCTGGATGTATCCGCGGTTTCTTCAAATGATCATGAATGTTAAACATCCTGGTCTTCCTAAAGCCGATGACGACATTCTGAAGATCGAGCCTATGATTTTGAATTCATTAAAGATAATCAAGAGTCTTGCTGCCAAGAGACACAAAGAAAGCGATCCTCCAAGAAAGTTAATTGGTGCTCTTGGAAAACCAGACTACATTCCTCCGGCTGATGATAAATGGCGTCATGATGACAGCCAATCTGATAACAAAGAGCCGGAGTTGAATAGAAAAAGGATTGAAAAGTTTGGTCCAGATCCAGTTGGTTCTGATATGTCTGAAAGTGATAGTGAAGATGATGGCGATGATGGTGGCGATACAGGTGTCGTTGGTGCATCTAGTGCTGGTGCAGGTGGTGGTACATCAGCAGGTGGCGATGATGAGTCTGATTCTGATTCGGATGATCATCTAATCGAGCCTGGATACGAAATGTATCTCGATGAACGTGGTGTTAAAAGATACAGGAAGATCAGACAGGAAGATGATCCTGAATACGTTCCAGAAGATACTGAAGCGGAACATTTAAAGAAAAGGAAAGCTGAGAAAGCTGCTGAACGTCAAAAGAAGAAATCAAGAAGATACTTGGCACAGCAATCCGTTCCACAAGAACCTTCTCATTCAGAACCATCGCCTGTGATATCTACAGCCCTGAAACTCCAGTAGTCACTTCAGCTGCTGAAACACCATCCGTTACACCACAAGCACCTCCACATTCAGTTGCAGCGACCATTCATGAAACCACGTCGCAGCCAGCCGCAGAGAGAAGAGTGAGTAGATTTGAGCGGATGCAACCTGATGAGAAGGTAGACTTCCTATTTTCTCAGTTGCAAGCTGCTGCAGGTCAAATCGACAGGCAATCAAACGTGATACATATTACACGAACAAACATGGTCAAGCAACAGCTGCAGATAAACACGTTGAACTCCACAGTTGCTCGACAACAAGCTGAAATTGAACAATTGAAAGCAGAGAATGCACGTTTGAAAACTCCAGACGAGGCAAGAGAACAAAGTAGCTCTATACTTCAGAAGTTGGCTGAGGATCTGAAAGGAAGATGTGATTTCATGAAAGAGTGGTACGACTCTCGTAACACAACTATAGCTGACGGAGTCAAAAAGATCATTGCAGGCTATGAGTTCCTTCGAAAGCGCGTTGCTACTCTATGGGATGCTCGATGTAAGCAACAAGAGGTTATGAAGAAACAGGATGATGATCCTGAAGATCAAGGGAATCCTGACCCTTCTACTACATCATAGCAGCCACCAGCCACTACATCCTTTGAAATCATTGTTGCTCAGCCACCAGTGATCGAATCTACTCAAGGAACCTCCTCTAGAACAGTTCAACAGATTGAAGGTACATTTTCTGTTCCAAGCAGTGCTGATCTTGCAATGCAGGTTATTCATCCAATCACTAGGGAATTACTTGAAGAAGGAGAAATTATCCAGGATCTTTCACATGAGCAATTGCTTACTCTAAACGCAATGAAAGAGATTGATGATGCTGAGATTGATAAGATACCAAGTGAGCCTGAAACTACTGATGTTGAAAATATTGAAGAGATTGTTTTTGAGGGAAATGAAAAGAAGTCCTCGTATGTGCGTAAAGACGGGACTGAATTCGCTCCTTTCGATGAAGAATGGTTACAAGAGAATGTGGACGTCATAGATGAGCATTTAAAGAACCGTGATACTTCTGAAAATGCCACAAATGCGTTCTCCGAATGGCGAAATCAGTTCTTATCGAAAGTTTCCAAGCCTGTGCCAGATGTCGCACAAGTTGATTACTTACAGTTTGAGAAAGTGAAGCCGAGTGGAAGAATCCTCTGTTGGATGTTCGTCAAGGATATACATTGTGTCGCCATCAAAAGGGAATTTGGTATTCAATACTTCCGATCGTTGCTGAGCATACTATCTTTTCCTTTTTATGATGTTGCAGCATTGACGAAGATTGAGCTCATTAATCGCTCAAACTTCGAAGGCGCAACTTTATTCGAGCAGCTGATAAAGATGAACAAAAAGTCTGGCAGGAAAGACGAGTCCTACAAGCCTCAGTTCCCTATTTATCAGCAAATCAAGCTTGTGTATCAGCCCGCGAAAGTCGTAGATAAAAGTCCATTAATGCCGATGCAGCAGAACTTCCTCAATGAAATGGCATTACGGTGCTACGACTCAGACACTCATGAAGCGGTGATTGTGTTTAGAGGTGGTTGTGAAAATTTCCGGATGTTGGATCCCATGTGGATCGTTAACATGTTCGCGGCCAACATCGACAAATTATATCGACACGACATTTTCTACGAAGACAAGGACGCGCATCAAGCTTTGCGATTCCAGCGCGTCGCTTGTTTCTGCTACTACCGAGGAATTCATGCGGGCAGTTCGTGGTCCGAACAACACTGAAGATAGAAGATTCGAAGACCGTAGACGAGTAACAGACAAGGGGGAGTTTGTTGGTGCACCTTTTTGTGTCTGTAACTAGTCTTGTATTTATCGTTGTAATTTACGGTCTTTTAACGTTTATCGAGTATGTAATTCTCCGTCGACCAAGTCGGATATCCTCCTATCCACTTGTGTCCGACACTTTTGTCTTGTTTTGATATGTAATGATATACAAACAATGCATGTTGCATGTAAGGGTATTAATGTCATATTTATGTGTTTGTCTGTGTTTGCTGCAAGTCTGTTTGCAGCAAATGTTACAACAGTTGCAGCCCTCGACGAAACCCTAGGTTTCGTCAAGTACTACATGACGAAACCCTCCCAATGTCCAATACATAAGGTTTCATCGTGAACAATGACGAAACCCCATGGTTTCGTCGTTTGTTGGGTTTCTTCAGCCCAATGTCTGGCCCAATGTTGTTTCGTCGAGCCCACATATGGTTTCGTCGATGTTAGGGCCCAGGCTGCTATATAAACACTTTCTAGTTTCACTTTGAAACTAGATGAGAGCATACCCTAAGAGTTATTCTGTAAAACTGTGTGTGTATTAGTTGTTCTTGGTTCTCATCCCATTTAATCAATAGATTGTGTTTCGTTGGTTATACCGTGTTGTTACTTTATATGTTTGATTTGGCATAGTTACGTGGATTCCGCACACGTAACCTTGTTTGCTATAAACAAGGATTCAGTTTTGTTATCGATCCTCTGATTTCGGGACCTACATATATATATATGTGCTGTAAGTATCTTTTTATATGAAATGATCATATATTTTATAGTTATATATACCTGATAAGTTTATTTCATAAATTTCGTTTAGCTATATCTATATGCAATATACAATAATTCTGATCGACATGGTTATAAAAATATATTTTATTTATATATATATATTTTTGGATATTTTACTAAATTACAGGTACATATACTGCTCTAAGAGCCGGTGTTTACCTTGAATCCGATATTTTACCACATCGTGAGGTCCGTTTTTCAACATTTTTTAAACAACCTTTTACTCATCTTATTCCATATAACCAAGTTGATGTAATTGAATATGCTACAGATTGATACGGTTGAACCTAAAAGTCGACACAAGGGGAATCTCGAGACCGAGATCTTACTAGAGTCAAAAGGTGTCAACTACACTTCTATAAGACCCGTTTATATCTACGACCCATTGAACTACAACCCTGTCGAAGAGTGGTTTTTCCATAGGTTGAAAGCGGGCCGACCCATCCACATTCCCAAATCAGGTTTGCAAGTAACCCAACTTGGTCACGTAAAGGTTAGTAAAAGTGTAAAACTAATAATTATTAGCAAGAGCTTGCGCTAAGGTAAATTTCGTTATAATTTTTGAAGCTTTAATCGAAAAATTTATAACAAGATATTTTACGATTTAATCTTGCAGGCTGGTGGATTCCCTGAGCCCGAGATCATTCACTATAATCCTAAGGAGTTCCATTACGGTAAAAGAAAGCATTTCCATTCCAGGACCAGGTAAACACCAACTTATATATACGTGCGGAAAGTCAACCTTGTGTTTGACTTTTGTTATCGATATAAACATTGTTCGAACCTAATCATTCATTGGCAAGTTCTAAAATTTGAAACACGATAATTAATTTGCAAACACGATCGAAGACACGGGACACCCCTATACAATTTCGCAACATCATAATCCGGGGCTTATAAATGGGTCAATTCAAGTTTGACCAACCAGTCCTATAAGGTTTGGTGGCAGTTTCGACCCATTTACTTTTCTATGAGTTACTTTGGTTCATTTTAATCTCAAACTAATCAAACACGACAAATAAAAAAAATTAACTAAAAAGAGTTGAGCGAGTCAAAAGTAACCCAAAGTGTTTTTAATGCATACTAACTCATTTTTTTAAGGGGAAATGGACTGTATCACCCCCAACTAATCAAAATTGGCCGTTGTCATCCCCAACTTTCACTTTGGCTCCCACCAACCCCAACTTGACACTTGGGTTGCTGTGTCACCCTATCGTTAACCAGACACTAACTAGGTTAGTTTTTTTTGCTGACGTGTCTAATTTATCCTATGTGGCATGCTGATGTGGATCTCGAACATATTTTACACTTAACAAAAAAATAAAGGACTAAATAAATAAAATACCCCTACCATCAGCTTAATCTTCATCCATCTCCAATCACAAAACCCTAATCTTCTCATCCACCTCCACCACCACCACCACCACCACCCACCTGCAACCACCGCCCAAACCCACCCCTTCACTACACAAACTCACAACACCATACAAAGTCACCGTCATTTGCAGCGGGAAGAAATCCGCAAACTGATAAACAAATAAAAAACAGATCGCGGTGTAGAGGAGCCACATGTTCAATTTCTACCACAATTGTTGGCTGGATTTCTCGTTTTTAGGTAGAGATATTTATTTTGAGAGGCAGAATTGCATACACAAACCGATATACAGAGAAATGCGAGTATATAGTTGTTCTGGCGGATAGATCTGGTGATTGCACCGATGGTGTTAGGCATCATGATGATGAATAGGTAATCATGGTGATTGCGTAAGGATTTCGAATGGGATATAGGGTTGGCTTCTTATGGAGCGGCATATGAATTGTGTGTTTGTAGGAGAGTAATGGATTGTTGTGGTGAAGTGTGGGGAGTTAGGATTGCAGATCCACATCCACATTGATGAGGATAAAGTTTTTTTCCTTTAATTTTTTTGTTATTTATAAATATGTTCCAGATCCACATCCACAGCAGCATGCCACATAGGATAAATTAGCCACGTCAGCAAAAAAAACTAACCTAGTTAGTGTCTGGTTAACGACGGGGTGACACAGCAACCCAAGTGTCCAGTTGGGGGTGGTGGGAGCCAAAGTGAAAGTTGGGGATGACAACGGCCAATTTTGATTAGTTGGGGGTGATACAGTCCATTTCCCCTTTTTTTAAACTAGGATTTCCCAATGATTGGCGTCATGGGAGGCGCGATTCCAATGGGAACTTTTTGATATGGAAGATCATGTACTACTGTATGAATTTCTAGGGCTTGCATGAGATGAAAATGAAGAGCATGGGAGGCTATTTTTAGAGCAATTTAATATTTTTTTCACTAAACAATGTATTAATTTTTTTAAATCGTCTTATTTTAAGTAATTTGATGTAACTGAAACTTATGGTCTCTTTTATTGCCGAATGCACTTTTATATAAGATAACTTATTTTTATCTTTCAAATATCTGAACACATGGTTCAAACAAAGTATAGCTTGCAGTCATTCAAAAATTGTAACAAGTTAACAATATGGGTTTGCAAAAGCCTAAGTACAATTTGGGTCATTCAAATATGTGATACATTGATTAAAAGGCTTTTGCAAACCCAAAATTGTAACAAGTTAACAATTTGTTGACCACAAATCACAATTGCCAAGTGACAACCTATACGACAATATACGTCATTACGTTGGACAAACACTTAGAGGTAGCTGATTGTGTTACTGTTATTTTTTGCTTATCATTACCAAAACTAAAAAAAACAAAATTTCTCATTGTTTTTCTTGGTTGTACACGAATCCAAGGTATCTTTATTTTGCTTAGAAAAATATCGTGTATTAAGAACCTTAGAATAATTTTTATACGTACACGAATCAGTTGAGAAATTCATGATTGGGAGCTACATTTTTCAGCTTAATGTAATTTAATATCTACTTAAGTAATGGAACGTTTCTTTTATTTCAAGGTTCATGTTTAAATGATTTTTTTTTTCAAAAAATAAAAAACATATCATTTCTCAACACACATACTCATAAAAAGATTTAAGGGTGTGTTGATGACTATTGAACCCGTATATTATTGTTACGCGATTCGCTAGATGCGACGACTTCGGTACGGAGGGGGTAGGTTCATTTCGGTACGATCCGGTACGGTGTACCATTGAGTCCGGTTCTGTATACACAAATTAAAACAAAAATTACTAAATTCAACTAACCAAAATCCATTATTCATATTACCAAATAGAAAACATAAACATAAATATAAAGTTCTAAAATTCTAAAGTAGAAGTAGAAGATGATAGTATGATATCCTGAAGTAGAAGATGATAATATGTTTTACATATTCTTTGACAATTCTTGAATCTGTCATCATCCATATGTAACTTTTTTTATCCAAACCTTTCAAGAAAAACACACATTAATATTTTATTTGATTTTATTGAAACCCCTTAGCTGTCAATATAAGGCAACCTTATCACTTATTCCACGAATAAGCAAAAAAACCTAAACACCTAAAAGAAGTTATGATCGTTATTGTAATTACATAGTTTTTGCAATCATTTAAACATATTATTTATTCATAAAGATCACAAAGTAGAATAAAAAGCCTATTTCTATCCATACAAAAAAATTGCATTTTTGACCCACTATCCTTCCTGGCCATTTGTCGCCCCAAGCTAAATATTATTATAGACAACTTCAAAAACACTATTGGTTCCATTTTCTTTTAGCTAAAATGTAATAATGATGATGATAACATTAGTGAACCGAACTCGAGCCAGCTTTGGCTCGTTTAAGCGATATTGAAGCGAGCTCAAGTCGAGCTTTTAGCTCATTTGAGGTTGTTCTAAAAAGTAGCTCGAGCTCGAATAAGTAGGCTCAAACCGAGCCGAGCACGAGCTCGAGTTTCATATTGTAAATTATTTTGACAAACGTATGAAAATAGTTGAACAATAAGGTAAAGGTTTAAATAATATGACTCAATAAATCATAAATGTACCTTTGTGTATGATCTTGTTTCCGGAGCTTCAAGCTTCTTTGTTGTATCTTGAGCTTTGGAGTCTCAAAAAGTAATATTTCCACCTTTGAAAACCCAACCCGATAAACCCGATAAAAAAACATGAAGAACACCCCTAGTCAAGTATACCCTCTTTAAAGTGGCATATGTTGTAGTCCTATCACACATGAGTTGCTCTAACATATTGCTCTAAAATCACACCTCTGCACATTCTCATTGCCATTATAATTTCCAGTTGCACTTGTGATGACTTCACTAGAAGCCGGTCCATGTGAAGTGACAGAACAATCAATAACAATAAGGCAATGTCATTAAATGGATTTTTTTAAAGAAGCATGCATTGAAAAAGGTATGCACAAAACCTTATTTTGGATTTTAAACACCATGCATTCTATAACCTTATTTAGTGGATTAATTATATATATAAAAACCTCGAAACTATGCACAGAAACGGGCAGGTCAACCCGAGTGACCCAGTCATTTAGCCACATCTTGAAAACATTTTACATTACCAGAACATATTCTATAGTCATCGAAAATATAATCTTATGAATAACCAAAAAACATATGTACACTACATCACAATGCATTAAAAAAACACCAACTACACATGAAATTTGATTTAAACCAACGTTCCCCAACATACTCTCAAAACAATCTTGAGTGGTATTTTAATGCATAAAACCTCAGATCATTTCCCAAAACAAAAATAGTAATTATTATAATAATATTACCTGAAGCGAACTCATTTGAGATCTCTGGTTCCATCAGGTAAAGCCACAAGTGTTATATAGACACCAGGCTCATACTGTTCAATCCATTCAGCCTCGACTTGATCAGGGGCATTATAGATATTATTACCACTATTTGATGTCGGATTTCTAGTTTGGAACCCATTATTCTCCCCTAAAGCTGCTCCGTTAAGAGATCTAGCATCTGCATAGCTATGATTCTCATTTAAAATGTGTATAACTGCATATTTTTCAACATAAAAGCCTTAAAAAACTATAGCGTTCTGCAGCAAAAAAATAACGATTGAAGCGGAAAAAAAACATAAAAACATGTCAACAACCCTTAGTACCGAAAAAATCGTTCATGAAAACAGTTGAAGCGAAAAATATCATACAAAACACAATTATTAGAATATTAGACAAACAGTTGTTTAGTGTTTAAAAACTCTGCTTATTTACTGATTCAAGAAGTAAAATAATAAAATTAGATTAACATTATCATTTACTCTTTTATCCCAATACCAATTAAACTTTCAGAAGCTAATATCAGGTACTAAAAGCAGATCGAGTGGACTACAGATTTGGGACTTTTTAATTAAGGATCATACTTGTAAATCCACCATGAGTTTTACAAACAATAATAAACTCAAAACCCAAAATTCAGATTAACAAAAGAAGCATGTTCAACATGGCCTTGAGGGAAGGTGTATTTGCACCAACCATCAGTACAGGCATACCATAACCGAGAATGCAAGTAAGCTTTCACAGAATTTATCCCAAAATCAAAACAACCCTAAAACATTAACAAATCATGAACATTGAGTAGATGCTAAAACAATGGATAAATCATCTATCTGCAAAGCGTCTCTAGCCACCAATCGAAGGAGATGTATATAGACCTAAACACAAAACCCTAGATTTCACAATCACACTGACCTTCACGTATATAGACCTAAATTCAACAAAATGAATCAAACACTACGTAACAGTTAATGCGAACCGGAAACATGAATTTCATAAAACTACAGATCTTTGTACCTGATATAAAAAAAACTAACTTTCACAATCACCTTCATGTATTTGGAGATATGTCTGGGTTAAATCGAGTTGAAAACGAATCGATCTTAGGAGATTTAGGATTCAATCATATAGAAGAGATTTAGTGCAAACAGAACCAAAAATTGATCCATAGAATTGATCGGAGCAAATTAGAATAAGTAATTACCTGTTTCGTTGATCGAAAACTATGAACAAAAGATGTGAATACAGGAAGATACACAACAATCGATCTTAGGAGATTTAGGGTTCAGTCATTAAAGCGATCAACAATTGTGTGTACCATTACCACTGATTCACTAACGTAATGGAGAGGTAGAGAAGAAACGGTGGAGAGGAAGCTAATTGAAAATGAAATTAGGGTTTGAGTAGTGAGGAAGAAGCCGTGAGTTTAGAAACAATATATACCCGGGACAATATTCGGATCCAGTGTCTGCCCATATGAAGAAAAAAATAAGACCCGAAATTTTGGAGCCAAAACCAAATTTTTGATGCCCTCATTACTTGACACATCAGCAATATTTAACACATTATTATATATAATAGATAATAGATTATATATAGAAGCCAATGAATACTATTTTTAATATTATAATAATACACATATTTTATATTAAGTGTTTTGAGCAAATGTCAGACACTACTGGCTCCCATACATATCATTATGGTATTGCATATATAGGTTTTGGATTGAAGTCCTAACATGATAGTTGCTTTGGTGTAGTGGTAAATATGTTGGGTTTTCTTCTATCTAGCTCCGGTTTGAATCTGGTATGGCTCTTTTTTTATAGCGCGACACCACCCCCTCATTTTACCCCAAACATATAAACACATATAGATAGATAGAGAGCGGCGGCCGAGAGATAACACAGGTGACCATGACAGCGGCACTGCATATTGGCGTCGGAGTTTAACGCAAATAGACGGAATCATGGTGACCTTTGGTAGTGTTAATGGGATGTGTTGAAGTACGATTAGTATCGAGACTAGGGTTTCGGTGAGAGGAGCAACACTGTGTTTGGCGGTGGGTTTGAATGACATGCCACGGCCACGATGACACCGCCGTACCCAGCGGCGCCACCACCTACCGGCGTAACAACCTCAATGCTTCCGACGACTCCAAAGACATCGAAAAGTTGTACGACCACGACGACCGGCTATTTTTTCTAGGGTTTGCTTATATATTCTTATTATTATGAAATTTGTGTACTAAGGTAAGAATGTTATTACTTTGTTTTCTAGGGCTTCGAATCACTTGAAGCTTGCTTACATCATGCTTTCATTGCAACGGTTCCCTGAGTTTTCTGGTAAGTTTTCTTTGTAAATACCATATAAATTAAAAAAACTTGGATTATTATTTGATTTTTCATTCTTTCAGCATTTCTTTCATTGAAAGCTTCCATGTTTCTTGTTTAATTAGAAAACATGCTTTTCTCTAAAATTTGTTTATTTTTTTAAAAAACCCTCACATATCTCGTTCTTTATATATTTTTATCTTACTCACCTTCTGGGGTATCACCTTCTGGGGTAGCCCAGTTGGTCAGCCTCACCCACCCTCTCCCTAGAGGTCCCGGGTTCGAATCTTGGTGTCCGCATACCCACGGCCAAGCTCTTCGCTCTCGGTTGGGTATTCAGCCTCAAGCAACTATGAGGCTAAGCTAGCTTGTGGGGTGTGATAACTCCAGCGGTTGGGAGAACCGTGGAATATCCCCCCCCCCCCCCCCCCCCCCCCGCATCTTACTCACAAACACTTATTTTATTATTTGTTTCTCTTTCTCATAGACTCACAATAAATTATAGATGCTTGAATTTGAGCCTCCAAGTATAAAGGTTTGCTTTTGTTCTCTATTATAGAGAATGAGAACTAGTGATGTTAGAAATATTCTCTAAAAAGTAGAGATGAAGAGTATGTAGAAGGTGGGATGTGAATTCTCTAAGCCTAAGGAATTTATAACTCAACAGAATAATACTGATAACAGTAATTCACATACTTTGACAACTATAACAATTATTATAAGGGAACTTTTGATAGTAAATGCTAATAATCATAACAAAATTGATTGATGAATTTCGAATACAATGAAAAATGGAGGATATTAGCTAAACTATCATCCAAACCTCCATGTATGCTTGATGAATTTCTAATACAATGAAAAATGGAGGATAATAGCTAAACTATCATCCAAATCTCCATGTATGCATAATACGCCAAGCATCACTGGGCCAACCGGCATCGATTTTGGAAAAATAAAAACCAATCTTGGTGATGCTCCAATAGCATCTATTCATGCTAAACAAACTTCTACCACATAATTTAATGATTTCATCGTCGAAAACTGGAAACGTGGTTTCTTCACGAGGAGTAACACTGTTGTTACCATCAAACCAATAGAAACGGCAATTATATTTGTTTGCTCCGTAGAAGTCCATACGGAATTTCCAAGAAACAAACTCCCCAGGGTGAATCACCTCAGCTCCACGATCGTCACATCCCACCACGACTTCTGGAACTTCTCTATTAGTAATTGTAATTCTATATGGTTCAAGCCATTTGCTCGAAGGTGGGGTGGTGTGGGCGTTCAAAATACCATAAACATGGAACACAAAGAAAACACAAAAATTAAGTTTTAGTAAAAGACTCATAGTTAAAGTTGATATGTAAACGTTATTCTCATAGGAAAGGAGATGGCATTTGATATAGAAAAAAATTAATTCCGTTCAAAGGATTTGAGATACGTAAAAAGATATTGTTTGTTAAATACACGACAAAGTATTAATTACGAGGAGAGTTATTGGAACATAAGGCTCCAATACATGCATGTTAAAATAAATCTATTATACATACATACATTTAGTCTATAAGGTCAAGTTCATTGCCATCTACGAATAAATTATATTAGTAATTTGTCTTTCTCTTAATTGGTGTAGTTGGGGCACGTTTTTGTAATGGGGCAAGTGGTTAAACTGTGTGTCTTACTAGTTTACAGGTCAAACTTATCGGTCCTGCTAGACCATATTCAAAAACTAGCTAACGTCTTTTGGATTTGATCAACTGCTTTTCACAAGTACACAAATGGTACATGTGGTTTGCACTTTGTAATGCATATAGTCTCTAGCCAACATGTCAAAGGTTTCCGCAGGTCCAAATTAGGAACTAATTGCGTTATAAAATGCAAACCACGGGGACCATTCATGTGACTTTTGGCTGAGTTGAGGACTAAATGCGTTAGAAAGTGCAAACCACTAGGACCGTCTGTGTACTTTTAAAAAGTTAGGGATCAAATCCAAAATTTTGATAAACGATAAGGTCTATGTATAACCATCAAAAATAATTTATACTTATAAATATCAAATTTAGAATCCACATATTACAACATTTGACATTACACCCGATATTTACAAATGTATGTTCGAAATGCATTCCAAGACTGAGCTTGATCAATTGTCTCAAATGGCTTGCCTGCCGTTATCAAAGACACGGTGGATGGTAGTAGGCTAGAAACTCTTGAAGCAGCTATGTGGCTAGCTGGTCAACTCACTGAAACCGCATAAAGTCGAAGCATCTGGATCGTGAAGGGAGCAAGGGGTCAGCTAGCAAGGCCCATGTTGAAGAATCAAATGAGGCAAAGAAACTAAGGCTGAATCTTCCTCTTACTCTGGTACTAGTAAAAAGTGCAAGGGTAATGGAATAAACTATGTGGCTACTACAAACCCTCATATACCAGCCACCCCACTAAACCAAGTCGCACCTACTGGTCGCCCGAACAAAAAACCCTATACTGGCCCTCAGACATTGTGTAACCATTGTAATTTCCACCACCAAGCCCATACCCCATGCCAACAGTGCACCAATTGTGGACGCCTTGGTCCCTTGGCACATGTTTGTCGCTCTGTTTCGCGACAAGCACCTAACTAGCACCAAACTCACCCTAATAACCAATTAGTCACCCAACCCATATACCAACCGCCTCAAATCATGGCTCCACCTTCGCAGAACATGATCCACCCCTATTACCAACCCAATCTCCTCTAGCTAGAACATGTTTTAAATGTGGTGACCCTACTCATTTTCGAAACACCTGCCTAAGATTGGTGAACATCATCAACGCCCAAGCTCAGACTAACCCGGTTAATCAAGCCAACCAGGCATCAGAGGGTAGAGTCGTCAATAACAATGCGAATCAAGCAGAGGCTAACAACAACGCTGCAAACGTGTAGTCCGAGTCCGAAGAACGAAACTTCTTTACTGTTTTGATTTCAAGAAAAATGGGAAGTTCTGATGTCATCATTTCGAATTTTCGCCATTTTCTTTTGTACTTAGACAATTATGTTAATGTATTGTTGACTTAGGCATTTCATGCTAAAGTCATTTATTATCTTTATCGTTTTATTGTCTTTTCTTAATGCAATCATTATTTCACCTTAATGTCGTTACATGTTGCTATTTCACAATTCATTACTATCTCATTACATACAAATAACCAACCTGACTCGCAAGGGGCAAGGACGTGGTCACAGCCTAACCCATAAATGTTAGGGACACAAGTATTTCTCTATCAAGTTTTGGTTGTGGTGGTCTAGTTATATTTACTTAGTGTGTGAGTTAGTAGCGTCGTCACATGGAACCAAAACATGGTCTGATAACGAATCAGATGAAATATGATGAGCACATGGTGGATACGCCACCGTTACTTCTTATATATATGTGTGCTTATCAAATTTCAAAAGCCTCGTTAGACCGATCATGCGAAGTTCTATGTAAGTTTTGTTATGTAATCAATCATGATTCGAATAACGATGTCGATGTAATTTGGTAGAGGCATTGTGGATACGCCATTGGTACTTCCTATATATATGTGCGTCTGTCAAATTATAAAAAGCATCGTTAGACTAAGCATGGGAGATTTTGTTAGCTTTTATGTTTCTGTGGTTGGTGATTTAATTCTATGGTGTAGACTTTCCCTTAAATCATAGTCAATCCTCAATATGCCGTTCTTTGCCTTCACGGTGTGATACTCGCATCGCTTAGGATAGGCTATCTCATACCTAACTATGCATGTTTTTCACTCCCGCATCTTCGGCACTAAAAAAAGATTCCTTAACTGGGTATTCAATCCTTACCAGGAACCTTACCGCCTCAAATGGATCTAAACCCTACTCCCGATAACTCTTAACAGGAGTGTACTTTTAGCATCCTTAATACATGTGTTTAACACTCATCACCTGTCGTTCATAAAAAGCGGTACGAATCTAAGATGAGAGTTCTTAGTGCAATTCCTAAATCTAACTAGTATCACCCACACCTATTAAAAACACTACACACCTTTCTACACGAACGGTTTCTCTAAATTTCAGGATGAAATTTTCCAAAGTAGAGGAGACTGTAACATCCGTAAAAAAAACAGATCCCTGAAACCCGATTCATATTGTAAACTAGATCCTACATCTAATAAATGAATGTGAAGTTTTTATAATCTTTATATTCGTTTATTAGTTATATTGTGTCGTGCGTCTATTTAATTCATTTAAATATGTTCGGATCCAAAACGTTAATCTTGTAAGTTTATAACTATATGCGGTTAGTTAGTTATTAAATGAAAAATCATTTTAAAACTAGGTTAGAATAGATTTAAAAGAAATAATATAACTAGCAATAAATCA
Source organism: Helianthus tuberosus (assembly GCA_030545235.1). NCBI lineage: Eukaryota > Viridiplantae > Streptophyta > Magnoliopsida > Asterales > Asteraceae > Helianthus > Helianthus tuberosus. Next base: position 135,459,042 of record CM060427.1, on the reverse strand, counting down.
TGTTAGTTAAAAAATATATAATAAATAAATAAATAAAAATATATGTAACTAAACTAAGTTATTTATACTTATAAATCAAGTTAGTTATTTATCAAACTAAGTTGGATATTTGATTAAACCAAGTTATAAAGAATAAAGGTGCCTCGTATCGCAAAGTTGAAAGAGCAGGGGCTAGTTTGTGACATTAGAACTTTTATTAATTAAAGAAACATAAAACTGGTGGAGGACACCCTGGGTCTCCTCTTTATTACCGCGCGCAACCTGCTGGGCTATTTCACTTTTGGTGATATAACCCAGCCTTTAACGAGTATATATTGTACAAAGAAAAATATATATTGGCGACGCGCGGGCCGGGTATCAAACCCAGAGGCATCTAGCCGGCCCAAACCTCAAACAGCAAATGAACAACTATACCACAAACTTTGTGCTATAACCCGAAACAAACAGACTTTTAAACTGACCACATCGCAAACCAGCTACGTCATCTTCTTCGCTGGGAGTTCACCAGCCACAAATTCCCAAACCACCCGACCCGACCATGACTGTTTGACTCCCTTTAGAACCTAAACGAATTGGTTTTGTTAAACAATTAAATCCCTATCATTTAATCCATTCCTTTCATCTTTAACTAACCAAATTTATAAGAAAAATCAATTCACCATTATTGTACCTTCATGAACTTGAAGGGTCTTGGTTAATTCGACCATTTTGAACATAAAATTTGGTTCCATTCGTGCACTAGTACCATTTCTCAATTGTATCAACTCTCAAAAACCTACAAATCTACACTCAAGTCGTGAACTTAATCGAAGATCATTTCTAGGGTTCGTAACTTATTCTTAACATATCTTCTTCATACAGACACCGATTCAGGTAATTCAAAAGCCTACTCCACTTAGTTTTTCGAGGTCTACAAAACCCCTCTATAAATTTCTATGATAGAGGGCTTAATCTGCACGAATTTTAAATCCCCATTTCTAGGGTTCTTAGATGATAAAAATTGGGGCTTTTAGTCTTTTGCTTACATTTTGATTAAATTGATCATTGGGTTTTGTTCCATATCATGTTAGACTCTTTTCGTGAAATTTTGAGAATTTTTAGGATCCGTTTGATTATGTTATGAATTTTTATTGCAAAAATATATAAAAAGAAATTTTATATAAAATAAGAAAACAACTAAACTGGATATCGTGAATTTCATCGTAGGCCCAAGATTTAGTAATTTCGTAGATTTTACGATCCATGATTATAATTGTTTTGTTACTAAGTAAATAAAATAATTATCAGAAAATTTGTCTTTTAATAAATAAACGGTGGTTATATTAAAAATGTAATTTTTGACTAAACTATATTTTTTTATGATGGATTGTTTTATATAAAATTGATATTACCTAACTTACAAAAATATATATATACACAATTTTTACCATCACATCTGAAAACTTAAAATTTGGTTCTCATTTTGTATAAACTCATAAGATTGTTATTGGGTAAATTGTCATGTTTAGGTTAATTTTATCACGGTATAAAAATTGGTTATAGACTTAGAAATTTATTTGTATCTTTATTTTATATGTCACAAATGTTAGTTAGACAAAATTGTTGAATTTTAATATGTTAAAATAGTATAAGAACATAGTAATCTATAAATAACAATACATTATGCTACATGTTAATATAATATATATATATAGGGGATCGCTAGAATGAGAACCACCACGAGTTATGAGAACCACGAGAACCGCGCCCCGCGGGTGGCCGTCGGCGACGAAATTTTTTTTACACCTAGATCCGTATATTTTAGTGGGGGGTTTAAATTTTCGGTTCAAACGGCGCGCCCGAGGGGGTAGTTTTTTACGCCCAAAGTTTGGGTTTTTTTATTTTTTTTAATTTTTCTTTTTTTTTTACCAAACTTTGGGCGTAAAAAACTACCCCCTCGGGCGCGCCGTTTGAACCGAAAATTTAAACCCCCCACTAAAATATACGGATCTAGGTGTAAAAAAAATTTCGTCGCCGACGGCCACCCGCGGGGCGCGGTTCTCGTGGTTCTCATAACTCGTGGTGGTTCTCATTCTAGCGGCTCCCTATATATATATATATATATATATATATATATATATATATATATATATATTAGGGTGACTATTCGTCTTTCGAGATTTCCCACATTATGTGGTGATCACAAGACTAAGCAGGAACGCAACCAGTGAGTAGATTCGACTTTTTTCCCCCTTTTTGCCATTAACTCTTTTTGGGGTTTATCTCATGCTTGATTTCAAATTTATTATTTAGATTGATAACATGCCATTCGATGTGTTTCTATGGGTCACTTGTTGCTAATTTTTATTGTTTCTCTATACATGCATTTATGTGTTACTCGCTTTGTGTCACAGGTTTCGCGTGGATCCACCTGACTGACCGGTTCCCCACGACCATGGGTCGAACTCGGTATCGCTATCATTGTTTCGCAGATTCGCCTTTCGGGGCTTGAATCTCTATGTGTTTATGGTTACTTGTATTGTTATGGTTGTGTTGCTCATGAGATACGTGTTGAATTCTTGTTATACTGAAAGACCTAGTTTCACACTTGATAATACATGTTATAAAATAAGGTTTTCTAAAAATAATAAAACGAAAACGTTTTTAAATAAAAACCGGATCTATTCACCAACATATTTGTTGACCCAAAACTTTGTTGACCCAAACTATTCACCAACATTTTGAGTTGAAGATTACCTTAGTAATAAACCGCCTATGATATGTTGCTTTTATTTATTTTGAATTTGTAACTTGGTATTAATATTTGAATTTTATGTTATGTGTGACAATTTAATATTGATGCTTTAAATACTTCAACATTTAAATAGTTGTTATATTATCATGCCCTGTACCATTCCGCTGCAGGTTGGAGTGTGACAGCGGAGGGACCGGGGATATTTTTTTTAATGTGATTTGCGCATACGAATATATTTTTTTTTGCAATTGTCTTTGAAGAGAAAATAATGAGCGATGGTATTTCCAACCCTCTAGATACTTCCAAAGTTGTTTGAGAAATCAATCGTAGTCGAACTCTTGGTGTATTAATGCAATTAAAACCCACATCTTACCGCAATTTTGTATTTATTAATCGTGGTTGGCTCTCATGGGCTGTTTCAAATCGAACCCAATTAATTATAGACTTCTAGTAAATATACACACGACACAAATACTAAACTCATATGACTTCATAAAAATTAATTCTTTTTATTATTCAATTTAATTTAATTTTAATTATAAAATAAGGATGTAACCTCAAAAAAATATAATTAATTAAATAAATATAGAAGTCATGAAGACTACAACAAAATTAATTTAGATTTTTCATGTAAAATATGTATTAATTAATGAGATGACATCACATGGTTGGATAAGATTATATTTATGAGTCACATACATGTCAATATAATTTTCACTGTACCTAACAACTTCTTCAATTATATATAACTAGTAAAATACCCCCGCGCTTCGCAGCGGGAATTTTGTCAATATTGGTTTGTTTCGTAACGGAATTACAACAGTACCAACATTCGGTATCACAAGCGAGTGAGGAAATCTAAAAAGAAAAGACCGAAAGGATGTCTGCATTTAAAGATCATAAAATGTAGCTTTCAAAAACTACTATATGATAAAATTATAGTTAAAGAGCATACAGATTTTAATAGAAAGTTGTTATGTATAAAGTAATATAAGATCATAAAATGTAGCTTTCAAAAACTACTGTATAATAAAGTTATAGTTAAAGAGCATAAATATTTTTAATAGAAAGTTGTTATGTATAAAGTAATAGAGTAAATTGCAATTTTACCCCCTGAGGTTTGGGGCCACTGGCACTCTTACCCCCCCCCCCCCTAAGGAAATAAATGCAAAATTACCCCCTACTGTTAAGCCTTATGTCGCACAATTACCCCCCGGATTGAAAGTCAATGACTGGTCAACAAGAGTCAAAGGGTAATGAGGTAATTTCACGTTAATTATTGCTTTATATATAATATAAACCCTTAAACTAAACATAATCCAACAATCTTACCCCCTAAGCTTCCACTCCTTCTACCTCAACACCTCCGGCGATCCATCCTCCATCTCCGGCGATCCATCCTCCATCTCCGGCGATCCATCCTTCCACCTCCACCACCGGCCTATTGCGACACCACATTCCACCTCCACCACCTGTTTCCACCTCCAACACCGGCGATCACAATGTGTGAAGAGAACCCCATCCTTCCACCTCCACCTCCGGCGACCACAATGGCGACCACACCTCCGCCGATGAACATGGTTTCCGGCGACAACAACCGTTCCTCGTTTTGGTCTCTGCTGTCAGGTATAAACCGATCTGTGTGAACATTTTAAAAACAGGGGGTTATTGAAAACATCCATCTTCATGTGTTTGCAGTGGACATGAGGATTCGGTGGTCAGGCCGATCGATTGTGGTCTCAGTGGTGGTGAAAATGCAGGGCCGCCCTTTCCTCCACTTCCAATTTCCACCGCAGCAGGAAATGGTTGTGTAAAACTCTAATATATTAGGATGTTTTGGTTTATATATTAGGATCTTTTGGTATATATTAGGATCTTTTGGTGTAAAACCCTAATATATTAGGCTGTTAATGTTAACTTGCTGTTCTTTTGGTGTAAAACTCTAATATATTAGGCTGTTAATGTTAAGCTGCTGTTGTTAATGTTGACTTGCTGCTGTTAATGTTAAGTTGCTCCTGTTAATGTTAAGTTGCTCCTGTTAATGTTAAGCTGCTGTTGTTAATGTTGACTTGAGGTTATGAATTATGGGTAATGTGGATGTGCTTTGACTTATGAAACATGTTTCTAGTCAAACAGGTTTGTACAATGCATATACAGGTTTGTACAATGCATTTGTAGGTGTATTTTAATACCCAGTCTCTACAAATGCATAGGTGTATCAATAGGTCAATAGGTGATGCTCCAATAGAATACAATGAAAAATGAAGGGTAATAGCTAAACTATCATCCAAATCTCCATGAATGCATAATACGCCAAGCATAATTGGGCCAACCGGCATCGATTTTGGAAAAATAAAAACCAATCCTGGTGATGCTCCAATAGCATCTATTCATGCTAAACAAACTATTACCACATAATTTAATGATTTCATCGTCGAAAACTGGAAACGTGGTTTCTTCACGAGGAGTAGCGCTGTTGTTACCTTCAAACCAATAGAAACGACAATTGTATTTGTTTGCTCCGAAGAAGTCCATACGGAATTTCCAAGAAACAGACTCCCCAGGGTGAATCACCTCAGCTCCACGATCGTCACATCCCACCACAACTTCTGGAACTTCTCTATTAGTAATTGTAATTCTATATGGTTCAAGCCATTTGCTCGAAGGTGGGGTGGTGTGGGCGTTCAAAATACCAAAAACAAGGAACACAAAGAAAACACAAAAATTAAGTTTTAGTAAAAGACTCATAGTTAAAGTTGATATGTAAACGTATTCTCATTGTGGGTATATATAGGAAGGAGATGGCATTTGATATAGAAAAAATTAATTCCGTTCAAAGATTTGTGATACATAAAAAGATAATTGTTTGTTAAATACACGACCAAGTATTAATTACGAGGAGAGTTATTGGAACATAAGGCTCCAATACATGCATGTTAAAATAAATCTATTATACATGCATACATTTAGTCTATAAGGTCAGGTTCATTGCCTTCTAGGAATAAATTATATTAGTAATTTGTCTTTCTCTTAATTGGTGTAATTGTGCCAGGTTTTTGTAATGGGGCAAGTGGTTAAACTGTGTGTCTTACTGGTTTACTGGTCAAACTAATCGGACCTGCTAGACCAGATTCAAAAACTAGCCAATGCCAATTAAAAAAAAGAGTAAAGTAGACGGGGTGGTCCCTATGATTCAAAAACTAGCTAATTTCAGTTAAATGCGTTAAAAAGTGCAAACCACATATTACAACATTTGATGTCCGAAATGCATTCCAAGACTGAGCTTGATCAATTGTCTCAAGCGGTGAGTAGAAAACTGAAAAAAAAAAAAGACCGAACCGAAACCATATTAACTTACATAACGGAACAATACATATAAGCAACCGTTTAGTTTTGTATTCTCTGAAATTTTGTGATTCGGTTCCAGTTTTGTATATTCTGGAAAGCGAACCAAACTGATGTAATACCCCGTTTTCCGTTATGATTTTAACACTTTATGTTAAATTGTGAATGGTTTTGTATACGTTGAAGAAGTTGCAGCAAAAAAAAAGGATGACTTAAAGCCATAAAATGAGCATACTTTGTAAGCCTATCAACAACCACAAAAATAACTTCTTTTCCTTGGCATTTTGGAAGTCCAGTGATAAAATCCATACTTATATCATACCACATTGCAGTATGAATGGGCAACGGCTGAATCGATCTAAGGATAAGCAATTGTTTCATGTTTGGCTTGTTGACGAATAACACAACTTCTAATAGCCTGCTTAGTCTGTTTAATCTGACCCTTCCAATAGAACATACTTTTTAACCTTTGAGGAGTAGCATGTATACCTGAGTGACCCCCATAGCAGAAGAGTGACAGAGCTGGATAATATTGTGTCTTAATTGAGAATCAGCTCTAATGACTAGTTTATGCTTCCTTTTTAATAACCCTCTTACCCAAGTATACTTATGCACTTGTTGACAGAATAACTGTTTGCAAAACTGCATCTGTTCCTAACTATGCTTGAGTCTGTCTAGCAACGTAGATAGCACTAAGTTGAAAAGAGTTGCACTTTCCGATCTGGATAAAGCAACAGTAGTGACATTTTCAACTCCCTTTTTGTAATGGATTTCATAACCATAACCCGTCAATTTGGATAACCATGAGTGTTGTAAGGGAGTGGTAATCTTCTGTGCTAACAAGTGTTTCAAACTTTTCTAGTCAATTCTAATAATGAAGGGCTATGAAACCAAGTAATAGTGCCATTGTTTAATGGCCATCAAAATGGCAAATAACACTTTGTCATAGACTGGGAGAGCTAGCTGTCTAGGGGATAAGGCTTTACTAAAGAAGGCTAAAGGATGTGTTGGCAGCGGAAGTTTATCATGCACATCATCAACATAACCAGAACTTGATTCATCACATTCATGTTTGGTTTTCATGGTGAATCAATCGGATAAAATACACAACACTTGAAAAATAGAAAGAAACGAAAGAGAGGATATTATAGTTAATATCTTGGTACCGGTTAACATACCGGTAATGTTTTTTATATACATACAGAAAAGGGCGGTTGTTTTGGCGGTTACTTTTGGCGCCAATAACTGCCATTCAAACCGGTGCCTCTTGAGACACATACCCTTTCGATAATATTCGGTAAATACACACATAATAAGATAATTAGTTGCACAGTTACATAATATTAGAAATATGATATAATCGAGTTTATTATTTCTAATAGGATGGTCCTCCTGTAACAACACAGCTCCAATTCCCTTAGATGAGGCATCAGTCTCAACAATAAAAGCCTTGTTGAGATCAACTAATGCTAAAACAGGGCAAGCTTCAACTGATCAAACGCTTGTTGGGCTTGTTCATTCTATTTAAAAGATTCTTTTTTTAACAATTCAGTCAAAGGCTTAGCAATAATATCAAATGACCTTATGAGTTGCCTGTAATAACCAGTCAACCCTAGAAAACCTCTTAATTGTTTAACTGTTCAATGGACAGGCCAAGTGACAATAGGCTCTATCTTATGAGGATCGGCAACCGCCCCATCCTTATTGATTATATGACCCAAGTACTCAATGTGCTGACCAACAAAAGAACATTTTGACTGTTTAGCATAAAATTGTGATGTCTAAGAGATTTTAACATAGCTTCTAAATGGCTGAGATGTGCTAAATTTTGATGGTATACTAAAATATCGTCAAAGAGCACTAAAACAAACTTCCTTAAATACTCTTTAAAAGTTTGATTCATTAGTGCTTGGAAGTTGTTGGGGCATTGGCCAAGCCAAAAGGCATAACCAAGAACTCAAACAATCCCTGATGAGTCCTAAATGCTTTTTTATGTATATCAGATTGAAACACTCTAACCTAATGATATCCTGACCTTAATTCCAGTTTAGAAAATATGGTTACCCCTTTCAATTCTTCTAAAAGCTCATCAATCAAAGGTATAGGGAAACTGTTGTTGATTGTTGCATTATTTAATTGTCTATAGTCTACACACATCCTCCAAGAGCCATCTTTCTTTTTTACCCCAACACTACTACTAGAGTGGTAAAGGAACTTGTGCTGTTCCTGATAACCCCATATTCCAACATCTCATTTGTCATCTTTTCAATTACATATTTCTGAATAGACTAATATCTATAAGATTTTAGGTTGATATTTATGTCTTCATTTTTAAGAATGATCCTATGATCACAATTCTTTGATGGTGGTAAGCCTTTAGGCTCATCAAACACATCTTAATATTGTTAGAGTAAGGCAGCTAATTAAGGGTCCACTAACTCTTTGGTGACACTTGTACTTTGGATCTGTGAATGAACCAACTGATTTGGTTAACTTAACAGTTGATCCATTTTTTTCTATTCAACATAAACTTGAAATCTGGTAAATGTTTTTGTGATTGTCCAAGGAAAATGTTACAGAATATATAGTGGAGAATACCACTGATTTACAGCTATCATTCCTAAACAAGGGCAACTAACTATGGAAAATATACAAAATTACACAGTTGTTACATAAATCAAATATATGGAAGGCTAAGATACCCCCGCAGTCTGAGCTGTAGTAGGACGGATGCTTAGACTGGATTTAAAGCGTTGAAAGAGTTGGCGAGGAAGACCTTTGGTAAAAATATTCCGCGTACTGGCAATCGACAGGAATGTGTAAGACGTGGACAGCTCCAACTCGAACTTTCTCTCGAATGAAGTGAATGTCAGTTTCCGCATGTTTGGTACGTTGATGTTGCACGGGGTTCCCTGAAAGGTAAACAACAGAAATATTATCGCAATAAACTATGGTTGCCTGTTTAGTGGGAACGTGTAGTTCGAGAAGGAGGTTTCGTAGCTAGCTTACTTCGGCGCGACGGTGTTTGCAACAGCTCGATATTCGGCCTCGGCACTGGAACGAGAGACAATAGGTTGACGTTTAGATGACCAGGAGATCAGATTGTCTCCTAGGAAAACGCAATAATCAGAGGTGGATCCTTGCGAATCCGGGCACCCTCCCCAATCAGCATCAAAGTATGCGATAAGTGTATGTGATTTGGAGGGTGTAATGTGAAGGGCATGATTGATGGTTCCCTTGATATAGCGAAGCACCCGTTTAAGGAATTGAAAATGAGAGTCACGTGGTGCATGCATGAATAAGCATATTTGTTGCACAGCGTAGGAGATATCGGGCCTCGTAAAGGTTAGGTATTGTAATGCTCCAGCTAGGCTGTGATATAAGGTTCCATCAGTAAGAAGTTCACCTTTCGTGGCACTCAGCTTTGCATGAGTGTCAACCGAAGTTGAACACGGTTTGCAATTTTCCATGTTTGCTCTAGATATGATGTCTGTTGCATATATTTCCTGTGACAAGAACAAACCGCGGCCTTGTTGTTGAAAAGAGATCCCTAAAAAATTATGCAAAGGGCCGAAGTCGGCCATTGCAAATTCCCGAGACATGGCTGAAAGAAGTTTCTGTAAAAGAGAGGGATCCGATGTCGTGAGTATGATATCGTCTACATATAACAATAAGTATGCCATGTGAGGACCGTTTCTGTAGACAAATAGGGAGTTATCACAAATAGAACTTTTGAACCCGCATTTGATGATATAATCTGCAAACCGTTGGTACCAAGCCGGTGGTGCCTGCTTCAAACCATATAGCAACTTACGTAATAAGCAGACATGATTCGGGTTAGTTTTGTCAATGAAACCCGACGGTTGAAACATATAGACTGTTTCTTGTAAATCTCCATGTAAAAACGCGTTCTTGACATCCGGTTGATGGATAGGCCAAGAGCGTGAAACTGCTAAACTAAGGATCGTCCGGATAGTGGTGGGTTTTACCACCGGGCTGAAGGTCTCGTCACAGTCGATGCCCACCTACTGGCTTTTGCCATTAACAACTAGACGAGCCTTGTACCGCTGTAAAGTGCCATTCAAATGATATTTGTGGCGAAATAGCCACATGCACCGAATGATATTGGCATTTGGTGGTCTTGGTACAAGGTCCCACATTTTATTGTCAAGTAATGCTTTATATTCATCATTCATTGCGGCATTCCAATGTGGATTATGAAGGGCACTTATGTGAGATTTTTGTAGGGTGAAATGTTAGGTGTGGTGGATGTGTGGAGATTGAGAGGTACTTTTGGTTTATGAATACCAAGTTTGGAGTGGGTTTGCATAGGATGGGAAGGTACAGGTGGTGGGATTGGGACGAAGCTTGTTTGGGCTGGGTTGTGAGGTGAAGTGGGTGGTGAAACGGGTTGAGGAAATGGGCTGCTGGAAATAGTAGTGGGGTGTGGTTGGGGTCTGATGCGTCTGGAGTAGGTGATGACTGGAGCGGGGCTGTTGTGTGGTAGGTGCTGTTGTGGAGGGTTGGTTGGACTGTGTGGTAGGGACTGTTGTGGAGGTGGGGAGGGTGGTGGAGCGGGTATGGGTCCAGTAGGAGTTGGGTTTGAGTTTGAGGTAGGGTTTTGATGGTTGAAAATTATGGGTGAAGGTTTGGTGTCTAGAAAGGTGTAATCATGTGGTTTAGAGGAGGAGTGTGTAGTAAATGGGAAAACGGACTCGTCAAAGGTGACGTGTCTTGATAGAGTGACCATGCCCGTATTGAGGTCTAAACAGCGATACCCGCGAAAATTTTCCGGGTAACCGAGAAAAACGCATGGTTTTGATCTAGGTGCAAGCTTATGAGGACAGGTGGCGGATAAGTTGGGGTAACAAACACAACCGAAAACGCGAAGATGATCATAAGTGGGTTTACGAAGGTAAAGGGCTTCGGTCGGTGTGCGATTATGAAGGACTGTGGTAGGAAGGATATTGTGTAAATATATGGCGGTGTGGAGGGATTCTGTCCAAAAATGTGGGGGAAGAGATGCATGGGTGAGAAGGGAGAACATGATATCGTTCAAGCGTCAAACCGTGCGTTCTGAAGTGCTGTTTTATTAGGATGTTTGAGGACAAGAGAATCGGAACTGTAATCCATGAGTATTAAAGAAGTTTTTGAAGTGGTGATTGTCGAATTCGCCTCCAAGATCGCATTGAAATGACTTAATAGATAGGTGGAATTGGTTTTTAATGTATGTATAAAATTGTTGGAATTTATTGAAAGTTTCGGATTTGAATTTTAGTGGGTATACCCATGTGAAATGTGTAAAATCGTCTATTAGCACCATATAATATTTATAATCGGTTTTACTAATGATTGGAGAAGTCCATAGGTCACAATGAACAATATCAAATGGTAACAATGTAATAGACGATGATGAATACAAAGGCAACCGTTTATGTTTTGAAACTTGACACGAATTGCATAGCATAGTACTACTATGTTTATTACACGAAATAAAATTACTGGAAATAAGATAATGCATAACGGGAAGACCCGGGTGCCCAAGTCTTTGATGTCACGAGTCCATTGATGAAGATGCAATAAAGGATGATGGTGTGGTGTAGGTGAAAGGATATAGGTCACCGGAGCTATTGTGTCGGCTCAGAATCTGGCCACTCTTCAAGTCCTTAACAGAAAAACCATAAGGATCAAATTCGCACGAAACATGATTATCAATAGTAAAACGCCGAACAGATATGAGATTTTTTACGATATCGGGCGTGCATAAAACCTTTTTAAGGTGAAAGCGTTTTGTGGTGGATGGGAGTGAGGTGTTCCTAGATCCAATAATTGGAATACTTTGGCCATTACCGACATATATAGATTTTATGTGACAACGTTTCAGTGGAGAGACCATACCTTCATCTGTTGTGAGATGAGAGGAGGCACCAGTATCCATCACCCATGGATCATCAGGAGGTTGCACAGTCACGGCAGAGAAAGCTTGTTCCAACTGGGTGGGTTCCATAGCGTCAAAGGTAGACATGGGCCTATTGTGGTTGTGAGTGTCCAACGGTAGCTGTGTTGGGTGGGCCTGAGTGTTGATGATGTCCACGAGGTATCCAAGGCAAAGCCCAGCCAGCCTGGGCCGGGAATGGGAAAGGTGGTGTGGTGTCAAATTGGGCCAGTAGCTTAGCTTTGAGTGTTGGGTGGGTCGTAGTAGTTGGGCCAAGCACCACGAGTCTGGTTGTTTTGGTTGTTGGGCCGAGTGGACCTACCAAACCCACGCCTGTTGTTGGATCCACCACGATAATTACCTCTGGGAGCAGAGGAGGAATTGGGGCGGCGCTGGGGAGGCACATAGGTGGCTGCATCAATTGGTTTAGAAGACACTGCTGTTAGGGAAGTGTTAATGTTTGCATCACTGAGAGTGTCACGAGCCATTTATCTCTAGTGGTCAAGCTGTAGCATCCCGATAGCATCCTCCTAGGAGGGGAGGTTCTGATTGATGAGAGAGGTGGTGGTGTCATACTCCGGTGGTAGTCCGCGAACAAGCTGAATGATGAGTCGACGTTGGGACTGGGCTTTCGACATCATCCAGCATATTAGCCAATTCCCTAAGGCATTGACAGTAAGCCTCAAGGGAAGGCATGGCCTTCGGTTTCAGATTGGAGAATTCATGTTCTAGAGCCATGGATCTAGAACCCTTGTTGTTGAGGAACAACTTAGAGATGCGAACCCATGCCTCTCGGGCAGTAGATTCGGTTTTAAGTACCCGAACCAACAGTTCATCAGACACAGTTCCGTATATCCATCGTAAAACCACATCATCAAGTTCTTCCCAGGCTTCATAGGTTGGATCTTCTTTTGGTGGTGATGGCGTACCGTACCATCGATATGACGAACGACCTTATACCCCAGGACGTGTAAGGTGAAACGTTTGACCCATGAGGAATAAGTGACCTTTGTCCCGTCAAGGATCCGGACCTTATTCTGAATGTTTGTAACTGTGTATGCAGGATGAAGTGCTACAACAGGTTTTTCATTAGGTTTGGCATTGATTTGGTCGATGGATTTGTCTCCCATCGTTACTGAACAGAAAGAAGAGGCCAGCAAGACCGTGGTCTGCGGCGAAAAAAAAGAGAAAAAAAGGCGGAGGTGATTGTATGAGCTTAAAGCTCTGATACCATGAAAACTGGTAAATGTTTTTGTGATTGTCCAAGGAAAATGTTCCAGAATATATAGTGGAGAATACCACTAATTTACAGCTATCATTCCTAAACAAGGGCAAGTAACTATGGAAAATATACACAATTACACAGCTGTTACATAAATCAAATATATGGAAATCTTATCGGCTAAGAAAACTAACCCCATTAGCAATAACCCATTTTAACAACTACTTAACCCATTAACTTGAATTTCCATAGTCAATTGCTTATAATTCTATACGATATCCCCTAAGGGTGATAACCACTGAATTCCTAGTACCATATGATGCATAGTTTTCTAGAGATGTATATTAACAACACATCAGCATCAAACCACATACCATGAATCATCTATTTAAACCCTTTAAACATCTTAGCACAATTGATTGGATTACCATTGCTATTGTCACTTTCAAAGAAGGCACACCTATAGTATTGGATTGTAGTTTTCCAGCCAACCTTTCACTAATAAAATTACGAGTAGAACCAGAATCTATCAATATATGCAACTTCCTAGTACCAACTGTATCTATCACTTTTATTGTTGAATAAGATAGAATACCATTCCTAGCATGAATTGATATATGTGGTTGTACCCAGGCGAAGCTTGAGATTTCCGATCGGGGCGTCGAAAACGTATATACCCAAAAATTTCTATACGAAAACTACATACTCTCCACTAATGAATGAAAAGTTCGGGGGGGTCGGACGCCCCCTCCCGCCCCCACTATGTTTGTGTTGTCATTTCCTCATCCTCATCATCATCATCATCATCATATGTTTCAATATTGAACCATTGTCTATTTTTGCACTTATGGGTAGATGTATATTTTTCAGGGAAAAAGAAACACTCCCCCTAGTCCTTTCCTCATCAGCCTCTTTATTAGAAAGCCTTTTTACTGCTTTTACCATTTGGCTATTATTAGGATTAGGCAATAAAGGAAGGCTTGTAGCACTTACAGTAGGAACCTTATAACCAAACCGACCCATTGCACTTGAACTGAAACTGGTTGACCCACTACTTCCCTGGATCTTCTTAAAATCTTTGGTACCAAACAAGGTAGTATGCACCTTGTCTTGCTGTTTAGCCATGGCATAAGCTTCTCTTAGGGTTCTTGGCCTAAACACCTAATTTTTAGTTTCAAATCACCTACAAACAAACTTGCAGCATATTCCTCATATAACACCAATTTAGTCATCAAAGAATCAAAAGCATTGCACTATTCTTCTAGTGAACCTGTTTGCTGCAAATTCTTGATGTCATGTTTATGGATTGTCGGAATCCACCTAGAATGGTGGTAATCGGAACCAACGAACATGGTGGGGGGTTGTGATTATTTTATATTTGATTAAATATAAATAATATGTTGGGCCCAAGATATTTAAGGTTTTTATAAATTAATTAAAGTTAAATTACAAAAATGAATAAAAAGACATAATTACCCCACGATTTAACAGAAATTTGGATTAAGTTAACGTGTCAAATGAAATCGGCAAGATTTTGAAAACATGAGGACTCAGATGTAGAAAAACAAACCTTTAGATGAAAGTCGTAAAAGTCGCCAAACCTCATGAACAAAAATGACATTTTAGTTTAATATAAATCATTGTAAAATAGTCACAGTCATAAGAGTGATCTGACAGTTTATAGACATTATGCGTAGTAAACTTGAAGTCAAAAGAACTGTGATTCGTGATTGTTTTTTGGGTTTTCTATAGGTTTTTATATAGAGTGTCGGTACCATACCAATATCGTAACATAACAAACGATACTTATTGAATTCTCATCGTAATGTGGGAAGAAATTTTACTAGTTAAATTAATCGACCATTTGAATATATAAAATAAACATAAGTTAATGTTAATTAAAACAATTTGTAGCATTTACCCCTTTATTACATTTAACACCCCAAAATTTAATAAAAAATGTGTTTACATATGAAAAATGACTTAGATGTGATTTGATTTAAAAGCCCATACTTAAGAAATAACTTGGCTAGGCCATAAAGGGAAATGGGTAAATACATTAGGGAACCCATTAATAAAAACAACGGATTGTGTGTTTCAAACACGAAATTTCATTCATACTTGCCAAGTTACATCAAAACAAAGGGTAGACGGGCAACAAGCTGCGCCGCCACCCCTTTCTGAATTGCAAACCCTAATCTGCCAAACACAAAACCTCAGCCCCCTGATGCTGAGCAATTGTTGTGGATGACCAGTTGGACCCTAGTCAGGAATTGGATAGCTTCTGGCGCTAGGGAGCCAAATGTGTCAAAGGCAAAAGGGACAAAAACATGCTAGTTCTCTGCACAAGCTTTAGCGTGCTTATCAACTTTCTTCGATTCTGCTTTTCTTGCTGCTTGTCCAACTACAAACCCGTTTTCCCTTAAACCAACCAGAGGGGAAACCCCCGTGAGGTCAACACAAGCATGTTTCCCCTTAGCCCAACCAAAGACGAGTAGATCCGCTGGTCGCAGAGTAGATCTCCCTTCCATAGGGTCCGTAAGGAAATTCACAGGAGCCTCTTTCTTAGCCGAAATCCCAGCTCTTCTCAGGATGTCCCACAAAACATCTCGCACCCAGTCATGCCGATATTTAAACCCAGGGAGCTCTTTACAATGCACTGCGTGCTCTCCGTATTTATCCATACAAGCTTTACGACATATCGGGCACGTTTCATCTTCTGGGTACATAGGGATCACCAGCCGGTATTTAAGGATTGCTCTGTATTCTACTGCTGACATACATTGTCCCAGCCCCTCAATTGGGATAACGGTCAAAAAATCCTGGGCATGGGGACCCTTCAGGCACTCCCACACCGCCTTCTGGCGGGATGACAAATCAAAATTTTCTCCCAGTCTTTGAGCGATTTTGCTAAACAGAGCATTCGCCAAAGTTGTTTGTGGTTTCGAGGGGGCGGTGTCCTTTTTAGAGAAACCGCCGATATCAAAGTCTGGGAGAGAGACATTTAAGCGTTCAAGCGCCTGCAGATAGTCCCCGTCGAGCCCGACAACCCCACTGTTTCGAAGGATATGATCCTGTAGTTCCCAAGACTGAGCTCTGGACGCCACAAAAGCATAAACCCCAACATCTCGAGCTGAGAGGAGGCCCAAACCACCTAGACGCATTGGCAGAGATGCCAAACACCATTGTGTGTTTCATTTTGAAAATTAGGATATCAAATTGGTTTATTTATTTGGGATCAAAGATAAGCAGTTTGGTTGTGGTTTCTCACCGATTTTGAAGGGTTTTCAAGCTCGGGTTTGATGTTAGCATAAAGGATGTCAGAATCACGTAAAAGCTTGTATGTTTAAAGCTAGAAATGATCTTATGGGTTAATATTTATGCTTTGTGAGAGTTAGGATTGACGTGTTGAACAAGTCCAGATACTTACTCGCTTGGACCTTTTCGTTTATCAATGATGATGCGAAATGTGGCACATTCCGCATGAATACTTTTAGTTTCCGCTTGATAGTTTTCGCTTAGTCAGTAGTACATCTCACCTTATTAATTCTAGTGAAATGGATGGTAGAAGAAAAGTTCATGTAGACAAAATGTTAATTTAGGGAAAAGTATATAGTGTTGAACGAAATTCTACCCGGCCGAAAAGCTACATTTCACTTGGGAACATTTCATGCTTAAAAAAACCCACATTTCACTAGGCTATATTGAGGCAAAAAGTTGCTATGGTTTTTATACGAATCTTTGATCAATTGACTAAGTGTTCAAGGGTCAAATCGTATGTAACAGTAAAGAAGTTAACTAGAAGTTAACTTCCAGGTGAGTTCTAGACACTCCCTGGGTCTGGGTTGACATTCATGCAACAATATATGGTTGTACTTGAAGCTATCTGATGTCTCTGACACCTATTATGTACCTTTAATTGATGTTCCAATACTGAATATACCAGTCCTGGTGATTGAAAAAAAAAAATAAGGGTGTAATTTAGTAGTAGAATTAGAGGGAGAGTGTGAGTTGCCGTTCTAAAAGCAATTATTGTTACATGTTTAGGAAAAACGAGATAAAAGTTGAAAGTTGCAACAAATATTGTTTTCATTACATCTAATAATCTAATAAAAGTGATTACATCAATACATAACGAGAGAGTCACATCGTATAAAAGTGATTATATAAAATACTGTATAACACACTGATTTGTGACGTGCTATAATGTTTCATGGTCGCTGTAATGGTTTGGCATTTGCTTAATTAAACTAATCAAACTGCATATTTGAAATCATACTTTTTATTTGTAAAAGGGATTTAACTTATTAAGTTTGATTAAACTAAAAGTTTTAGGACGTTCATAGATAACAATTTAGACTATACGGAGTGGAGGGCATGAAAGAGTGCGTTATTAACTCAGGGGTATCAAAAAAAAAAAAAAAATTCACCTTGCAATCATACAATATTAAAAAGGACAATAAATAAATAAAGTAAAACAAATACCTAATAGATTTGTTCTCTTCTTTTTTCAGAGCTTGAAATCGTTCTATCACATCGTCGTCTTTTATTTCATGTAAAAAATCCTTTTCAACCGCACAAACCATAGCATTGTTCAAAAATTCCGGACCCATTCGATTGCATAAATCCGTCTTGACAAGCTTCAATTTCGAAAAACATCTTTCAACGGTTGCGGTTGCAACCGTTAAAAGCAAAGGTAGCTTCATTACCCGATAAACTAAAGGACAAGAACTATGCGTTCCCGTTTCAACCATAACACACGCAAGATCACTTATTCCATTGAAGTTTGCAAATTTATTATCATCGCTTATAGTGTGACGAAATGACTCAACATCACCCAAAAGAGTCCCTATTTCTTGTGTAGTAAAATCATCCGGGTAGATCTCAGCAAACGCCAATATCTTCGATGGGTCAAACATAGAAAAACCGTTACAAGGATTTAAACCCGACATATTTTTTTATCAAACTAGTTGTTACCTTACTAAATCGATTTCCTAATTCTTGAATATGCATGTCCAAAACCTCATTAAAAATGTCAACTTCAATATGATGTCGATTTGTAATGACATTCTTTCGGTTTCTTGGATTACCATAACTTTCCGTCATGTCCAACATTGTAATGCTGTATTTTTTACAAAGGAAGTCACTTTTTCCAACATCGGCTCAAACCCATTTTGTTTTAATTGCTTATTTTTTTTAGTATAACTGCTAAAATGTTTGAGGTTTTTTATTAATAATTCATCACGAACTTTAATTTAGTATAACTGCTATAATGTTTGAGGTTTTTTACTACTAAATAACCTCGAAAACAAAGCATTTTTATACGGGGAAAAGTGTTATCTATTATTTACATTGTTTAAAAATAATATTATTATAAATGTCCAAAACTATACATATACAAGAATATTAGTAAGCTCCGAATAGAATAGAATAGAATAGAATAGAATAGAATAGAATAGAATAAAATAAAATAAAAGAAATTAATAAATTAATAGATAATAAGTTGATTAAATACTATACATATAATACAAGTATATACGTATTTGTGAGTTAATACATATAATACAAGTATACAACAACAACATGAGAGTTAATTAAAGTTAAGAGTAAACTGCAATTTTACATCCTGAGGTTAGGGGTCGTTGGCATGTCTACCCCTCTAAGGAAATAATTGCAATTTTACCCCCCACTGTTCACTGTTATGTCGTAACCTTACCCCCTGTTAACAGATTCTGTCAAGTCAACGTTTGTTTTGACTGTTATAATGTGTGAAAAGTCGTTTTTGCCCCTGTCTTATTAAAATTATATAAAAAATCAAGAATCAAGTTCATCATCATCAGTTCATTCTTCATCATCAGCAGCAGTTCATTCTGGGTGTTGGAAGCTAGATCCACAAATCACCTACAAACAATTACTCTCATAATTCATTCAACATCAAATTTACACAAATCATCAAACCCTAAGTGCCCTAACAACAACAACAAATCCAGATCCACAACACAAATCACAAAATCAACGAAACAAGTTCATCATCATCATCAACAGTTCATTCTTCATCATCATTATCATCATCAGCAGTTCATCATTTCCTTCTTCCTGATCCAACAACAAAACATTTTTTAAGTTCACATATCGATTAATAAACATGATTTAAGTTCATCATTTCCTTCTTCCTGTAAGCACCCACATTAATTCTATCAATAAACTGCTTCAACTGTTGCATTTGAAGTTCACATATCGATTAATAAACATGAAATGGTGAGCCAATTATGAGATTTAAGAACAGACAATGGTGGGTATGAAGAATCAATCGAAACCTGAATGAGGGTTTTGATAGTCTCGAAGGGGTAAGTTGCGGCAGTTCCGAATGTAACAGCTCCAGCACCTGCGACAGCGTGGATTGCAAATGTTTGGTTTTTAATGAAGTCTTCCATCTCAAATTGGAAGAATTGTAAGAGAGGTTGATAATTGATGGTGATGAAGAAAGGGTTTTACATTTGATGTTTTTAGGGCAACAAGGTTTAAGGTTGTTTTACATTCTTGTTATCAACAATCCCCATTGCAGATCTGAAAACGAGGTGCAGATCTGAAAAATCTAGCAGTAGCGTGGCAGGGATGGTGAGTCGCCACCGGCAACGGTGAGTCGCCCCTGAGGTTCAGATCTGTTCGCTGTCTGAGTCGCCCCTGAGGTTCAGATTTGTTCGCCTGCAAATGGAGGTTCTTGTGGATCTTCAGATTTGTTGGGATTATTTTGATGATGATGATGATGAATTCTCCTGCAAATGGATCTTCAGATCTGTTGGGCTTGTAAAGACGGAGGTTCAGATGATGATTATGAAACAAGACGGAGGTTCTTGTGGATCTTCAGATCTGTTGGGCTTATTTTGAAGAAGAAGATGATTACTTAATAACAACCCTGGATCTCCAGCAGTATGAAGATGATGATAAATAATAATAATAAAATAATAATAATAATAATAATAATAATATGGGGTAAGATTACCAAAATACCCTCACCTATAAGGGTCAAACTACCGTTGACTGTTAACAGAGGGTAAGGTTGCGAACTGTGGGGGTAAAATTGCAATTATTTCCTTAGGGGGGTAGACATGCCAATGACCCCTAACCTCAGGGTGTAAAATTGCATTTTACTCTAAAGTTAAATTGTAACTGTAAAAATATATAAAATAGAAAATACATAATAGTAGGCTGGGGAGCCTATCACGTGACCTACTTTCCAGATTTCCAAGAAAGAAAAAAACAAAATCAATAATAACAATTGTCTTTTGATTTTAAATTAATACCAAAGAGTCTTCTACTTCAAAAGTCTGCAACTTCGTAGTTATTTAGGGGTGTCTTTTGTATAAAAATAAGAAAAAAAAAGTTTGGGCTTACAATTTTTTTAGGGGTGTCCTCGTAGTTGTTTAGGGGTGTTCTTTCTATAAAAATCAAAAAAAAAAAAAAAAGACTACACTACCGTACAAAGTTGAGTCGTAGCCCCTTCTACGACTCGTTATATGCCAGGTCCGCCCCGGGCTACCATGTCAGTACACGCCAGAAAAGTGGTGTGATGCAAAAAATGGAGTGGAAACGGTGTGGTTAGTGGCGTTTGTATAAATAATAATAATAATAATAATAAACAAAAACCAATCGAACCAACCAATAAAAACCCTCCACATCACCAAACCTAAGCGCCCCACGCCGATAGAGAATCCCCCGTCCTTACCACCACGCTGCCCTCCATGCCAAGTCTGGGGTGGTGTTCCCGGCGTGGATGAGCCTCCACGCTACTTTTTAATTCCACTACGTGTGGTCTTACAACAAGTTACAATTATTACATAGTTAACAATTTAAATAATCACTTTTCATAAAGCTTAAAAATCATTATAATTGACTGGATTTCTATTACAATGAGAAATGGAGAATGCTAGCTAAACTATCCTATGTTGTTCCATCCATGCAACAGGTTCCAATCGCTACCATCGTTCTTAGAATAATAAAAACCATCACGAGTGACATACCAATAACATCTATTCATATTATACCCATCAGTACCACATAACTTATTCGCGACTTCGTCATCAAACACAGTAAACTCGGCCTGCTTTTGAAGAACAAAATTATCATCAACCCAATAAAATCGACAGCCATATTGGTTTGATTCCCAAAAATTTTTACGGAATTTCCAAGAAGTGGAATTCCCAGGTTTAAGTAGACTAGCATCAAGATCATCACATCTCAGCAAAACAACTGGAACATCTTGGTTAGTGATTGTGACTCTATATGGTTCAAGCCATTTCCTTGAAGGTGGGGTGGTAGCCTTCATAACACTACAAAGATGGAACAAAAGGAAAACAGAAAAAGAAAGTTTTGGAGAGAAACTCATGGTTTTAATTTTAGTGTATATTATGTTCTTAGTGTACATATATATAAGATAATTAGGATGGCACTTGAAGAGTGAAAATTCAATTGGTTAATTAAGTACAAGACAAAGTTATTAGTGGCCACTCAATACATGATTAATATTAATATTTACAATCGCACAAAAAAAAAAAAAAACCAAATATGTTGAATATAATATAATCGGGTATGTTCTATGATAGAACATAGAATCTCCTGGTCATAAATAGTGTTTGATGGAATAAAAAAAATCAGAAATTATCTCTGTTTTGATGAGTTGTTATAGTTTTGTTAGAAGGCTAATCTATATATAATAAAATTAAAACTGAATGAACAGTAGAATTGAAATTTTAAATTAAAATTAGAATTAAAATAGATTAGAATGGTAACATCATTAAGAGATGAGCAAATGGTATCGGGTATAGGTACCGGTCTCAAATTTACCAAATCGGTGTATTTTCGGTACCGGTTCTGCACAGGTATTCACCGGTTTTTACTTTCAAATACCGGTGCTGTACCAGTACCGACCGGTACCGAACCGTACCATAATAGGTATATTCGGTACCGGTACCCACGTTTGGAGATTTCGGTAACGGTATTTTCGGTACGGTTGGTACCGAGCTCATCAAATCCTGTAGCAACGTAGCAATGCAAGTAATTGCACCGTTTATATTACTTTTCATACACACAGTAAGTAAATTGTATTTTGTTTGAATGAGGTTTTATATACACAACAACTTATTTTGCTTTTTTTTGTCTTTTTCTGTAATGAATGAATTGTAGCATGTAAAATTAACTTGGATATTTAGATTACTGATGAGCAAATCGTATCAAATCCTGCAATCAAACTGGTATGGTATCAGTACCAAATTTACTATACCAAATCATTCTCGATACGAATTTGGTACCCACCTTTTGGCGTTTTTAGAATTGTTACTTTCGGTTCGACACCGGTCTAGCACCATACCTGCATTTATTGATTTTTACCTTCAAATACCATACCGTATTGTACCGAGCATTTTCGGTGCCGGTACCTAATTTCGATGATTTTCCGGATCGGTACTTTCATTGCCGTTACCGGTACCGAGCTCATCCATATTTTAAAGTGATAGCACCGTAAATAACTGAGCTCCTCCATATTTTAACGTGATAACACCATAATAACTGAATTGAAAAAAATCGAATTTCCAACGTGTAGGACGTGTGGGTCCTATACTTACCACGCCATTTTATTTATGTTTTGATATTCGGTATCTGCTTGCTGTTGCTGACACGCGTTTTGCAGTCATTGGGTCCCCGCCGCAACGTGCGGTGGAAAATAACTAGTTTTATTAGAAAACCAACTATACATCAAACCAAACGACCAAAAAACGGCCCAAACCAAAAATATATTTTCTAACTAACGAGATGTTTTAGGTTTTAGATTTTTAATTAATTTTTAATGTTCTTATATTATGTTTAGACAAATCCAAAAATATTTGAAATTTTATAAACTGGATTTTGTTTGTTCTACGTGTTTAATGATTTATATTGAGTAAATGATAATAATTCTTTTTAACTATATTTAATGCATTGTCGAAATAATTACTACATTCAGTTATGTAGATTTTTTAAAATTTGAAATATGTTTATTTATTATCGATTTCTAAATCAATTACAATCGTTCTTTAATTTGTAATTGTCATCTATTAACTTCATAATTTAACAACCTTATAACTTAAAGTTATTTTATTTTATTTCTTTGTTGTCAAATATAAAAGATTTTATTATGGGGGTAATATAACTATGGAGCAAACTAAGACCATTCAAATTAGTATTTTACTGAAATTTTATTTTAAAACATAGATGTTATATTATATGAAACTCATTTTTATTGAATATTCAGTTATTTATATTTTTGAAATTTTGAATTTGAAATCTGTTTATTAATG
This sequence comes from Helianthus tuberosus, assembly GCA_030545235.1. Classification (NCBI taxonomy): domain Eukaryota; kingdom Viridiplantae; phylum Streptophyta; class Magnoliopsida; order Asterales; family Asteraceae; genus Helianthus; species Helianthus tuberosus. Next base: position 135,435,475 of record CM060427.1, on the reverse strand, counting down.
GCAGATAACTAAATTAGTTTTAGTCATTATTTAATTTGTAATTATCATTTATTAACTTTCTAAAAGATTTTATTAAGTAAGTATGTGATTAATGAGGGACTATTTTGTGATTTACAAAACAATGGGACACTAATTCTAGTTATAATAAATCTCTATAGATATAATAAAGTAAACCAATTTGAGACAAATGACAATCATTGAGGCTATCTAGAATTCAATTTTTCACCTTAAACATAATCCTCTTAGTTTCATTAGTTAATCCTAAATTAAAAAAAATATTAATACTTAAATCTTGGAAAAAATAAATAAATCCCTACTTAATATTTTTATCCAAATCTTAATTTTCAAATTCAAATTAATACGATAACATTTTATTAGTGTTGATTTCATTTTATTTATATTGTTATACTTATTTTTGTAATTTATGATTGATTACATTTATTAATATTGTTATACTTTCTATTTATATTTAATGTTGTTATACATAAATATTAGATTTTTTTAATATAACTATTAATATATATGTATGACAAAAAGTAATATAGTTTTATTAATATCATTATTATCACTGCTATTTGTATTATTTATTATTGCTACAATTATTATTATTATTGTACCCTTCTGATATTGATATATTTGTGTATGAGATTTTAATCAACTTACCGGAAAAGTTTATGAGCCGTTCTAGGAGTGTGCATAAGCAGTGGTCGTTTTTACTATCAACACCTAATTTTGTTATGTTGCATTGTGACCATATATCCACAGATCTTCACTTCCACTATTTGCCGATTTTGCAATGATAATTAATATAAGCCAAGGTCAGTTACTATCCAAGGTTGGTTTGTTTTTAACATTACTGGATTCACTCATGGTCAATTGTATCTGACATTATCAATAAATTAAAGTAGAGACATGGTAAAACTACTAAATCTGGATAGAGATGGTAAAGTTATGAATAAAAGATAAAAAAAAAGTAATGTTGTGTACAAATAAATATAGAGATATTTATGAATTATGTGAATATTTTTTAGATTCAAATTATTTTTAGTAATGTGCGAGTTATAATTGTAACCTTTTATTTCTCATTAATTGTAATGTAATACGTAAATACAATAATAAGTATTATATACTCCCTCCGTCCCTATTTAGATGTCATCGGACCCACATTCACACAATTTAAGAAATATTTGAGTATTTTATTTTTTGGGTTGTAAAATGACAATAATGTCCTTAGAAATGACAATTAAATTGGGACAACCAAAAATGGAAGATTGTAATGGTAAGGGCAAAACTGGAAATTATTTGGAAATGACAATTAAATTGGGACAACAAAAAGTGGAAATTTGGACATTTAAAATGGGACGGAGGGAGTAATATATTTATTTTCGTATTATTTTCAACACAGTTTGATTACATTCTTCTTTAAATAGATATTAACATACACCATCTTTATATTAACTCATTTATGTCAATTTGGTATATAAATGTCTCCGTCTTTGATTTGCATTTACAAGAAATATTTATTATATAGTTTAAATTGTTCAACCCGTGTAACACACGAGGAAGTAACCTAGTTATATTAATATACAGTACCAACTCATCTTCAACCAACAGACAACTCATCTCTCTCTCTCTCTCCTCCATCATTCTCTCTAAATTAAGAAATTAAACAGTTTCTCCCCCACCCATTCGATTTGCTTTGAAGTAAATAAATTAAGGGTAAATTACACTTTTCCTCCTTTATGTTTGTATTGGATTGCAGTGGATAACCTTTAACTTCAATAATTATAGTCACAATCCTTTATTTGAAAACTTAGTACATCTTTCGTCCTTTAGCACTAACGAGGTTAAAATTTTCACTTAAGTCTATTCACTTAAGAGCAGTTTAGTCTTTTTACCAATTTAATTAAATTAAATTTAGAACAAAGCTTAATATTTATCCTCACCTCCTCTCTCTTTCTATTGATCTCAGTTCTCTCTCTCTCTCTTTCTCTCTAACCAATTTCCTTTCTTCTTCCCTTAAAATACAAACGTGAACCTAATAAATTGCCACTCAACTTTCAGAAGTCTTTAGGCAAAATGACTGTAGTTCATGGAGATTTCGGTACGTACAGTCGCTTGATCTTTGAAACCCTAATAAATAGTCTTCGTCGCTAAACCCTAATAACTTGCAACATCACGAGATTCGCCCCCTCCATCTCTCTCTTTCTCTCTCTCACACACAAAACCCTAATAACCTACAACTTCGCCGCAACTAGATCTTTGAAACCCTATCGCCGTCGAAGTCGTTGAATATTTGAGGGTTAGGGTTTCATTCGAAGAAGAAGACCATGTTGATGGTTGTCGGGTCAGGTGTGAGTGGCACAATGGTTTTCGGATTTGTGAGCCAGATTTGGGGATGTTTGGTGGTGGTTATAGATAGTGGTTGTCGGATCTGAGCTAAATTTGGTGGTGTTTGGTAGTGGTTCTTCGTTTTGGATATGTCAGCTAGATTTGGTGGTGGTTGGTGTAAGGTTATATAATTGAGTATGTTTACGCATATCTTTATCAAACACGCTCATAGATTATTGGACTTAGTTCTTCTAGTGGGTTAGATAGTATTGGGTTGTTTTGTCTAGAGTGAACGATTTGGGTTTGGCCCAGTTTGTAATTAGGTCACCCTATGTAACTATAAATAGGGTGAACCTAGGTCATTTTAGGGTTGATGTTCTTGTTTAACATTTGCGAGTTGTAAGAGTTGTACTAGACAAGTTTCTACACTCGTGTGCAATGTTGTTGTTTGTTCATGCCATTCTCCGAATTGTACTAGACAAACCCTAGAGTTTTTGTGCAACATATCAATACAATCGACTTCTTGATCTCATGTTCAACACCTTCTTTGTTTTCCGCACTTAGAATCGTGTGTGTGATATCCGATTGATAGTTCTTGGACTTACAATTGGTATCAGAGCCTAAGAAGTTTTTCAAAGGCTCGGTTTCGTTGGATATTGCATGAAGAACAAGCTTGAAGAGTTTACAGATTCATCAGTTCATAAAAGGTTGAATTATATTCTGTTTTAGTTTTGTTTTTAATAATTAATATTCAACTGATAAGTTGTGTTTGAGTTGTATTAACAGGTTCTGATTTCAATAATTTGGTTGAAGTTTTTAACAAAATTAGAAAATTATTGAAAACTGTTTAAATGATAATAATTAAACATCTTAAAAAATTGTGTTTTTGATCTGTTTTGGGATGGAGGAAATATTGTTTGCAGGTTTTACGGTGGTTATTGGTGGAAAGAATCACTCAAATTGGTTAACAATTTGTTTCCCTAATTATCGGGATTCAGTTGTTATTTGATTTTGTGTATGGGATTACCATGTGTGCGGGCTCAAAATTGAAGTGTGCAAGTTGTAGTGTGCGACTGAATTGGTGTGCGGACAAGTTTTGGTTAGTGTGCGGTCTAGTAATTGATCTGGGGATTGGACTCAAGTGTGCTGGCCCAATAAGCTAGTGTGTGGTTCATCAAGGGAATATGCGGTCCAAAGATAAGTGCGCGATTCATCATCAACTTAGTTTACAAGTGTGCAGCCCAACTGAGTGTGCGACCCAACTAACGAGTGTGCGGCCAAATCAATTGAGCTGTGTATGGTCCAATATAGTAGTGTGCGGTCCAATATAGTGTGTGCAACCTCATTATTCTGATCTGTTGAACTGTTGACTATGCGACCTCATTGGACTTTTATTGGACGTTGACTTGGAATTTAACTAGGAATTGACTTGGACTAAAAAAAGGCCCGAAAATCCCGAACAACTGTTTTGTTACTGGATCGGATTGATCGAACACACACACGATGTGCGAAAACCACCACGTGCCTCGTACCGCAACGTAGAGCTCGTACAGAAGGTGTAGAAGATCAGAGAATCGTGAATACACAAAGTATTCATAATCAATAATCACACAGATTGAATAATGAACATAAAGCTAGGGTTTGTTTGCACAAGAAGTTTTCTCCAAAATTTTCATTGTTTCATTGAATGTCTAATGATTACATACATCACAAAGCTTATATACAATCATGTGTTCGCACATGGACCTTACAATGAAAGCCTCAGTACTTAACAAATAAGTACTCACCACTATTTAAGTACTCACCACCAAATAGAAATTACAAGTTCGCACACTAGAACCACAAGACTCACCATGTAAAAGAATACAAGTTCTCATGAATAAGAACCCTTGTCCAAACTTGTGACACTTTCACATAATTACAAGATCAATCCATCAATATTGAAACTTCAGCAGTATCAAGCATTTATCAAACTTTGGTGCACTTACAGACTCCCCCTTGATATATGCGGGATCTGCAAATCTTTAACGAGTATTCAAGAAGCCGCTTCCCGCATTTATCATCCTGAAGTGCATTTACAGACTCCCCCTTGATATATGCAGGTTCTGCAGATCTTCATCAAATCTTCGAGAAACCGCTTCCTGCTCGAGTCATGTTCTTTACACAACATCGAACAGCTCAAGCACACCGAAAAGCGAGTTTCCTGTCTCCTTTCAGTTAATCTAAAATAGCTTGTCAAAACTTCATTAGAACACATTATAAATCCGTAAAGCCCAAATGAGTTTCAAAACCAACAAAGTTAACATATGTAACCTCAAAATTTTTTAAGTAACACATACTTAAAAATATTTCTGCCAACTTGGAATACGGTTTCCCACACGGACAACACACACTTAGACCAACTTAGCAACACCAAATGTTTTTATTAAAAGACTTATTTTAAATTACCTCACCGGATTGATTTTAATCCGTTTTCAAAATTGTAAAACCCCTTTTGAGTATCGTTAAAAATATAAAGCCCACACATGGAAACGGGAAACAAAATCTTTTTGTATTTTTCGAATTTTATATCAAAACACACCAAAAATCTTTTTGTACTTTTTTTCAATTTTGGTAACAGAAATAAAACGTAGATATTTACAAACTTTATCTTTTTGTGAAAACGAGAACAAGAAGATCATATCGGCTTATCTGTCAAAATCTATCACAGTTAGTATCTATTTGACGAATATAAGCACAAAGAAGGATAATGACAGTTCAAGATGTTTAACGATATACTTGTCCACTTAAGCTTTAGCACGTGTTTGAACACTATTTTCGAGATATGCAATTAAGTGTCTTATTAACTGATATAACTGTGTTCCCCACCTAAGAATATACTCCCGTATCAAGACTACCAAAAATTACATCTTACATGTGAATATATCCAACTATTATCTGTATCCAGCTAAAATTGCGAAACCTTGAGAGCTCAGGTTAGTGCCACCGCACCGACAGAGAGATGAAGGCTCGACTTTAGGTGGTGTACCAATGTTTTGGTATCTTTTTCTGCACTTTGGCATTTTTCAAATTTTTTATGTACCTGGTGGTAACATATATTTTCAGTTGTTCACCCGGTGGTGACAAGCTTTGAAGAGATCATCCGGTGATGACTGTTAGGCAGAAAAGAAATCCACCTAGAGGGTTTGCACACAAACGAATCGCTTAGCAAAGTATTATTCGAGGTCTAGGCCATTGCCGACGCAAATCAGAAGACCTAGTATAATACCCCAGATAATAATCAGATATAAAGACCTAGTATCTCAGAATTTTGGTAATCTCTCAAACGAAATTACAGTACCAAGACCATATATCCGAGAGACGTTACACACAAGTTACGCAGTTCGTTATCTTTATATACCAAAAACATGTTCTTATTAACGCGTAAAACCTATCCTTACTACATATAATGAAGTTGTCAACAGTTTTAGGTTTTAATTTTATAAGATACCCCGTAAAAGATATGACTGCCAATGTACTATCATTTCTTCTCACAATCAACGTGTCCTTAATTTTTCATTTTCTAATGTTTTTGGATTTTTCTAAAAATATCCTACAACTAAGTAAAGTCTTTTTGGATTTTTGTGTTTTACGAAAAGCAGTAACCTGTACAAAGGAACAGAAAAATAAAGTTTCCATGAGGGCTTATGCAACCATCCTACTCAGGGTTTATCATCCCGATCATTCGGACTAAGTTCTCGAACCTCGTCCGATCGAATGTCTTTGTAAACAGGTCTGAATGTCTTTATAAACAGGTTTGCATAGTTGTCTAAGGTGTCAACTCTAACTACATCAATTAAACCTTTTTCAGCACAATCACGTATAAAATGATGCCTAACATCTATATGTTTAGTGCGTGAATGGTGTACTGGGTTATTTGTTATTGAAATAGCAGAATTATTATCTACCATGATGGGAGTTTGTGTATAATTCAAATCATAATCCCGCAATTGTTGTTGGATCCACAAGACTTGAGCACAGCAGCTCAAAGCGGAGATGTATTTTGCTTCACATGTGGACAGCGACATTGATTGTTGCTTTTTGCATTGCCAGGATATCAGACGGCTTCCAAGCAGCTGAGCACTACCAGAGGTTGATTTCCTGTTGATCGGGCACCTGCCAAAATCCTTATCAGCATATGCTATCAAGTCCAAGCCTCCCTCGACTAGATACCACAATCCAAGTCTTGGTTTGCCTTTAAGATAGCGAAAAATCCGTTTGACGACTTTCAAATGCGATTCTCTTGGATTGGCTTGGTACCTAGCACATAAACACACCGGAAACATTATGTTGGGTCGAGATGCTGTAAGATACATTAAAGAACCACTCATTGCATGATAAACCGAAGGATCCACTTCAGGATCTTTGTCCTTTTCATCTGACAGATTGTGATTGGTAGGAAATGGAGTTTTGTAAGGCAGACTGTCTTCCATGTTGAATCGCTTGAGGATCTCGTGGACATACTTCGTCTGATGAATATACGTGCCATGCAATTCTTCATCCACTTGCAACCCGAGGAAAAACTTCAGCTCTTCTATTGCACTCATATTAAAATTTGATTTCATCACTTGTTTGAATTCCTTACAAAGCTCTTCATTTGAAGAACCAAAGATAATGTCATCGATATATATTTGGACAATCAGGAAATCTCCCCCTTTCTTTAAGATGAAGAGAGTGGAATCTATTGCACCACAAATGAATCCGTTTACCAACAAATGCTTTGACAACGTCTCGTACCAAGCACGAAGAGCCTGATGAAGACCGTATAAAGCTTTGTCCAGTAAGTACACTTTGTTCGACGACTCTGGAGCTTCAAAACCCGGCAGCCGGGAAATATACACAGTTTCTTGCAACTTCCCATAAAGAAATGCACTTTTGACGTCCAACTGATAGACTTTAATACGCATATGAGCAGCAAAGGCCAGGAACAAACGAATTGCTTCAAGTCATGCCACTGGCGCATAAACTTCTATGTAATCGATCCCTTCTTCCTGATTGAACCCTTGCACCACCAAACGAGCTTTATTCCTGACAACGACACCTTTATTGTCCTTTTTACATTTAAAAACCCATTTAGTGTTGATCGCGTGCTGGCTCTTCGGAAGATCTACCAATTCCAAACCTTCAGCTTGTCAAACTAAGCCAACTCCTCCTGCATTACTTCATACCAGGAGCTGTTTTTCAGCGCCATGTGGTAGTTTTTCGGCTCTATCTGCGAAATAAAGCACTCGTGCAGGCTTAAGTTGTAGATCTCTTTCTCTTTGATTTCTGTGAACAAACACCGCATATCATTAAGACTTCTGCTTCGAGTCATTATTCCTTCACGCGGATCTCTGATAACATTATCAATAGGATGATTCCTATTTGTCTGAGTGATAGGAACAGCTGGAACTTGCAGATTTGTTCCTAAATTTGATTGGATCTCCCCCTCAGCAGTTGCATTACCAGATGCTTGAACATTTCCCGTAGACTTGCCAACATTTGGATAATTTGAAAAATCAACAAAAAGGTCACCAATTGTATTTTGAGCAGCTTCAACTTCAGGAGCAGCTTCAACGTCATCATCGGAATCGCTTGAATCTACATCATTGGAGGGTTGAGTAGCTCCGACATCATTAACATTTGATGTGCTGGCAACGTTTACTCCTGGATCACCATTTAAAGAGACATTTGTTGGAATTCTGGTACTCCAACCTGCATCCACTTCATCTTTGCCGATCAAGTGTGAGTACACTAGTTCAGTCTCATCATCTGTTAGATCAAGTAAAGCAAAAGAATCAAACAACTTGTCATAATCGTAACCAGTTTTGGGACCGAACTCAGATGGTGGAGGATCATAACTCAAAGGAGTTATATCAAAAACTACTTTCACTATCCGTTTCTTGACATTGTATACTCGTAACCTAGGAAGAAACCAATTTCTCCAATCTCTCCAAACTTTGGAGTATCCGATGTCTGTCGGACCATACACTTAATACAAAAAGGCTGAAAATATTTCAAATTTGGTTTCTTTTTCTCAAGAAGTTCATAACAAGTTTTATCATCCCGTTTCACTGTAAGCACACGATTCAGCACATTGCATGCGGTGTTTACAGCTTCAGCCCAAAAGAATATGGGCAATTTGGATTCTAAGAGAAGGGTTCTTACAGCCTCGATAAGGGTCCTATTCTTCCTTTCAGTGACTCCGTTCTATTGAGGAACATAAGGAGCGCTATACTGATGAACAATACCCATATCACGACATAACTCATCCATATTTCGATTTTTAAATTTAGTTCTATTATCACTTCTCTAATTGTTTAAACAAATCTTTCAAAGTGCCGAAAGTTTGATATTTCGATTTTAAGAAAAATACCCATGACTACCTTGAAAAATCATCTGTGACAACCAAACAATAACACATACCACCAATGCTAGTTACATGGATCGGACCAAATAAATCCATGTGAAGCAGCTCTAGTGGTTGTTGGATAGAGTTTATGTGTTTAGGCTTATGAGGTTTACGTTTGATTTTCCCTTACTCACAGAATTCACATTTACTATGCATATTGAAACTATGTAAAGGAACACCCAACACCGAGTTGTTCTTAATCAAGTGATTCATTTTGCGTAGATGCACCTGGCCCATCCTTCGATTCCATAGGAAAGATTGATCTTCTGTTGCTTTTGATAACAAACACGTTGCCGGACCAGGGAGTTCATAACTGGACACATCTCCATCACATAGGTGTTGTTCACTCTTGGAGCTCTCATCACAACCCAATCTTCAGGAACTACAAATACCGGCTTTAGAACGAAGCAAGCCTTATCCGTGAAATGCATTTAATACTTGTTATCACAGATTTGAGATACTGATAGCAAGTTGTGCTTCAGTTCTTCAACAAAGTTCACCTTGTGCAAGGTGATCTTGCCATTTGACACAGAACCTTCACCCGTGATATATCCATCCTTTTCACCCGTAAAGTTAACATAGCCACCACGAATAGGTTTCAAATTTAACAACAATTCTTTGTTCCCCGTCATATGCATGGAATAGCCACTATCGATATACCAAATATAGATAGCTCTCTTTAGCTATTCCTGCATTCACAAACAGAAAATTAGTTAGAGTGTCGGACCCAACCCGTGACGGTCTTGGGATGTCCAAATTAATCAACGAAAGAAAATTCCTTGAAATAACCATCTTCATTGTTGTTTCTAACATTTCCACCTCGGTAATTGTTAGAGTGTCCACCCGCAAATTAAGGATTGTGCGGAGTTTGAGGGCGGTTATTGTACCCATAATTTCCACCAAAACGATTACCAGAGTTTTGATATCCGAAATTTTGACTATGCTGAGGTCTTAAACTTCTATCAAACCGTGGTTGCTCGTTATCATGAAACATGTGTTGTTGTTGGTATCATAAATGTTGTCTTTGACCATGAAATCTGGCCGGTGACACGTTTTGGTTATCAACGTAACGTTTTTGGACATGAGGTCTAACATTGTGGTTGTAAGAACCTCCAGAATGTTGATCTTGTTCTAGTGGTCGAAAAGTTACATGATTTGGTCGTCGAGCAGGGGTTTTCTGACGACTTTCACGTTTTGCTGAAGAACTTTCCGATCCACGATCTGAACCACGACAACTATCATCAACTGATGAATCGGTATCCTGATCCTTTTGTTTTTGATTTCTAACCTTTAGTTTAGAAACAGGTTTGCTTTCTTGCTTTACAACCTTAGGTTTTTCTCCTTTTTGAGTTTTACCACTTTTCTTTTCATTCATTTTAGGTTCATTTTGTGGTTTGGTGTCAAAAGGTTTATTAAGATCAGGATCAACACGACTCTTTCCATTGTCGTTTGGACAATTTGCAGCTAAATGTCCTTTCAAACGACATTTGTAACATCATCGTTTATCAATTTTTTCATTCTTTTCCTTTCGATCATCCTCGTATTGACTGTTTGAGGACGAGGATGCTTTGTTTGAACCTTTTGCCTTTTGTTTCACAAAATCATAACTTGAGCCTTTTTTAATTCTTTCACCCTCTTTGTTAAAGCTTTTGCCTTTCACAAAGTTGGCTTTTGAAATGTTTTTAACATTCTTTTTACCTTTTTTTTAAGCTTCGGCTTTTGAACATTTTGAACTTGATTTAAAGCTTTCAAAATCTTTGAGTTTATCAAATTTTCAATTTTGCTTAAATCAATTTCGTTTGTTTTAACATCACTCGTACTCTTTTGTTCTGATTCGGATTCAGACTCGTACTCTTTTCATGTTCGTCATCGATCCGGTGCTTTCACAGTGGTATCAGAGCAATGGTGATTCGGAAGGCGGTTAGACCATTCCGAATCGGTAACAATGCTCTAATACCACTGTGAAAGCACTGGATCGATGACGAACATCAACATTGCACTTGATTCAAGACATGAAGAACAATCATAAACACAAACAAGATAGAAAGATGTACAAGATGAATCTCTTTATTAACTAATCAGTAATCACAGATTACATACCAAAAGAGTATACATCATCTACAAGTTGGTTTAGATCACAAAGATCTAAACCGAGCTTTCTCTCCCTAACACATAGTCACTCTCTCTCTAGAAATGTGCACACACTATTGAGGAGTAGCTAGGGTTTGTGAGAGGTTGCACAAAGCTGATCACCCAGATCCATTCTCACTAAGATGAATGAATGTGATGGATTTGTTACCAATTCTCACCTATACTCACATATATATAGGCTAGGGCAAATACACTAAGTTCTGACAAAACCCCACTCACAAATTCAGACCCTTTAACATGTAACTGTTCGAATTTGTTAGTGTATAACAACATGTATGAATGAACTTGTTGGATCTTGACATTGGACTTGACCAGAACTGATAAAGCACAGTTACCCGACGAGAGCTGCACTTACAGACTCCCCCTTAACTGTTGCTATCAGTTCTGTGTTGGCATTGATAATCTTCAGTCACCTAATACTGCGCTTACAGACTCCCCCATGACTGATGATGTCATGCATGCTTTCTATTTGGCTGACACTTGATCTTTCCGGCAGAGCACAACAATCTTCAACCCTTCTAATTAAAGACTTGTTGACGATCACTTGAATGGCCGCTTTGTGAAACCTAAAGAATCCAAAATCAAACACTATAGATCCTCCCCTTCAAACTACTCCCGAATCAAGTTAACGTGAACCAACCTACAACCAAATGTAAGAATATCGCTCGAAACCATAATCTTCAAACCTAACCGGCAGCAGAAAGAAAAATTGGATTTCCAATCCCTAACCTTGAACACTTCAAACTTCACAAAGACATGAAGTTCAGTTCGATAAGCTAATAACAAACTGAACTTTGTAAAAGTACATCTACCATCTTGATCAAAACCGGCAACCCTTCTTGTATGATCTCATCTCGTCATGAATCTTCATGAATCAATCTCCTATTTTCACGAATCCACTGAATCCCCGATGGCTTTCATCTCCGATCTTCCCTTTATCAAGAAGCACCACAATATTTCAAGAACCGACAGGCAATCATCTTGAAAAAGAGAACGAGAAACCAATCTTCTCTACTCTAAACAACAACTAATAAGGCTGAATCTTTAACTAGCCGTCAACCAAGAATCGAACTTCATCACGTCCATTCTTGATTGAAAACACGAACATACTTGACAAAACTCCATTACACACAAGTCTTTTTACGCACAAGCTTTAGATTTACGAAAAATAGGAATTTTACTCCCCCAATTTCTTCATAAACTGTCAACGTCTAAGCCACGTCACATGCCCGATAAAGTCCCACATTATCCGTACTCTAAAGCGGACCAAATCCGTTCACTAAGAATCTAGAAACGAATATAACTCGAGAATTTTGACTCCAAATGATTACACAAATCTGGAAAATAAACCAACACAAATTCAGAACGACTCTTCAAATTTGTAAACTCGGAACACAATGTGAACAAAAATCAGATTGTTCGGCCGCAAATAAGTTTGCAAAATATATGAACTCTAAGTAGAAATTCTGCAGACAACCTATCAGAACATTCCATTTACTGATTAAGTTTAGAACTGAGTTAACACATAACACGTTCCAAAGACATTTTAAAGTCGGACAATCCAAATTTTAATGGCTGACACTTAAATTCGGACAGTGGCAGTAAATTCGGACAGATCTGTGACATAACTGTAATATCGCACGAACTGATTTGTCAAGAAATAGGTAAATCCAGAGGTTTGATACCAACACCTTGATGATGATACAAGTCTGAAAATTAAGCATAAAGATTCAAAAATTAAGACTTTGGAACCAGAGGTGTATGTTGCCGTGGGAGAAGCCGAACAACAGAGGTTTTGAAAGTGTTGAGAATAACAAGGTCTCACAAATGATTATAAATCAATCCCTAACCTTTACAAGTGCGGATGTGTTGATAGTGTTGATTAAGGTCGGACAGTGATAAAAGAACCACAAGGTCAGCCATATATCGATTAAGGTCGAACCACAAAACAAGCCACAAGGTCGGACCAGAATTTATGTGCAATGGGGAACAAGGTCGGACAAACAACTGTTAAGTGGATAAGGAACTTTATGTGCGGATGACAAAAAGTGAAACAAGTTCTGATGAACAACAATGAAACAAGTGCGGATGAAAGGAAATTCACAAGTACTTACTTTATAGGAAAAATTACAAGTTTTGTCCTTTATCTTTATACCACTTTTCAAGCGGTGTCCTTTTTAACGAATGTTGACAGGCGGTGTCGTTTACTAGGTATGTTGTTGCAAGTTTAGTCCTTTACACCCAGTTAAAAAACCATGTTAATTGTTGGGTGTAAAGGACTAAACTAGCAACAAAATACCTAGGTAAAGGACTAAACTTGCAACACAATACTTAGTAAAGGACACCGCCTGTCAACAATTAACAGGATTTTTTAACTGGGTTGGGTGTAAAGGACTAAACTTGCAACAAAATACCTAGTAAAGGACACCGCCTGTCAACATTCGTTAAAAAGGACACCGCATGAAAAGTGGTATAAAAATAAAGGACAAAACTTGTAATTTTTCCTACTTTATATTGTAGACTCACAAGTGTGCACAAGATTGAATCACAAGTTCTGACGACAAAAAAATCACAAGTTCTGATGAAAAAAAATCACAATTGTGCACAAGATTGACTCACAAGTTCTCATGACAAAAAAATCACAAGTGCGCACAAGATTGACTCACAAGTTCTGATGACAAAAAAAATCACAAGTACTCATGAACAATCTTGGAAACAAGTGCGGATGAGTAATTGATGTGTGTAAAATGAAACATATAAATTACATCAAATGTGGCATAAAAGTAACCCTTTTTTTAGTATTAATGTTGGAAAAAGTGTGCTTTTATCTTTTGCAGGGTTAAATGAGCTTAAATGAATAAAAGAAGCAAAAATACAGCCAAATCCAACAATAATACAAGAAAAGGAATAAACGTGGCATGCCCGACCCCTCGACAGCATCTTCCCAAGCAAAAACAAAAGAACAGAAGGCCGAACACGCCCCGTGCTCATTGAGCAAGGGGGCGTGCCCAAGTGTCTGCAGAAAAGACAAAGTTGTAGAAGCATCTATCTCCCAACACGGGGGCGTGCCCAGCGGACACGGGGCCGTGGTCAACGCTAAGATTCACAGAATCCAGGCAAATCTTGATAGTACAGATACACTTCTGCACACGGGGCCGTGCCTAGCAGACACGGGGGCGTGGTCAACTAATGCAGACAAAATGCATCTAATGAAGAAAGAGAAGAAGGGTTGACACGGGGTCGTGCCCAATGGACACGGGGCCGTGTCCGGGCTTCTGTGCAGGCTATAAATAGAGGTGCTTGGTTCACTTCAAAGGCATCCCTTACCAAACCACCTCTCTCACACTTCACCCACCCACCACCACCACCACCATCACAACCCACATCCACCACCACCACCATCCATCATCCATCATAGAGTGTGTCTAGTAGTCTCGGGATCCAAGATTGATAGTAAGAGTACTTGACAATCAAAGGCCATGTTTGCCTAAGTCTCTTACATCACTTGGTGAAGACAAACATTTAGTGTAATACTTTTTATTTTTAATCTTTTCGCACTTTTTATTTGGTTATGTATTAATGACTTTAATAACTAGTTTCTTATGTTGAAGGTGAAACTTCTTTATCATTTGTCTGTGGTGTCTTGGCATTATTTTATTGTCTATATAAAATAAAAGATTTACACCATTCATATCTCCACGGTCTATATGGAGATATGTTGGCTACCTGGTCGGGGGTTAAGGGAATGGTTTGGTAAGCGTCTTGCCTTGTTTAGTGTATAGATCCTGCAAGGACCTGGGTCAAGCTTAGTAGGACCTCCTTCAATACCCACTGGTATTGGATGGGGGGGTTCGAATTTCTTGATCCCCTTATATGTAAACTACTATTAAAACATTAACCCGGCTACTTAGGATTGTATCCCTGCTGACTCAAAATACTTAGCAGAGGGTAACGTCACCTTCAAAAGAGGGGCCTACCACATTACACATTAATAACTTAATTAATTATCTTTCAAAAATCCAACCCTTTAGGATTGTATCCTTGCTGACTCAAACTACTGGGTTGAGGGTAACGTCACCTTCAAAAGAGGGGCCTACTACTATAACTAAGATAATCTCTTAAGAAGTGCAAAAGTGAGGAAATAATCAAAGGTTACCCTAAAGGCGAGTCGGATCCAAGTGATTCATCTTGTCTATTTGTTTTTATTTTTATTTTTATTTTCAGCATTTTTAGTTTTTATTTTCTAGTTTAAAACCTTTTTCTAAAATTTTGATTTGATTAGACGTTGAGGATAAACCGGTACTAAAAGCTCTTGTGTCCTTGGATGACCTCGGTATCTTACCAACACTATACTACGCTCACGATGGGTGCACTTGCCTATATGTGTGTTTGGTGTTAGTAAAATATCGTGTTTTATAAATTTAAAACTTGAGTAAAGTGTTAAAAGGGGCTAAAAATATACATAAAAATATATCACACCGCACGCACATCAAGTTTTTGGCGTCGTTTCCGGGGACACAAGGATTTTAAGAAAGTTAGGAATCAACGGCCTAATCGTTTTTTCTTATTTTCTGTTTTTTTAGGATTTTTCTTAAATTTTCAGCTTCTGCAGAACTCAGCACGGGTCGTGCCCGCTGAACACGCCCCGTGCCCAATCTTTGGTACCGGCAATCCTGTTTTAAGTCAGACAGTAGCTGAACATGGGGCCATGCCCAATCAACACGCCCGTGCCCAAGTTTTAGATACTGAAAACAGAACCGTAAGATCCCGACGGTTGGTAATTTCTAACACTACCATGAGTGATACTGATAATTTTTACTTCCGGCCCTCTTATGGTACGTGGTGTCAAATATGTGGCGGAAATCATGAAGATTTAAAATGTTATTTTTTAAATTATAAGCCCCTATATATAGACCCATTGTTTTCCTGTAGCCTTAAGAGGGGCAAAAGTAAAAATAATCGCTATCTCTCCCTCGAATGCTCTCAATCGACCCTTCTAGGAGAAATGCTTCTTGATGAATTATTTCAAATGGAAGATCTAATTCTTAATTGGGTAAAAGAACTTGAGATGGATATCATTAATTCACCTCATGACGATACCCAAGAAGAATTATTGAGATCGCATTCGAATAAAAACAACTTCGCTGTTCCCGATATCACCTCTAACTCTTGCTAAGACTTGAACGATAGTCGTCCCTGTGTCGATTGTGCCATGAAGGACTCCCCATCGACTTCCTTCGATGCAGACATAGACCTGAGCGATTCGACATACACCTTCTTTAACGAGAGCCCGGGAAAGGGTTGGACTTGTCCACTTACATTTAGCATAGGAATCACCCTTACCGATAACCTCTTGCGTTCTCGTCTAAATCTAGAGCAATTAAGGTATCTCAGGCACTTCGGTGTTGTTCCGTCCAGTAAGGAACCACCTGATCCGGATAAATTCCTTAAAAATAGACGAAACTTCTTAATCAGCCTCTAGGCACGGGGCCGTGGCCAGGTCAGCACGCCCCCGTGTCCACAAAAAGATTCCCGTCTGACTTTCGGTCAGAATACGAACAAAATGTGTCAGGACCTTATCTGCACACGGGGCCGTGTCCAGCCGACATGGGGCCGTGTCCAGCAGGCTATCGTTTTCTATAAATGCAACCAAGATTCCTGCACATTTGGACCACTCCAAAGACAGAGATTTGATGGGATCTTCACACATACCATCCTAGGTATATTCTAAAGAAGGTTCCCAACAACCATCTTGTCGTTTCTACTTTTGTCTATTGCCTTCTTCTTCATTCTTACCTCAAAACACCTCCATTAAAGCTTGAAATCACCATATTTTCAAGCTTTATTGAGATGTTTGTTAGATTTTTGTTCAAGGAATCTTGTTAAAAATAAGTTTTACAATAGTGTTTTAAGTTATTTTTGCTCAAAAATGCTTCAAAAATTAGAAAAATGATTTGAAACTCCAAGATTCCTTGTTCTAAAAATCTGCAGATAGGTGAACACGGGGCCGTGCTCAATGAGCACGGGGCCGTGTTCGAGATTACTGTTTCATTAAAATGAATTCTTTTCAATTTATTTTCGTAAAATGTCAAGCCAAAACAGTGGAACCTCTTCTGCACATTCCAGAAACAGTCGAAGGGAAAAAGGTCTTCAATCGAAGCAACTCTCGTACGCTATGTAATGGCATTAAGTGAAGCTCTTGACGAGATGACATCAGTAGAGGAGGTCCCGATAGACCGTATAAATTATCTTACGGTGGGGCTGGAAAACAATTTTCAAGAAATCAACCTCTTGCACCAAAGGTTGAACATTCTGGTGCCACCTCCCATGGAACTAATCCTCCCCCAAGAGGATTGGAACTTAGCACTTGGAGTTAATAATCCTACCGGATGGGATGACATCCCCACGGAACCTCCTCTTGACAACTTGCAAGAAGTCCCGGTGGAAGTTACACCCCCTCAAAATGATGATGCCAATGAGCCTGCTTTTCTTCTCCATAGGGAGATGAAGAATGGCTCGCCGACGTGTGAGGGACCTATATCCGGAGGAGGAAGTTCTTTAAGCCACATCTAACCGAAAAAATTATCTTTTCGGAAATTTTGCTGTTAGAATAGACTATAGGCTAGGACTTCTTTCCGGGTTTAGACTTCTTGTGTTTTCTGACCTATTTATCTAAAGTTTTAGTTTATTAGGAACTTTTTGTAACTCTCTCTATTTTAATGGAATGATGGTTTTAATTAAATTGGTGTTTGGATGATGTTGTAATGGATAAAACACACTCGGGATGGTGAAGGATACTAAGGGAAACTTGAACCAACACCCCATGCATAAAAACAGAGCCTCCCGACAATTTTTCTTCATTACAACAAGTTCAGCACGGGACGTGTCCAGCCAACACGGCCCCGTGCTGAACAATCTGCAGAAAACCGCCCAGTTGAGGTAACTGGACACGGGGCGTGTTCGCTGAATACGCCCCCATGCCTAGGCTTCTGTTACTTTCTAATAATTTCTGTTACTGGCAACCTGAACACGGGGCCGTGCCCAGACACCACGGGCTCGTGTCCAGCTGCCAAGTAACATAAAAATTTGTTTTTAACACACCTTTTACACATTCAATCAACCTAAAAACTTATTTTTGGGACACATTGAGGACAATGTGTAATTTAAGTGTGGGGGGATGCTAAAACCTTGAATTTTGCAAGTCCTAATTACAAGTCTTACACAAAACTCTATTGGAACCGCTAAACACCCCAAAAAAATTTTTCAAAAACTTTTCATTTTTTTTACTTGTCTTGGTTTAATTTGGGAATTACAAGTTTTAAAAAGGTTATATTTTTACAAATTTACAACCGATGGCGTCGTGATAAAAAGAACCAACATAAGAAAATTATGAAATTGCATGACAAATCTAGTTAAAATGCGATTATATATACTTGATCACATAAAAACCCATTCTCACAAAAAGTGAGTTTTGAGCCTTTTTTGAGCATATAAATACACATCTTTAAACTAAATGCTCATTTTTCGTTTCTTGTGTGAATAGCCACTCGGTTTCTTACGACTCTAGAACTTGCCATGATGATACATTCCCGGTCCTTACCAACTTAAACCCAATTAAGTAAATGATGGAGGCATTAGGACTAACCCTTTTTCTTTCAACACCATTAATTTTTTTTTACCACCTACCCAAAATCCCCCTAGTTAACCCCTTTGAGCCTAAACCTTTTCATTTCTAAACCCACTAAACAAACACCCTTTACCCACCAAAACCCTTTTTCATTTTAAACCCTTTATTTTAGTAAAAAACTCGGTTTTTCATATGACATTCCTTATAAAAAAAATGATGATGAAGTCAAGAAATAAACAAACAAGTTCATCAAAAAGAACTTTGTTTGAAGAAATGCTTCATTAGAATAAAAAGTCATAAAAATAAAAAGTCATATGAAAACCGACGCTTTTTACGCCTTTTCGCCCTTTTCTACTAACCACTAACCCAACCACCTACCTTTAACCCAAGCCAAACCCTTCCCCCAAAGTCCTCTTGATATTTACAAAGGTGTATAGTTAAAATGGAGGAGGATTGATTGCTTGGCAAGCATATGGTAGAAGTAAGTTCCATGCCACTCTCGAGTGTTTCACAAAAATACATCTTCGGCCGAGTGTTGAGTGATCTCCCGTGAGGTATGTGAACTTGTATATAAATGGAATTTTAAGCGGCATGTTATGCCCAAATAAATAATTTCTCTTATATAATGTTCTAAATAAATCATAACGAATAGGATTGTAAATAACATAAAAATAAAGCCTAATAAAAATCTTGGATTCCCGACACTCAAGACAAGCCAAAAACATTCTCTTCTACTGGTTCCATTTAGGAGTGTAAGCCACATTATAAAGAGTTTTGCTTGAGGACAAGCAAAGATTCAAGTGTGGGGGTATTTGATGTGTGTAAAATGCAACATATAAATTACATCAAATGTGGCATAAAACTAACCCGTTTTAGTACTAATGTTGGAAAAAGTGTGCTTTTGTCTTCCTTTTGAATTTTCAGGGTTAAATGAGCTTAAATGAATAAAAGAAGCAAAATGCAGCCAAATCCAACAATAATACAAGAAAAGGAATAAACGTGGCATACCCGACCCCTCGACAGCATCTTCCCAAGCAAAAACAAAAGAACAGAAGGCTGAACACTCCCCGTGCTCATTGAGCACGGGGGCGTGCCCAAGTGTCTACAGAAAAGACAAAGTTGTAGAAGCTTCTATCTCCCAACACGGGGGCGTGCCCAGCGGACACGGGGCCTTGGTCAACGCTAAGATTCGCATAATCCAGGCAAATCTTGATAGTACAGATACGCTTCTGCACACGGGGCCGTGCCCAGCAGACACGGGGCGTGGTCAACTAATGCAGATAAACTGCATTTAATGAAGAAAGAGAAGAAGGATGGACACGGGGCCGTGCCCAATGGACACGGGGCCGTGTCTGGGCTTCTGTGCAGGCTATAAATAGAGGTGCTTGGTTCACTTCAAAGGCATTCCTTGGAAAACCACCTCTCTCACACTTCACCCACCCACCACCACCATCACAACCCACATCCACCACCATCATCCATCATCCATCATAGAGTGTGTGTAGTAGTCTCAGGATCCAAGATTGATAGTAAGAGTACTTGATAATCAAAGGCTATGTTTGCCTAAGTCTCTTACATCACTTGGTGAATACAAGCATTTAGTGTAGTACTTTTTATTTTTAATCTTTTCACACTTTTTATTTGGTTATGTATTAATGACTTTAATAACTAGTTTCTTATGTTGAAGGTGAAACTTCCTTATCATTTGTGTCCATGGTGTCTTGTCGTTATGTTACTGTCTATATAAAATAAAAGATTTACACTATTCATATCTCCACGGTCTATATGGAGATATGTTGGCTACCTGGTCGGGGGTTAAGGGAATGGTTTGGTAAGCGTCTTGCCTTGCTCAGTGTATAGATCCTGCAAGGACCTGGGTCAAGCTTAGTAGGACCTCCTTCAATACCCACTGGTATTGGATGGCGGGGGTTCGAATTTCTTGATCCCCTCATATGTAAACTACTATTAAAACATTAACTCGGCTACTTATGATTGTATCCCTGCTGACTCAAACTACTTAGCCGAGTCACCTTCAAAAGAGGGGCCTACCACATTACGCATTAATAACTTAATTAATTAACTTTCAATAATCCAACCCTTTAGGATTGTATCCTTGCTGACTCAAACTACTGGGTTGAGGGTAACGTCACCTTCAAAATAGGGGCCTACTACTATAACTAAAATAATCTCTTAAGAAGTGTAAAAGTGCGGAAATAATCTAAGATTACACTAAAGGCGAGTCGGATCCAAGTGATTCATCTTGTCTATCTGTTTTTATTTTTACTTTCAGCATTTTTAGTTTTTATTTTCTAGTTTAAAACCTTTTTCTAAAATTTTGATTTGATTAGACGTTGAGGATAAACCGGTACTAAAAGCTCTTGTGTCCTTGGACGACCTCGGTAAGTTACCAACACTATACTACGCTCACGATGGGTGCAATTGCCCATATGTGTGTTTGGTGTTAGTAAAATATCGTATTTTATAAATTTAAAGCTTGAGTAAAGTGTTAAAAAGGGCTAAAAATATACATAAAAATATATCACACCGCACGCACATCAAGTTTTTGGCGCCATTGCCGGGGACACAAGGATTTTAAGAAAGTTAGGAATCAACGTTGCCTAATCGTTTTTTCTTAATTTTCTGTTTTTTAGGATTTTTCTTAAATTTTCAGCTTCTGCAGAACTCAGCACGGGCCGTGCCCGCTGAACAGGCCCCGTGCCCAATCTTTGGTACTGGTAATGGTGATTCAGAAGGCGGTTAGACCATTCTGAATCGGTAACCATGCTCTGATACCACTGTGAAAGCACCGAATCGATGACGAATATCAACATTGCACTTGATTCAAGACATGAAGAACAATCATAAACACAAACAAGATAGAAAGATGTAGAAGATGAATCTCTTTATTAACGAATCAGTCATCACAGATTACATACCAAAAGAGTATACATCATCTACAAGCTGGTTTAGATCACAAAGATCTAAACCAAGCTTTCTCTCCCTAACACATAGTCACTCTCTCTCTCTAGAAATGTGCACACACTATTGAGGAATAGCTAGGGTTTGTGAGAGGTTGCACAAAGCTGATCACCTAGATCCATTCTCACTGAGATGAATGAATGTGATGGATTCGTTACCAATTCTCACCTATACCCACATATATATAGGCTAGGGCAAATACACTAAGTTCTGACAAAACCCCACTCACAAATTCGGACCCTTTTACATATAATTGTCTGAATTTGTTAGTGTATAACAACATGTATGAATGAACTTGTTAGATCTTGACTTTTCTTGGCATTGGACTTGACCAGAACTGATAAAGCAAAGTTACCCGACGAGAGCTGCACCTACATGTTTGGACTCGAAATTTCGAGACTAGTCTAATGGTACGAGTTGGTAAGAAAGCTTTCGGTCAGTTTTCGAACGTTTTTAATGGTCTGGTTTGCTAAAACAAACATTTTCGAGGGATCACAGTTTTTCCACTTAAAAATGTCTTCTCAGAGTGATGCGCTTAAGAAGAAACTTGAAGGTTTTAGTTATATCCCTGGTGAATCTGCTGAAGCACTTATTGGTCGGTTTGCTGAACTACACTCTGAAATGAAGAATGCAGAAATGGTGATGTCTACTTTTAGGGATAACAGGAAGCTTCTTGATGCTCTAAAAAGTATTCCATATTAGGGAAGGAGTAGCTGGTTTAGAAATGTTAATCAGATAGTGTTGACAACCAACTGTTATAAAATGAAGCTAGATGAGCTGATCTCACTCATCAAATCATATGTTAAGGCAGACAAACAGAAGGCTCAAGCCAGCACATCTTTTGTAGTTTGCTCATCCACTCTTGCTGCTCCATTGCCTGATGTAGTTTGCTCATCCACATTTACTAATTCATTACCGAATTCATAATCAGGTTCCTGTGTGTCACACCCCGACCACGTGGAACAACCAAACGTGGCGGAAACGTCGGGGAGTGTTGTAACAGAATTATTGTTTCACAACCATGGCATACAAAGTTATATTTTATTTATTAAACAAGCGAGTTACATTGTCTCAAAACAGGAAATAAAGAGTTCAGAACATAATTAAACTAGTTCTATCTTTATTTTAAGTCTCTAAGGCACAGGTCCGCCCTAGTGTCACGATCATTATCCTATGCGACAGCTCCTGAAAACACATGTGAAAATAGGTACGTCAGCATAAAAATGCCTGTGAGATACATAGGTTTTCTGAAAATGGGATTCATGACTTAAGTTTTAAGAAAAAGTTTAAATAAGTTTAGTCATGAACCTTGTAAATTGTTTTGTTTTGTAAATCATTTAAAAAGTGATAAGATCAGATGATATGTATACATAAAAGAATCATACATGGTTAAATGAATAACCAAGTAAAATGAGTTGTATAAAATAAGTTGTTTGTAAAGCAATGTCTTGTGAAAGATATGTTATTTGTATAAAATGTTATATGTCTAAATTGAAATAAATCAAATAACGCTACGATATGTAATACCATACAAACACTTATATACAGGAAGTACCAGCGGCGTATCCACCATGCTTGTATCATATTACACACGTCTCGTTTACTTAAATCACTTAAACAAACCACCAATGTATAAAGTCCATGTTTAAACCAATTGTCAAAAAGTCCTTGTATAAACCCTGTCAAATGTTAAAAAGTCCAAATGTAGTCAAGTTATGTGTAACAAATGTTATGTATTGTAAGTAAAGTATTGTCACATAAACCAAATATAGAAATGTTCAAAACAAAGTATTTTGAATATATCAAAAAGTTATGTTTTGCAAAGTAAATGCAAGTTTTATTGATACAAACATTTATGTGGTAAGTTAACGCATACATTCAAGCCTTGAGACAGTCGGATAACCCTTTTAGTCAAGGTTATCAAAAGAAATGTTTTCGGATTCAGTAATTCCTTACATCCAAACAAACCCGGGATGTCAGGAATGGGATTTGTCAAGTCCTATGGTACCA
This sequence comes from Helianthus tuberosus, assembly GCA_030545235.1. Classification (NCBI taxonomy): domain Eukaryota; kingdom Viridiplantae; phylum Streptophyta; class Magnoliopsida; order Asterales; family Asteraceae; genus Helianthus; species Helianthus tuberosus. The sequence goes on along the minus strand of CM060427.1, from coordinate 135,411,947 downwards.
CTACTTACTACCGAGCGGCGTAGCTAATGTTAATGAACGTATATAAGTCCCGTTTGTGCAAACCAAATGTTATAGAAATTGTATACATGTCATATGAAAACAATGTACTAAGTATGCTAAGTTAACATACAAAGCAGAAAAGTCATGTAAATCAATGTGCTAGCATGCTATCAGTCAACATACATAGCAAAAATGTATAGTAAAACAATGTACTAAGTATGCTATCAGTCAACATACATAGCAAAAATGTAAAGTAAAACAAGGTATTGTAAATCATGTACTATAAATATACTAACGAACATAGCAAGTATATGATGTGAAAATAGGAAAGCATGAAAGTAACAAGTAGGCACATGTGTTTCACCCCAAAACAGTTTGGAAAACAGTAAAAGAGGGGTCTATGTACTCACTTGAGATTGCTTAGTAGTCCTTGAGTAACAACCAAACAATGCTAGAGATCATGGATATCAAACGGCACCTAATATTGGTAACTATGTTAATATACCGGACCTAAAATCAGAGGATTGGATAGAATGAGGGTTCGTAAACCAAATGAGTATGGGAACTCATGTAATATGGTTTTACAAAGCCCACATACTAAAATGAAACCTAACCTAATTGCTTACGACCCATTACGACCCGTTTAGGTAGCTTATGCTACTTTAACGCGTCGTTCTTGTAAAACGCGTTCGGAACGCCTAACTAGCCCTATGATAAGTAAAATATGCCTTAACATGTCTAATATTGTTGCCAAATCAGTTTAGATACCAAAAGTTATGTTACATATGCTTAAAATGAATTTTGGTGTTCAAAGGGCATTTTGGTAATTTACCTAAGGCATATATACTACCTATCATACAACTACTCAAACGATGTGACCATAAGGTATAACCTCAGAAAGTTATTCCCTATACAACTATGGTCACCTAATGTGTTTGGTCGGATCCTAATGATCGACCAAACGGGTCGGGTTCGAAAGTATAAGCGATTGTTTAGATCGCTTACCTTACGACCCTATATAAGCACTAAACTAAAAGTGACGAGCTAAGCATGTTGAAACATGCTTAACTAAGTTTAGAAAACAGGTTTGGTATCAAAACAAACGGTTTTGATACCTAAGAGTAGTTTGGTTACAAAATACGCAAGAATGCGCATTTTGGCCGAAACTACGACTCGTCACTGAGCCTAGATAACGTGCTAATCAGTAGGTATAGTCACTAAGGACTATACCCATCGTGATTACGCTCACGTTATGAAGTTCAAACGAACTTCGCATTGACCATAAACTGGTCAACGCAGAAAGTCAAACAAAGTTTGACTTTTAACGCTAAAAGAATAAAAAGAACGAAGGAACACTTACAAAGGGTCCCCGAAAGCTTTGATTTCTCAAGTATTCTCAGGTATGAAGTGGTCTCACTTCAACTTAGAGAACTCTCAAGAATTCAAGTGGGTTTTGAGTTGAAATGGATGGGGTATTTATAGGATTTCTTGAACCGTTAAGATCGTTTATCGAATAACGTGCTTTGATCTCATCCATACACTTGTTGAAACCTTGTGGTAACTCAAAATGGCCCCTCATGAGCAGGAAAAGGGCAAGTGTGGGTGAGTTTTGAGTGGTTAACAGCTATAAACAGCTGTTAAAACTGATTAATCTGATCTGGGAGGCTGACGTGGGCCGCGTAAGGTATCACCCAGGGTTTACGCGGGCCGCCTGGTCCCTCTGATCAGAAACAAACTTTGCAAAATGACAGTTTCAGTCCCTGTTGGTGTTTAAGCTCATTTCCGACACTTCTAAGGCCCGTCAAGCCAACTTTAAGGCCCTAAAATGATGCCTAAACATTGTGGGCATGAAAGATGCTAAAAAATATGCGGATGTTGGTTCGTTTGGTCATACGATCGCGATGTTCGCTTAATTATGACGGAATGCGCACAAGCGCGAAAAACGATCCAAATTGCGTGACGAATGGATTTTTCTCATGCCAAACACTAAAATAAAATATTTTAGTGCTTACATAAATTTTTGGATGTCTGGATGTATTCAGAACGTAAGTTATGCGCGAAAGTGCAAATTTCTGCACTTTTTGACACTTTTAGTCCCTGAATGAGCCAAAAGATTATTTTAGCACACCGAACCATTCAAAGCCTATTTCTAAGCTATGTAAAGGATATTTATGGTATGTTTAACTTATGTTCATGTTCTGGAATGTCTGTTACAGTTCAAATTGACATACTTTTGCAGTTTGTCAAATTTAGTCCCTGTAGGCGAGTTAACTTGTTTTTGCCATACCAAAGCCTTTAAAACTTATTTCTAAGTTATGTAAAGGTTATTTAAGGTATGTTAAGTATGTGTTGATGTTCTGGAGTACTTGTCGCGTTAAACTGATTACGTTTATGCACTAGTTTGCGTATAACTCTCTAGAAAGAGATATAGAGTTTGAAATTGAATAAAAGTCAAAACACGAAAAATGACAAACATAAACAAACAAACATTGGGATCAAATAACATTGTTTTATTGATAATTGAACTATTCACAATGATTACAAGCACAGATGTTACACTGTGCAGGAAATCAGATTCATGACTTCACTCCCACTCCAGCTGAGGTGTGTGAAGATAATATTTGTTATACTACTGCCTGTAGAGAGAAGGTAAGCGGGTACAAAGAATAGGCCAACTCTTTAATTATGCAACTAAAGTTATCCAAATCTGATTTATATCAGATGAAAAAAGAAAATCAATGGATACAAGGATATGGTGGAGGCACAAAAATGTGATATCCAACAGTTCCATAAAGATTTGAGTCAAGAGAAGTGTAGACATCTCCACTTTAAAGAACTTTCTAAAAAAATAACTGCTGAACTTGATTCATTAAAATCAACTTTTGAAAATACAAACTTTAATTTTCGACAATTCTATGTTTCTAGTGAAAAATATGAAAATTTGATAAATAAGCACTTACAGTTTAGCAAGAAAGAAGTTAGGAATAAGGGTTTGGGATTTGTGTGCATTCCTCCACCATACAATCATTCCTATACCTCTATTCCTATGACTGAAGAGGAGATTGCTAACATTCCTAACATGGTCTATGGGTGGGCTAGTGATGTCAAGATTGATCCAGCAAAACTCATGAAAATTAAAATCTCAAAGCCTAAACAGAATGAAACAAAGACAACCGAACCCGCTTCTGCACCTGTCTTTGTTAAATCAGAAAATGTCTCTAACCAAACAGAGACATTGAGTTTTGAGAAAAATGCAGAATCGACTAATGAACCAACTGAGCCAGTTGTACCATTTGACTCCAAATGTGAATCACCTGAAGCAACTGATTCTGAGAAATTGGAATCAGTTGAATACAGTTGTGAGTCTTCTGGAGCAGCTAAATCAACAGCAGAGGATTCAGCAGAGCTGCAACAAAAGGAATGAACTCAAGTTCTGAATTTAAATGTGTGAACGATACTGATGCTTCTACTTCGTATGCAGATGAAGTAAAAGTAGAGGATTGGGTTGAGGGGGATTATCTTGTTTGCCAAGAAACTACCGATGTTCATTTGAAAACATCAAATTTGTCTGTTCATGCTTGTCCATATGTGTCAAATAAATATGTGTCTCCAAAGCCAACAGTTTAAAATGAAATTTAAAAATTTAACTGTTGTAAACAGGGACAAGTGAAGCAGAGTAGAAAGTTTGAAAAGTCTGTAAACAAATCATCCAACAAATCCTATAACTCAAATTCTTCATCAATTGGATTGAATGGATCGGGATATGCTCCTTATGTAAAGAAGGAAACATGCTACAATTGCGGCATACCAGGTCACATTGCATGAAATTGCACATATCGTCCCTACGTACCCTATTATACACAGAATCAGAAGGTTACACCTAGGGATAGATCTTATTCTAAGCCAACGAAGGTTGGAAAATCTAAGGCAATGATGAATAAGCATCCTAAGGTTAAACCATCTGATGGGGATTGGAACGCTGCAAAAGGCAAAAGAAAACAAGCTTTGAAACCTAAACAAGTTTTGAAAAATAACAAGCTTGAAAAAGCAAAGTGTTTTGCCCAAGGCACCTAAGAAATTAGAAAAGCCTAAACAAATTTGAAAAGCAAAACATAAAGCAGCGACATCACCAATCCCTGAAATAAAAGGGGATATGTGCTTACGGGAAGTATCTTATGTTGATGCTTCAGGAAATCTCAGGACCACGATGGCCTGGGTACCAATGTCTTACTGATCTCCTTATTTTTCAGGAAAAACCAAAGAGGAGCTGTTGACAATCCTTGAAATGTTGATAGCGGTTGTTCTAGAGATATAACGGGTAACATCTCACTGTTGCAAAAAAGTTTTAATTCTTTACAGTTGATAGTTGATATGTGTTCTTTGGAGGAGATAAGAGAGGTAAGACAAGATCAGCAAAAAAGGTACAATTTAAATTTCGTGTTCTAATTTTGATGTTGATTAGTCTTAAATCTAATGACAGAACGGTTAAGCAAAAACAACAAAAATATTTTTGTTATCTTTTGTTTATTTCTTTGTATATACATTTTCGTTATTAGGTAAGTTTACACATAAAGTGTGATGCACAAATTTAGGGGGATAGAGAGAGTTATCTGTAAATATTACTGGGAGAAAAAGAGAAAAATACAAAAACAGTTGAAAAACAGAAAAATCCAAAAAGATTTTATTGCATCAACTGGGAAATGAAATAAATGTTCGTGCTAAAGGTTTTTGACTGACACATGTAAGGTATAATAGCTGAAAAGACTAGGATCTAGTGTGATATGTCGATAGACATAATGCTCAAAGTAATAAAAGATAACAAGTGATATAAACATAACGAATTATACACCATGTGGGTAACATATCATCGGCGTATGATTTTATAATCTTAAATCTTGCGTTGATAGATAGCCAACGTCTGAGGTTTTGGGTCTTTATGTTGTTGTGTCATTCGGGGATATCATGGTTGTCCTTCTGTTACATCCAGATTATATGCAGACCTAGGCACAGTCAGGATATCTTTAAAGAGCCAAAAAGGGACAAAAACCTTAAAGGAAGAAAATCTCACAACGAGAGAATTCCATGTGCTTATGTAGCATCAATCGTACCAAAAAGGTATTTGCCTAACTCTCGTTAGACACAAATATTGGTCACTCTGCTATACGAAAGTACTGACCTGTTCACCAATAGTCTGACGTTGTAAAATCAAGAGGATGAACTAAGTATACTCACCTGCTACGATGAATCATTGTGCTTACCTTGATCACGGGGGTATGTCATGCTATGGGACACACAGGTATTATAGTATAATTGTAAGACCCTAACACGTTTTGATAGAAAAGTCACAGCGGAAATACGTGCCATAAAATTTCTATCTTAAAATGTTCCTTTATACTTAAAAATCATTTAAAAACATCTTTATGTAAGGAACTACATTGTTTATCTTTCATTAACGTATCGATAATTACATACTAATATAGATTACATGACCACCCATTCCGTATAATCCATGTCTCTATCACTCGATCTTCAATCACTATCCTTCCATCATGTTGATTCATGATTCTGTACACATTATATATATAAACAACATTCATAATCATGGAGTCTCGTTACGTGCTATCCTTATATACTTTCCATTCCGTTATCTTTCTAATTTAAGCATTTCATCTGGGTGTCTAATCCTTGGTGAGACTTCAATAATGTACCTGCATTACATTTCACCATTCTATATGGGCGATAATTCCTACTTCGTGCATACGTACATTCACACGTATATTCATACATACATATATATATATATATGTGCGTGTATATATATATATACATACATGCCTACATACAAGCTCTTGCATACTATTTACAATCTTATATGATTATACTAACATATATCCCAATAAAAAACATTCATATAAATAAGTCTTATACGTATTGACCTACGTACTAACATGGAGGTAAATCCATACCCATACTTATACGTGCCTTTAGACTTATTTCATTCCCCCTTAAACTTACGTACGCGCTCATCGTATCTCATAAACACTCTACAATGAGTTTGGAATACATTTCGGGACTCTTTAAAGGTCATGAGATAAGTTACTATAACGTCCCAAATATAAAGCAGTCGACCAACGTGTTAAGTAAAGAAATCTTGATAAATTTTGACAACTTTTTAACAACATAATATTTTCATAAACAAACTTTCGAAACAACCTTTTTATTTTCATAAATAACCTTTCATAAACAACCTTTCGACAACATAAACCTTTCATGAACAACTTTTTAACAACATAACATTTTCATAAACAACCTTTCGACAACATAATCCTTTCATAAATGTCACACCCCGACCGCGTAAAACAACAAACCGCGGCGGAATCGTCGGGGAGTGTCGTAACAGAATCATTGTTTCACAACACATGGAAATTTAAATTTTTGTTTTAATAAAATAAAAGAGGTTACAATGTCTTAAAAACAAATAAACATGATTAAATAAACTTGTCTTGCATCTTTTATTGTCACTAAGGCCCAGGTCCGCCTAAGTGTGTCTTGATCAATCCTATGCATCAGCTCCTGAAAACACATGTGAAAATAGGTACGTCCGCATAAAAATGTCTGTGAGATACATAGTTTTTTTTTTTTTTTTTAAATAGGATCCATGACTTGTAAGTTTAAAGAAGGTCTTTAACTAAAGTTAGTCATGAATCTTGTAAAATGCTTTCTTTTATAAATCATACAAAAATTTATAAGAAATCAGATGATATAAAAGAAAGATGCATAGATAAATAATAACCAAGTAAGATGAGTTTGTATAAAATATGTTGTTTGAAAAACAATGTTTTATGAAGATATGATGATTGTGTAAAATGTAATATGTCTAACTTGAAATGGTTTAAATAACGCTACGATATGTAATATCATAAAAGCACTTATATATAGGAAGTACCAGCGGCGTATCCACCATGTTTTTATCATATTACACACGCCTCGTTATTTAAATCACTTACCCAAACAAACCACCAATGTAAGAATGTTCATGTATAATCAAATGTAATGTATAGTGAATAAAAGCATTTACTCAACCCTATATGAAAGAAATGTACAAAACAAGGTATTTGATAAATTATAATTTAAATCAAAACACTACTAGAAAATACACATCTCTTGACACGCGAACAATGACACACACTCATTTCATGACATTCGAAATCGTGTGTCAAGAAAAAAATGTCATGGTTTACAAAATTCAATAAATTTATGACATTCGTTTTTGTGTGTCATCTTTTTAGCGTCATAAAGAAAACAAGATCTATCTTGACACGCAAACAATGACACACATACTTATTTTATGACACTTGAAAGCGTATGTCAAGAAAAAATGTCAAGGTTTTACAAAATTCAATAAATTTATAACACTTTTTTTTGTGTGTCATCTATTAATTTGAATTTTGTAGTATTATATTAACATCTGAACATTAGTTATTTTTTAAATAATAAATGTAAATTTAAATAGAAGTTAATTAAATTAAAACAATTGAAAGTCGCTCCAAATTTAGTTCCCGCTCCCCTTAATATTTAGATTCTCTCACACCCAAATTAACTTGCTTCACCGTACCCTAATTCCCCATTCAGTCATTCTCCCAAACCCAATTGATCTCCACCTGCCTTCTGTAAATCGATCATCGCATTAGCAGCTCTTCCGTTTAATCGTTCTCATTTGTAATGGTCTGATCAATCTCTCAATTTCCTTTATTTGGTCAATTCTGGTACACTTCCCTATAAACCCTACATATTTGTGATCCGAGCGGGCGCATTAGCTGTGAGCATCATCATGGACGCTTTAAGGAAGCTTTGAGATCGGTTTTCCGAACAACTACAGGTAATAATTCAGTCACCCCCTTAATTTAATTTTGGATTTTTCTAATGTGATATGTAGGCATAGAATGAGTAATAAGTGAAAATTATGTTAGTTCATGTTTCGATGCATTTGGATTGAGATTTATGCATAGGGTAACTTTATTTCGAGTGAATGACAAGCTAGTTAAGAGGCAGGAGTATTTGGGATTTGGAGTTACTTTTGACGATTTAGTTTTTGACTTCCATAGATAGTGTACATAAATGTATAACTTCATAAATTCCATACGACAGTATAAAGAATTTGGAAGTACGGAGGCTTTTAGACTTAGTTATGAGGAGAATCGGGGCTTTATGTTTAAGGTTTGTTTATATTTTGTTCCAATCCTATCAAGTATGTTCTTTTCAATTTTAGTAATTTTCTTTGTTCCCTAAAGAGACATGTGCTTTGTTTTTTGGTATCACATGCATTCTTGTAAATTGCTATTGGATATGTAATAATAAAAAAGGGTTGTATTATACATCCATATGGGTTGTTTCAGGCTGTGATAAAGTGGTTCAACAAAAGTGGGGGTATGAATAGGGGTATAAACGAGTCAAGCTACTCAAGCTCGGCTCAATAAAAATCCTGAAACGAGTCGAGCTTAAACGAGATCGAGTCCGTGCCTGAGCCTAAAAATAAGCATTAGTAAACAAGCCCGGGCCCAGCCTAGCCAGCTTGTGAGCCTAAACGAGCCCATTGGTTATATAATTTTCAGTTAGTAAAGTATTCGTTACCATACCCAACCCAACTCGCCTCTTATCAAGGTTGAAAAGAACGAAATCGAGTATCGAGGCGTTTTCCCTTAGCGATATAAGGTATTCTTTTTTATGCCATTTGTAAATAGAATTGAATTAGCTTGGTACTCCTCACACATTAAACATGCTAGTTATGCTGACGGTTCATTGGATTTGGAGACCTTTTGTTTTGCACGGTTGAGTGTTTAGTTATGTTCGTCAATCATTATTTGGTGTTTATCTATATCAAGTCTAGTATGAGATGGAGCAGAAGTGTAATGATTTATTTATTAATATAACTTTCTGATGTTGCCCTGTTAGATGGAGCAAAAGGCGATTGCTTGCGGTAACCGATTGCCTCCCCTATCTGCAAACTACCCATGGCTGGTTGCTCAGAACCTGGATGACCAGACTTTTTACACCATACACGACCAGCTGTGTATATACGCCTCTAACGTTTTTTAAACCATGCCTCTTATACATTCAGGTTATAACATTTCTTATGTTTTGTGCTTTAAAATAAATAGCTCAGTGGGTCAGGATAATTCGTTACCAGACCAGACCTAACCCAACTCAACTCTTATACATTCAGGTTATAACATTTCTGATGTTTTCTTCTTTAAAATAAATAGCTCAGCAGGTCAGACTTATCCATTACCAGACACAACCCAAATCAAGTTGGACTTTTTTTGAAGTTTATGCTAATTTTATTATATACTCTTTTCTGATGTATTGTTATTGCTGGAAAAAATAATTTGCCATTGAGTTTTATAATGTAGTGTTTTTTTCTCATTGGTTTCCATATCGACTAAACATGTGGCCAGTAAGCCTATGCATTGCAGCAACACTTGTGGTAACCATTACACATTGGGTGTACATGTGGCGAATTCCTAGATGTAATGGAAATCTCCTTGCTGGTTCAACGGGCTAACCATCAGTCCATCACTAAGTGAGACCAAGCAGTTTTTCGTTCCTAATCCAACATGGGATACACCTCCCTTTCTTAAAGAGAGAATGAAAAGGTGACATATATGAGCTGGCCCATATCATTGTCGAATTATTTTATATGGTATTATACATCCTAATATTCTAACAGTTTAGGCATATACTTGACAATGATAATGCAAGTTTAGGCATATTTTAGTTTGTATATTAGATAAATATGTACTTATATATCCAAACAAATGCTTAAATTCATATATTAGGATTAAATTCTGATTTTTAAGATTTATTTTATTTAATTGTTGTCTCAGGTTGGGAAAGGAGTAGAAGAATACTTGGCTGCGGATATGGATGGCATTCGTGAAGATTGGTCGACTTATGCGGTTAACTCTATTTTTAAGTTATAAATCGTATTTTAAGTGTTGATAATGTATTGGCAAACAATTCTTTTTTAGTTAATGTTAAAATATTTGTAGTATACTTGACAAATGATTATGTAATGGATTGTTTTGGTATGTATGTATATATATATATATATATATATTTGTTTTATGAAAAAGATTTATTGTTTTTGTTATTATACATGTATCCAGGGCAAATTAGTAATTTTATAAAAAAAATTTATACAATTAAAAGCATGGCATGCGTAAATGAATGGCATACGTATGTGTCATAAATGCAGGTCATGAACGTGTGTCAATAAAAAAAAGTGTCATAAAATGAGTGTCATGAATGTGTCATTAAAAGTTGTCATAAAATGAGGGTCATAAAATAAGTGTCATGAATGTGTGTCATGAATGCGTGTCATTAAATGTGTGTCATAAAAACATGACACACAAATGCATGTCATGTTAATTTTATGACTCCTCAATCAACGACTCGCATTTGCGTGTCATAAAGACCCTTTTATGACACGCAATGCATGTCAAGAAAGGTGTTTTTTCTAGTAGTGAAAGTTATATTTTGTAAAATAAATGCATGCTTTACTGATACAAACATCAATGCGGTAAGTTCTAACGTCTAGAATTAAACCTTGCGACTGTGGCGACAAACCCCTAACAAGTTAAAGGTTCATCTAAATTCTGAATATCGAATTCGGTCATTCCTTCCACCCAAACAAACCTAGGATTTCAGGAATGGGAGTTGTCAATTCCTATGGTACCACTACCTACTAACGAACGGCATGATCGGTGTTAATGAATGTATTTATGACCTGTTAAACAAACCAAATGTCATACCAAATGTAAGCATGTTATATGAAAATAATGTACTTAAATATGCTAAATGAACATATAAAGTAAAAATGTTTAATGTAAAACAATGTGTCCATATGCTGGATGAACATATGCAACAAAAATGTAATATATGAAATCAATGTGCTAGCATGTTAATAAAACATACAAAGCAAAAACATGGAAGAAATCATGTACTATATGTGTACTAATGAACATAGCAAGCATATGATATAAAAACATGAACAACACGAAAGTAACAAGTAGCCACATGTGTATCACCCAAAAACATTTGAAACGTAAAAGAGGGGACTATGTACTCACTTGAGGATGCTTAGAAGTCTTGAATAACAACCAAGAAAAGCTAGAGGGATCACGGAATCAAACGGCACCTAATATAGGTAACTATGTTAGTAAACCGGACCTAAATCGAAAGATCGGATAGAATGAGGTTTCATAAACCAAATGAGTATGGGAACTCATGTAATATGGTTTAACAAAGCCTAAATTCTAAAACGAAACCTATCCTAAGTGCTTACAACCCATTACGACCCGTTTAGGTAGCTTATGCTACTTTAACGCGTCGCTCGCGTAAAACGTGTTCGGACCGCCTAACTAGTCCTATGATAAGTATTATATGCCTTAACATGTCTAATAATGTTATCTAATCAGTTTAGATATAAAAATTTAGGTTACATATGCTTAAAATGAAATTATACGTAAAAAGGGCATTTTGGTCATTTTCTTAAGGCATATAAATTACCTATCATACAACTAACTAAATGAAGTCCCATAAGGTATAACCTCAGAAGGTTATTCCCTATACAACTATGGTCACAAAATATTTTTGGTCGGATCCTAATGATCGACCAAACGGGTCGGGTTCGAAAGTCTAAGCGGTTGTTTAGACCGATTACCTTGTGACCCTATATAAGCACTAAACTAATTAAAGTGACGAGCTGAACATGTTAAAACATGTTTAACGAAGTTAAAAAACAAGTTTGATATCAACACAAAGGGTTTTGATACCCAATAATAGTTTGGTTGCAAAATACGCATAAACGCACATTTTGACCGAAACTATGACTCGTCACTATGCCTAAATAACGTGGTAATCAGTAGGTATAGTAACAAGGGACTATAACCATCGTGATTACGCTCATGTTGCGAAGTTCAAACGAACTTCATATTGACCAAAGACTGGTCAAAGCAGAAAGTCAAACACTGTTTGACTTTCGTGCTTAAAAACGCATAAAAGATGAAAGAATACTTACAAAAGGTCCAAGTAATGGAGATTTGATTCAAGTTGCTCAGGTGTGAAGTGTGGAAACCCCAACTTAGGGCAGAAATGAATCAAGTGTGAAGATTGCAATGAACCATGATGGCTATTTATAGAATTTGGACCACCGTTAGGATCGTTCCTCGATTTACAAGCTTCAATCTTGGCCCTCCATGTGTGCCCACTGATTTTACAAACCTATGGGTGCCTAAAACAAGCTCATAGAGTTGAAAAACCAAGTACAAAAGCCTGAAACCAACTGCTGATTGCAGAAAACTGGTTTTTGCATATCTGGGCAGCTCTCGTGGGCCGCGTAAGAAATGGGCTCATCTTACGCGCCCCTCCTGAGCCAAGTTTAGCAGATTCTTAGAAATGGTCCCTGAATGTGCAAAACATGGTTTTCGATGCATTTTTGACACATTTAAGCCCCGTTAACCCCATTTCAAGGCTCTAAAATGAAGTTAAAGTATAGGGAACTTAAAATATGCTAAAAAATATGTCGGATGTCGTTTCGTTTGGTCGTACGGTTGCGTTGTTCGGTTAATTACGACGAAACACAAACGGACGCGAAAAACGATCCAAATTGCTCGACGAATGGAATTTTATCATGGCAATCAATAAAATAAGATATTTTAATGATTACATAAGTTTTTGGATGTCCGGATATGTTCAGAACGTAAGATATGCGCGAAAATGCAAACTTATGCACTTTTTGACGCTTTTAGTCCCTGTTGATCAAATAAGTTTATTTTTGCACACCAAACACCTCTAAGCCTATTTCTAAGCTATATAAAGGATATTTACCATATTCTGGAATGTTCGTTACAGTACGAATTGGCATCCTTTCACAGTTTGTCGAAATTAGTCCCTGTAAGCGAATAAACTTGATTTCGACACACCAAACCCTCCAAACCTTATTTCTAAGTTATGTAAAGGTTATTTAAGGTATGTTAATCCCATGTCACTATTTCGGGGTGTTTGTCACATTAAACTGATTACGTTTACGCATCAGTTCGCGTATAACTTTCCAGAAATCGATTTAGAGCTCGAAATCAAACAAGAATAGATATGTGCAAATGATAGACATATTTATACAAATCCTAAGTATGAAACACAATATTTCATTGATTTGGTATTTGTTTGATGGTCGTAGAGACATAGATGTCACAATAAACAACATAACATTTTCATAAACAACATTCCGACCCAAAAGTAGACATGTCCAACTTGTTTTAACCCAAGACTTACATGAACATTATAACTATAAAAGTTTTAGATTATTAGAGTTTCGTACTTGGAGTTTATGCACCCGATACCCGGTATGCGTTAAACTCATTCATCCCATTCATTATACGTAATTGAACTTTGTAGTACAATTTCCATACGTGAAATTGTTTATCCATTTATTCATAACTCACAACCGAGTCCTTGGACTACTAACCCGGTCTCCATTTCTCGGTTAGCGTGCTTATACACAATTCTAACCATTACCCGATTATAATACCGTAATCATTACTTATGCAACCATTCTGGTATAGCAATAAGACCTCATTTTAACCCGTTCGGTCTACTAGCGAAAATCATCGATTTCGTACAACCAAACCTTATTTGGCTTCGATTATCATGCTTAAATTAAATAACTAGTACGTAACTTTACTTAAACAAATTAAGAAGTGATTCCGGAAATCACTTACCTTATGCATCTGTGTTCGTATCCGCTTCCTTGCCTCCTCTTGACCCGTTAGCCTTTCGTGCTTGAGTCCATCTCGACATGATCCCTATACTTTCATGTCATCAAAATCACACTCTTCTTAGCATACACAATTGCGTGTTAACGATCATATCAAATTCATATTCCACATTTGACTTTCATTAGTCAATTCATTCACTAACATGCATAGCTCAATTCACTGAAAATAAGCTGTTTTGGGACGTCCGTTTACTGTACTTACAGGCTTGTAAAAATTACGATCTTTTTATGTGACGTGCCCCTCGGAGGGGTTATCCTTGTGTTAAATTTTTAGAGTCTAACTCTCTACCAAAAATTTATAAAAAGTCATTTACTAAGCAGTAATCAGATTCGTAACTTTCTGACTGCAGCCCACGGAAAATTTCATTTAAAAATCCTCGATTATCCGATTGACATAATTCCAGTTGGAGATGTGCATAACCTCCTGAAGCTATCAATAGTAAAAATTTGAGATCATAACTCAATTCCTAAATTGAGTTATAAAATTCGTAAAGGGATGCAAATTCTGCCAGAAAACGCAGCCTGAACCTTCGATACGGAAAAATTCATAAAACGTTCATTTTTCGTTGAAAAATGCAATTCTAGTTGGGTTTGAAAGGTTTTTCCTGGAAGTTCATCACAAACTCAAAAAACATCAGTTTCTAACAAGATTTGGCTCGGTTACAGCCGATTAAATACGGCTGTAACTTTCTGGACAGATTTAGTTTCATCAAATCTTTTCAAATAATCTCACATTCTAACTTCACCTAGACATTTCATCATACACTTGGTGTGCGTACTACTATCTAAGCCTAATGTACAACCCATTCATGCTTCCATTCCTTCTCCTTGCATTCATTCATCAACACAACTAAGCATCAATAAAGTTCATGCTATACTTCAACCTAACTAACAAGAATTCATCACATACAACATAATCAATCGAATTTGCACATGATTTAGACATGGGTGATACACTCGTGTTATCATCTTCATCATCACCAAGTGGGTTTTATGTCAAAACATCAAATTACTTCAAATTGTTCATAACACATATTCTATTTGGTGATTCTAACACCTCTACAGGCTTAATTTCATACAAATTCATAGATTGATCATAAACTCACTTCATACATCATGGATTGATCATATACTTACTTCATACAAAATCACTAAATTAACTTCTACAACTTACCTCATGTGTAGGAAGCCTAGATGATCATGAATTTGAATCCATGCATTAGATTTGAGCCGAATTTCCTATTCAATTTGAAGATCTTTTATGAATTAGGGTTTGCACCCCTTTCCCTTTTCTCCTGATCGTTTACATGCACACACACCTAGTGTGTGTGTTGGGTTTTAGTTTTAATCAAATTCAAGTTCCCCTTTTTGGCAACCTTAGCCCTTCAAGTTTGTTACTTGATCACAATTGTCACTCAATTCATTCCCTTACTTGTTTTGCTAGGCATTTAACTAGGTTTAATAACCTAGTTATTATATTTCATTCTATTAAACATGGTAACATACTAGCAAATTTAATAATTCGAATTTTGGGGCGTTACAAGTCTACCCCCTTAAAGAAGGTTTCGTCCCGAAACCTTTCTCATTCCTAATAGACCAATTATATTCTTACTCTTGAATTAATTCATTCCCGCTTATCTAGAGCAAACCACTACATTCCATTACTAACGTTGCTCTTAATTTTCATTCAAGGCCTTTAAATCTTTCTCTTAATGATATAAATATTTTCTTATGCTAACCATTACAAGTCGAACATTTCATACCATACCATACCATAATTATCCTTCCATTCATTTTGTTCACACGTACTAATCAATTTACAAATTTTTACTTTTCAATCAAGAACTAAACATTTTACTAACCTCGTCTTCATTGCATAGATCAGTGATCCGTAAGCTGGATCGATCCGCTCCTTTACAAGTACTCACTGTACCAGGCAAGATTTCATTCATTCGTGTAATGAGCTCCAGCTTGCGCACATCCTTTCACCAATTCGATTGGTTTCGTCACTTTAAGAGTTCTACTACTATCCTCTACACAATTCGCGGTTAGCACATTTCATTCAAACATTCATTCTACTAGGTGATTATTCACCTATAATTATTTTACAATTTTTTTCCTACGGACACGCTATAACATATCACTCGTTCCATTTCTCACATATAATTCTTTCATTTTGTTAGTTATTTCGCTAACTTTTTGCAGTTTGACTTTTGAAGGTCAAACTGGCATTTCTAACTTATCATAGATGTACTGGAGTACACATTCGTACCTCTTTTCATTCATGCTTTCTTGCAAAGACATCATTACATCAATTCAGTATTCTTGCCAAAACCTACCCTTCCCGTCCATTCTTAGGTTATTGTCCGGGTGTAGCCCGTCATTCATTCTGATTCCCAAGAGTCAATCACTAACACATCTAACATGTAATTTATTCAATACTTCTTTCTTTCAACTAAAATTTAGGTTTGAGTGCCAATTACGGTCATTCTTTTGTCATACAATCGCCATTTATTTTATACTTACTTATATGACTCGTTTGACTCAATCATGGTCAAACGGTCAAAACATTCTTACGTAGATTATTTTCATCCTTTTTATGTTTTAAATCCGTCTCGCGGATTGAAACGCATCATTCACACCTTTCATTCCTTCTATGTTTTGAATCCGTGTTGCGGATTTCAAACATATCATTCATACTTTTCATTACTTCTATGTTTTGAATCTGTCTCGCGTATTCAAACATATCCTTCATACTTTTCATTACTTCTATGTTTTGAATCCGTCCCGCGGATTCAAACATATCATTCATACTTTTCTTTCGTATTTAGCACTCTTATTTTCTTGAGAGTCTTACTACTCCTTTCACCCACACGTCCACCTAGTACCCAATTCTACCGGACATACCTGCAACAATTATCACGGTCTCACGAACGTCATATGCTTCTTGCGTACTGGCCAGGTGCGCAATCCACATACTAGTTTCGTGCCATCATGTAATCATCACCTTATGTCCGAAGAATTAGGTTTTGGCACGTGTAACATTTTCAAAACTTTATCACAATATCATCATTGTCTTTTATTTACAATTTTTTTTCTTTTTTTTTTCCCTCGGGAGGTTTTACCATTACCGGTACCCACATACTGAATTTACGTACCTGGGGTCAATTTGTCTTATTACATGCTTTTGTGTAGGTCCTAGACCGCATTCGCGAATCATTATCTTCAAACAATTATGCTTACCTTACACATAACATACTGTTACTTTTCTTTATATGCATACTTAAGTACATACTTACATTCGCTTCTACCTTTGGATCTTGATCGAGTCTTGGATTGTACGGGCTCCTTGTCACAAGTGCACACGGGTTTGAGTTCAAGTATTTACCTCCTCATACTTGATTTCTCTCCAACCAGGGCTCTAATACCAACTTGTAAGACCCTAACACGTTTTGATCGAAAAGTCATAGCGGAAATACGTGCCATAAAATTTCTTTCTTAAAACGTTCCTTTATACTTGAAAATCATTTAAAAACATCTTTATGTAAGGAACTACATTGTTTATCTTTCATTAACGTATCGATAATAACATACTAATACAGATTACAT
Source organism: Helianthus tuberosus (assembly GCA_030545235.1). Classification (NCBI taxonomy): domain Eukaryota; kingdom Viridiplantae; phylum Streptophyta; class Magnoliopsida; order Asterales; family Asteraceae; genus Helianthus; species Helianthus tuberosus. The sequence continues at coordinate 135,394,504 of CM060427.1, read as the reverse complement.
GACCATCCATTCCGTACAATCCATGTCTCTATCACTCGATCTTCAATCACTATCCTTCCATCATGTTGATCCATGGTTCTATACCACCTGCACCCACCACATACATTCGTAACATTAGCATACATTATATATATAAACAAGATTCATAATCATGGAGTCCCGTTACATGCTATCCTCATATACTTTCCATTCCGTTATCTGTCTAATTTAAGCATTTCATCTGGGTGTCTAATCCTTGGTGAGACTTCAATAATGTACCTGCATTACATTTCATTCTCAAGGCACACTATTAGTAACGTAAACACCCAACGTATTGAAACCATGTATACATACATACATGCACCATTCTATATGGGCGATAATTCCTACTCCGTGCATACGTACATTCACACGTATATTCATACATACAGACATACAGACATACATACATACATACATATATATATATATATATATATATATATATAGGGAGCCGCTAAAATAAGAACCACCTCCAGTTGTAAGAACCGCGAGAACCACTTTCAACCAATCAGAATTTGACAACCCAAAGGGTATTATGGTCATTTACCCCATATGTCTAATCTCTCTATCTCTCTTCATTAATTGTAGCAGGTTTTTCTATTGTTTTTTATCTCTCCTCTCTCTTCAATCTTCTCTTTCATTTCTTTTAAAATCAAAGCTTTCTCCTCCACCATAATATCAGAGATGCATTTCATCTATGTGTTTACCTAGCCATCGTCTCCTCCACCACAGAAACCCCTTCACCGGTCGCATCCGCCACAACCCCACCCACCGTCATTTCTCTCTCTCCTCCACCACAGAAACCCCTTCATCGATGTTGTTGATGACACGAGCACAGGAGTTTTGAAGACGATGATGTTTTGAAGATGTTTTGGAGGTGGTGGGAGGTTGTTGATCGATGGTGAGGAGCGACGGTGTTGGTGGCTGGTGGAGAGGAGCGACGGTGTTGGTGGCTGGTCGGCGACGGGCTGACGGCAGCGCCGCCGTGAAAAGCAGCGGTCCTGGTCTCCCGACGAGTTGTGAATGTAGAAGATGATGATGTTTTAGCTCAGAGTTGTTGCTCGGATCGACTTAGGATCTTGTGGTTTGAATCTGGGTTTTTGTTGGGTTTGAATCTTGTGGTTTGAATCTGGTGCTTTTTTGATGAACTTTGATTTTTGATATGTGGGTTTGATGAACTTTGTGGTGATTTTGCTTTTTCTACTGATTTTTTTTACAAAACAGATCTCTAGTGATATGTGGGTTTGATGAACTTTGATTTAAAGTTTGATTTTTGATATGTGGGTTTGATCTGTTTTTGTGGAAATTTTTAATATGCGGGTTTGATCTGTTTTGATATGATCGATTGGGGCGGCGATGATGCAAAAAAAAAAAAAAAAAACGCAGATTTTGATGACGATGGCGCGGCAAGGACGGCGGATGGTAGATTTTTTAAACCTGCAACCCCAATTTTGCAGCCTTTTGATTATCGGATAATCTGAGCCAAACCCCGTTTTTTTTTTCGAGATACACTTTGTGTTGATGTTGTTAGTTTTTTATTTTTCCCCCCTAGTCGAGGATGATAACAATATATCTGAGACGCTTCACCGAGTTTGCGATTTTCTGGGTGCATTCGTTTTTGCGTAAAAAAGTTTTTGTAAAAAAAAATTAAACCGTAAACTTTTTGACGTAAACCGTAAACTTTTTAATGTAAAACGTAAAACGTAAAAAAAAGTTTTACGTAAAACGTAAAAAGTTTTAGGTAAAACGTAAAAACGTAAATTTTTTTTACTAAAACGTAAAAAATGTTAAATTTAAAAATGTTAACTTAAAAAACCTGAATTTAAAAATGTTAACGTAAAAAACGTTAACTTAAAAAACCGGCGCGTAAAAACGTAAAAAAGTTAACGTAAAAAACCGGCGCGTAAAACGTAAAAAACGTTAACGTAAAAAACCGGCGTGTAAAACGTAAAAAAACGTTAACGTAAAAAACCGGGGCGTAAAACATAAAAAACCGACGCGTAAAACGTCAATAACGTTAACGTAAAAAACTGGGGCGTAAAACGTAAAAACGACGCGTGAAAAAGCCGGGCGTAAAAACGGCGTGTCAAAAAACGAGGCGTGAAAAGGCCGGGCGTAAAAACGTAAAACGTTAAACGTAAAAATCTGTGAATAAATCTGAATTTAAAAATGTTTAATAAAAAAACTATGTTTAAAATATAAAAATCTAATATAATAATACCAAAAAGTAATAAAAAACAATAAAGACAAAATAGTGTAATTTTACTTAAATACCCTTTTGGATTAAAATATTAAAGACATAATAAGACAAAAAATACTTAATATTATTTTTAAATACTTTTAATCTCATCCATCCATCTACTTGATCTAATGGCTAGAAAGTGGTTCTCGCGGTTCTTACAACCGGAGGTGGATCTCATTTTAGCGGTCACTATATATATATATATATATATATATATATATATATATACATGCCTACATACAAGCTCTTGCATACTATTTACAATCTCATATGATTATACAAACATATATCCCAATCGAAAACATTCATCTAAATAAGTCTCATACGTATTGACCTACGTACGTATTCATTTCTAAACATGCTTACCTATGGATTCCATTACTAACATGGAGGTAAATCCATATCCATACTTGTACGCGCCTTTACACTTATTTCATTCCCTCTTAAACTTACGTACTCGCTCATCGTATCTCATAAACACTCTACAATGAGTTTGGAATATATTTCGGGACTCTTTAAAGGTCACGGGATAAGTTACTATAACGCCCCAAGTATAAAGCAGTCGACCAACATGTTAAGTAAAGAAATCTTGATAAATTTTGACAACTTTTTAACAACATAACATTTATAAACAACCTTTCGAAACAACCTTTTTATTTTCATAAACAACCTTTCAACAACATAAACCTTTCATAAACAACTTTTTAACAACATAACATTTTCATAAACAACCTTTCGACAACATAAACCTTTCATAAACAACTTTTTAACAAGATAACATTTTCATAAACAACCTTTCAACAACATAAAACTTTCATAAACAACATAACATTTTCATAAACAACCTTTCATAAACAACCTTTCAACCCAAAAGTAGACATGTCTAACTTGTTTTAACCCAAGACTTACATGAACATTATAACTATAAAAGTTTTACATTATCGGAGTTTCGTACTTGGGGTTTATGCACCCGATACCTGGTATGCGTTAAACTCATTCATCCCATTCAATTATACGTAATTGAACTTTGTATAACAATTTCCATACGTGAAATTGTTTATCCGTTTAATCATAACTCACAACCGAGTCCTTTGACTATTAACCTACGTCTCCATTTCTCGGTTAGCCTGCTTATACGCAATTCTAAGCATTACCCGATTATAATACCGTAATTATTACTTATTCAACAATTCCGGTAAAGCAATAAGACCACATTTTGACCCGTTCGGTCTACTAGCAAAAATCATCGATTTCATACAACCAAACCTTATTTGACTTCGATTATCATGCTTAAATTAAATAATTATTACATAACTTTAATTAAACAAATTAACAAGTGATTCCGGAAATCACTTACCTTATGCATCCGTGTTCGTATCCGCTTCCTTGCCTCCTCTTGACCCGTTAGCCTTTCGTGCTTGAGTCCATCTCGACATGATCCCTATACTTTCATGTCATCGAAATCACATTCTTGTTAGCATACACAATTGAATGTTAACGATCATATCAAATTCATATTCCACATTTGACTTTCATTAGTCAATTCATTCACTAACAAGCATAGCTCATTTCACTGAAAATTGGTTGTTTTGGGACGTCCGTTTACTGTACTTACGAGCTTGTAATACGATCTTTTTTATGTGATGTGCCCCTCGGAGTGATTATCCTTCTGTTAAATTTTTAGAGTCTAACTCTCTACCAAAAATTTATAAAAAATCATTTACTAAGCAGCAATCAGATTCGTCACTTTCTGACTTCAGCCAACGGAAAAATTCATTTAAAAATCCTCGATTATCCGATTGACATAATTTCAGTTGGAGATTTGCATAACCTCCTGAAGCTATCTATAGTAAAAATTTGAGATCATAACCCAATTCCTAAATTGAGTTATAACATTCGTAATGGCTGCAAATTCTGCCAGAAAACGCAGCCTGAACCTTCGATACAGAAAAATTCATAAAACATCCATTTTTCGTCAAGAAAATGCAATTCCAGTTGGGTTTGAAAGGTTTTTCCTGGAAGTTCATCAGAAACTCAATAAACATCAGTTTCTAATAAGATTTGGCTCGGTTACAGCCGATTAAATTTGGCTGTAACTTTCTTGACATATTTAGTTTCATCAAATCTTTTCAAATAATCTCACATTCTAACTTCACCTAGACATTTCATCATACACTTGGTGTGGGTACTACTATCTTAGCCTAATGTACAACCCATTCATGCTTTCATTACTTGTCCTTGCATTCATTCATCAAAACAACTAAGCATCAATAAATTTCATGCTATACTTCAACCTAACTAACAAGAATTCATCACATACAAATTAATCAATCGAATTTGCACATGATTTAGACATGGGTGTTACACTCATGTTATCATCTTCATCATCACCAAGTGGGTTTCATGTCAAACCATCAAATTACTTCAAATTTTTCATAACACATATTCTATTTGGTGATTCTAACACCTCTACAGGCTTAATTTCATACAAATTCATGGATTGATCATAAACTCACTTCATACATCATGGATTGATCATAAACTCACTTCATACAAAATCACTAAATTAACTTCTAAAACTTACCTCATGTGTAGTAAGCCTAGATGATCATGAATTTGAATCCATGCATTAGATTTGAGCCGAATTTCCTTTCCAATTTGAAGATCTTTTATGAATTTGGGTTTGCACCCCTTTCCCTTTTCTCTTGATCGTTTACACGCACACACACCTAGTGTGTGTGTTGGGTTTTAGTTTTAAACAAATTCAAGTTCCCCTTTTTGGCAATCTTAGCCCTTCAAGTTTGTTACTTGATCATAATTGTCACTCAATTCATTCCCTTACTTGTTTTGCTAGGCATCTAACTAGGTTTAATAACCTAGTTATTATATTTCATTCTATTAAACATGGTAACATACTAGCAAATTTAATAATTCGAGTTTTGGGGCGTTACAATAATATTACCTTAAGCATATCACGAGGTTGAAAAATTGAAAGTTGAGTGTTAGGTTTAAAAGGACAAACATATTGGCAATTGCTTAGACCAGTTTGAATAAGCTCGCATCGAAAAATGTTCCTTGGTCTGCTTCAGAATGATTTTGATGCCATTGCAATTATAATTGTATATTACTTTCTTTGTGTATTCATGTTTCTGTTTATATTCTTATATTTAAAATTAAAAAAATACAGAAAATTCAAAAAACAATATAGAAAATTCAAAAAAAAAAAAATCAAAAAATAGAGTGTTTATTTGTTTTATCAAAGAACTTTAATCGTTCTTGAAGATTTGGTTGATCATTAAAGGTTGAAAAAATTTACATTGTGAAATCCGAGTACAAATACTTGGATGTACCAAGTGTTCATGTGGTACTTTCCCTATTGCATAGAAATGTTTGCTTATAAATTTGTGAGCATGTGCAGAACTTTATTTAAATCAAGGAACAGGGGTTGTTGAAGATTGAAATGTTATTAGTTGTTGACAAATCATGAAGCATCACAACAACAAGATGTATCTGAGTCAGAAGAACCATATATGAATCTTCGTCTGACAGTGATAGTGCCTTTGAAGAAGTACCTGTGAACCTGCTTGAAAGAGAAGGATTAAAGAAGAAAAGAGCTGACGAGAATCCTACTTTTGCATTATTTTCAACAAGATTTTCAAGCAAAGCTGATCATGATCAAGAAGTACAAAAAAACCCAAGTTTAAAGATGAAGAGATGAAGTATCTTCCCACTGAGACAGGATAAAGACAACAGTTTGATAAAGACAGTATAAAACTAGGGGGTATTGTAAGGCCATATAATTGAGTAGGTTTACGCTTATCTTTATCAAACACACTCATAGATTATTGGACTTAGTTCTTCTAGTGGGTTAGATAGTATTGGGTTGTTTTGTCTGAAGTGAACGGTTTGGGCTTGTCCCAGTTTGTAATTAGGTCACCCTATGTAACAATAAATAGGGTGAACCTAGGTCATTTTAGGTTGATGTTCTTGTTTAACATTTGCGAGTTGTAAGAGTTGTACTAGACAAGTTTCTACACTTGTGTGCAACGTTGTTGATTGTTATGCCATTCTGCGAATTGTACTAGACAAACCCTAGAGTTTGTGTGAGATATATCAATACAATCGACTTCTTGATCTCTTGTTCACCTTCAATGTTTTCCGCACTTTGAATCGTGTGTGTGATATCCAATTCATAGTTCTTGGACTTACAGTTGGTGGTGGTTAGTGGTGATCAGAGGCGGTGGTTTTATTTCTAGAGGATTTAAAGAGGGTTGAAGGGGAGAGTGTGAGTTGAGAGGGAGATTGCGGGGGGGGGGGGGGGGGTGAGGGTAAATATTTAAGCTTTGTTCTAAATTTTAATTTAATTAAATTGGTAAAAAGGCTAAACTACCCTTATGTGATAGGATTTAACTGAAAATTTTAACCAAGTTAGTGGTAAAGGACATAGGGTGTAATGAGTTTTCCAAATAAAGGATTGTGACTGTAATTATTGAAGTTAAAGGCTATCCATTGCAATCCGACACAAACATAAAGGACGAAAAGTGTAATTTACCCACAAATTAAACATTTGATCGATACCTTATTTCAGTAATCTTCTGTGCATATCTCCACCTTCATCTCCAGCCAACCGTCGCAACACCACCACCACAATCGACTCCGGCCACAACCATCGTCTCTATCCACACATCCACCACCTCCCACTCTGGCCACACCATCACCGTTGGAAAATTTCTAGTTGTGTTTAAACTTGTTTCTGAAGTGTTGTTATATGTATTAATTGCTATATGTATTAATGCGAACACTGTGACCAAAACTAATACCCACAACACCGCGACACCACAAGACTACAAGACCACAAGTGTTAGCTCTTTTCAATTTTGGCAACCAACATTTTGCTCATCTCATTCTTTCACCAACATAAAACTAAAACTTCCAGATCTAAAGGATTGTTTGGCAACTACCAGTGATGTCATTGGAAATACGATGGTGTTTCTAAGGATTAGACCAGTGGGTGAGAAAAAACTAAAATCAACAGAAACCTATATGAACCTTGGTCGAGATCCGATGTCGAATCTTGGTCAAGATCCGATGCCAGAGAAGAATCTTGGTCGAGATCCAAGTATCCGATGCCGGATTCTATGGAACATCTGGAAGTTTTGTCTTACATAGGGGGTGTTTGGGATTCCTTTTGCCTTCTGACTTCTCAAAAGGAATAAGTAAGAAATTCTTACTTCTCAATTTCTCCTTTTTGAAGGCATAAAAGGCTTTTTTAAGAGGTGTTTGGAATTCCTTCTGCCCTCAAAAGTCCTTCTCAGATGATGTTTGGGATTCCTTTTAACTTCTAGGATGTTAATAAGTCGAAATTAGCTCCAAAATCCTTTTCAAAAGAATCCCAAACACCCACATAAACAGCCCCTATTGTTATTTTAATGTTTGACAAAAATTCTCTATATTTGTATTTTACACAAATGACCCCTTTAATTAAATCAAAGAACTACATATGTGGTCCTTGAAGTTATAAAGGGTATTTATGTCATTTCATAGAAATCTAACAGGAAAACTAACATTTGTTAGTTTTAGTACTCTAGGTTGTTACAAAATTGAAAGTTGGTACCCTAAAATATGACTATAAACTATTAGTACCTACGGTTTTACTTTATATTAACCACAGGAGCTAACGGTGTAATTAACTCCTAATTTATTAGAAAACCAATTATACATACAAACCAAACGACTAAAAAAACGGCCCAAACCAAAATATATCTATTAATCTATAATATATATGTGTGTGTATTTATATAGATATATAACTCATATAATAGTTATTGAAACTCAGAAAATCATTCTATATATATATATATATATAGGTAGAGGTTCCTGTAAAAAAAAGAGGTTTTTTGTGAGAAAGGTAAGAAAGAATCTACACCATTAGATCTTTGATCTAATGGTTGAGATCAATAGGGACCAAATTGTAAAATGTGTTTTATTATTTTGGACTGATTTGAAAATTGTAGGGGTAATAGAGTCTTTTATATCCACTTGAAAATAGGAAACTGTAAATCAAATCCCTACAATTTCGAATCCTCTTTCTTCTTCCAGATCTGTGAATTCGAATCCTCCTTCTTCTCCAGATCAAAGATCTCGAATCATCATTATCAGTTTACCTCTCAAATCATCATCATCATTGATACAACATCTTCATCATTCCTTCGTCATCATCATCGATACAGCGACGTCTCCGCCGTTCTCTTTCGTGGCTCCGAATCATCGACATCTCCACCGCTCTGAATCATCGACACCTCCGAATCAGAGACTGTAGAGAGGCGGCGTTGGCCACCTCCCCACGACGGCGGCCGGCAGTGGTGTTGCCGGCAGTGGAACGACGGGGTTGTAGTGTTATATAGAGTTATAATAGGGTAATATGGTGTTATATATTATTCATAGTGTTTTAAATTGATTTGTAGTGTTATTTCTTGTTTTGTAGTGTTATGAACTGTTGAATGGTGTTTTGCGGTGTCTTTAATAGTGTTATATACTTATTGAATGGTGTTATATACTTATTGAATGGTGTTATATATATGCTGAATGGTGATTTGCAGTGTTATTCGTAATGTTTTTATAGAGATCTTTAAAATGGTGTTATATACTTATTGAATGGTCTTATATAATTATTGAATGGTGTTATATATGTGCTGAATGGCGGTTGCAGTGTTATTTGTAGTGTTTTTATAGAGATCTTTTAAAAAAATGTTGTTCCTATAAATAAGGTGGCGGTTATGGAAGATTTTGAATTAATTGAATCAATGATAAAATTACTTGTTTACCATTTTGAATTAATTTAGATTGAGGACACATGTCATCTCCACAATATTTCTCACACTTCTCACACTTTTAACCTTTTTTTACAATAACCTTACCTGGTAGAGGTTCCTGTAAAAAATGGATTTTTTGTGAGAAAGGTAAGAAAGAATCTACACCGTTAGATGGTTGAGATCAATTGGAACTAAATTGTAAAATGTGTTTTACAATAACCTTACTCTATATATATATATATATATATATATATATATATAGAAAAAGTATATCGTATATTACGGCGTAACGTACTTCACGTACAACAACGTGCGTGATTTGTTCTATAACATGCGTGATTAATGTTTTCAATATGCGTGATTATTGTGTTTCAACATGCGTGATTTTGGATTTTTGAATTATAACGTGCTTGATTTTAAAATGAACGTGCGTAATTACCTGTCGTACGTGATGTACGTTATGCCGTAATATACGTTAACCTTCCTCTATATATATATATATATATATATATAGTGGAGAGTTCGAATGAGAATAAGTTACAAATTAAGAATAAAAAGAATAAAGGATACAAATATAATTTGAATAAATCATTTAATAAGTCTATTATTTATTTTTGCTATTCATATTAATGAACTCTAATCATTTAATGAGTCTATCTTATTAAATAGTTGTACACCTTACACAATAAAAATAATCATGCACATGATCTTACATATTCAACGGTTCCTACACTATTAAAACAATGTTTTTGTGTAGGGTACAAAATGTGTAGACTACAAAACTTTTAAATAATTTTGCGACTCATAATAAAATATGTGTAGGAAACAACACTTTTAAATAATTTTGTCACTTCTAATAAAATTAGTGTAGGATCCAACGCATTAATGGTGGTGAAAGAGAAAATTATGGTGGCATTAATGAGACTTGAGTAAGTCTTTAGAATATTTATTAGTGTTCTACATTAAATTGTCTATATTACCCTTAGTAATTAAAACATTAATTAAAAGTGAACAAAAATGACATCTTAATTCCCAACCATTGATAAAAAAAATATTGGGTCTAGATTAATTTAGTTTTCTTCTTTCAAGAAGATTCTTCTCAAATGAACCTCCCCTATATATATAACCATCTAAATGCGAACACACTATATATTATGTACATTCTGTAAAAAAATAGAAATTATAGTATATAAACATACAATGTATTAGCTAGTGAGGCAGATTATGAATCGGATTATTTTAACCTTAGTATCCGAATAATTTTATAACGACATGAGTTATTGCCAACATGGGTCTTATTTTATGTTTGTGTTTTGGTGTATCTGGAAGCTAAGAAACGAGGTGATGTTCAGACAGGCAACCCCGAACTGTTCGAAACTATTAGATGAGATAAAGTCGATGGCGTATTTATGGATTAAGAATCGATCAAAATTGGTGTCCATAACTTGGGAAGAGTGGAGTCGGTTTAGTATCGGTGCTTAGTTGTAATATAATGTTGTAAGTTTGTTGGTTTGAATTGTCTTTTGTATGTATGGCGGGTAGCGTCTTGCTATAATGAATAATATGAATTTTTGTCGGCCGTTCAAAAAAAAAAAAATTTTGTGTTGAAAACAAAATTTCAAAACAAACATTAAAAAATGTTTCTCATCAAAACATTAAATGCATGTTTGACAATCGTATTCTGAACTGTAGGTTCATTGCCTCCTTAAATAAATATTAGTATATTAATTAATTTTTTGAACAACAATTATATTGAAACACAGCCTGCATGCCAGCAGGCTGGAAAAGGCTACAAGGAGTACTGGTTTAATTGTCTTGTTAACAAGTTCTCAAACACATTAAATTGTAACCAGTGCTATTAAACCCAAGCAATGCGGGGGAAGCGCGATGAACATTCAGTCGGTATTGACTCAGTTAGTTATGGTACCGTATAGTACACGCATAAGGTTTTTTTTTTTTTTTAAAGACCAACAGAAAGTTTGCGAGGTGAAAGCACCCAGTTTACAAAACCGAAAAAGAAAGCCTCATTAATAAAGTCACAATATTAACCAAAATGATTTATACATGTGTTTAATTCGGTTCATTGTGGCATCAACTCGCTCTGAACATCAAAAGATCATTATATATAACCGTGCAAAATGTTTATAAAATTAAATTTTATGTTTCCTTTTAATGAAAATAGAAAATAAAAAACAAACATTTAGAAAATTGATTCAATAATTAAATAAAAAACCCCAACAAAAAATGCAAAAAAAAAAAATAAAAGAAAAAGAAAAGAAAACACAAAACAAAACAAAAAAGAAGGGACAGAAAAAAAAAAAGAAAAGGAAAACGCAAGTAACAAAAGGAAAGAGACCAACAATAGGTCCCAAAATAAATGGAAAAAGACCAAAAACACGGTTGGGTGAGATTTGAACTCATGACCTATATTTTAATATATTTTTTTTAATTTTCTTTGTTTAAGAATAAAACCTAAAAGTTTTATATATCTAAAAAACTAAAAGTGTAATTTACTATTTTAAATGTAAGGGTAATTAACAAAAAGATAAATATTATAAGAAGCTAAAATGTTAGGGTAATAAACTAAAAATTGTTAATCGAAAAATATTACCAAAAAACACTTTAATAACCGAATATAAAGTAACAAACATGAATGCACGTACCTAACGAGCATTAATGAACATAAACGAATGTTCACAGACACAACTAAACAAAAACAATCCTGGATGTACAGGAATATAAATTGGAGTGAGTGGTGTGCGTTCTCATTCCTCGATAGCTAGAAAACGTTCTGAAATTTTCCGATTACTTGATGAATGCTGTATTTTGACTTTTATTCTGGTTGTATCCTTGATGTAATCTATGTCTATTAGCGTCTTGCTTGTAGACATGTTTTGTGAATAAAGGTTCCGTCTTTGTTGTTAAAAAAGAACAAAAACAATCTCTGTTCATTTCATTCATTTAATTTATCATATAAAAATTCATTTTCATTTGTTTAATTTAAAACCCTACTTTATCTACCATACATTTTGGAGACATATTATATTAAAATAACCATATATTAATGACCATAAATTGATACTTGTTCTTAACAAAACAATAAAATTTTCGACCATCAATTGCCATTACTATTATCTATATTTAAACTCATGTGTTTGTATATATAAATGCCTACATTTTTTTTAAAGGTAGCATTTCATTAACCAACAAAACCGACCCAAGCCGGGCCGACCAAAACTACACCACTACAGAATTACGAACTCCAATCTCCCCACTCTATACATTTGAACTTCGACCTATTAGCAAACCAAAAATAACCCAAAGCCTTAACCTCGCTAATAATACTATCAATCTTAACCGATTTATTTGCAAAAACAAAATTGTTCCTAGCCCGCCAAATACTCCAGGACGCTATCATTATGATACCTTGAACGGCTTCTTTCTTTTTATCCGACGCCCTGAGATCTTTATAGATGCCGAGAAGGTCCCGAATAGAAAAGGCGAAAATATAGCGAACTTATGCCATTCCAAACCACCGACGCCACATGACACATTGAGAACATATTTAGACAACAAACTTTGAATCATGAGTTTCTTACAAACATTCGACAAATGGCTGCCATGTCAGCACGCGTTAGAAAATGGTGTGATGCAAAAAATGGAGGAGTGGAATTGAAGCGGCGTGGTTAGTGGCGCTTTTATAAACAGAAACCAATCAAAACCAACCAGAATCCACCAACCAATAAAAAGTCTCCACATCACCAACCCTAAGCGCCTCACGCCGGTGGAGAATCCCGGCCCTCCACGCCATGTCCGAGGGGGTGTTCCCGGTGTGGATGAGCTTCCACGCTACTTTTTCATGTCCACTCCGTGTGATCTTATAGAAAGTTACAAATATTACACAGTTAACAATTTAAATAATCACTTTTCATAAAGCTTAAAAATCATTATAATTGACTGGATTTCTAGTACAATGAGAAATGGAGAATGCTAGCTAAACTATCCTATGTTGTTCCATCCATGCAACATATTCCAATCGCTACCATCGTTCTTAGAATAATAAAAACCATAACGAGTGACATACCAATAACATCTATTCATGTTAAACACATCAATACCACATAAACTAGATGCGAGTTGGTCATCAAACACAGTAAACTCGGCATGCTTTTGAAGAACAAAATTATCATCAACCCAATAAAATCGACAACTATATTTGTTTGATTCCCAAATATTTTTACGAAATTTCCAAGAAGTGGAATTCCTAGGTTTAAGTAGACTAGCTTCAAGATCATCACATCTTAACAAAACAACTGGAACATCTTGGTTAGTGATTGTGACTCTATATGGTTCAAGCCATTTGCTTGAAGGTGGGGTGGTAGCCTTCATAACACTACAAAGATGGAACAAAAGGAAAACAGAAAAAGAAAGTTTTGGAGAGAAACTCATGGTTTTAGTTTTAGTGTATATTATGTTCTTAGTGTACGTATATATAAGATAATTAGGATGGCAATTGAAGAGTGAAAATTCAATTGGTTTGTTAAGTACAAGACAAAGTTATTAGTGGCTACTCAATACAAAATTAATATTAATATTTACACTCGCATGAAAAAACAAATATGTCGAATATAATATAATATAATCGGGTATGTCATAAATAGTGTTTGATTTAATAAAAAAAAAATCAGAAATTCTCTCTGTTTTGATGAGTTGTTACAGTTTTGTTAGAAGGCTAATTTTATTAGGAAACCAACTATACATCAAACCAAATGACCAAAAAACGTTCCAAACCAAAAATATATTTTCTAACTAATGAGATGTTTTTGCCAATGAAGCCCAGCTCAGCTGGGTGGAGGTGGGAAGGTTTTCCACACAGACCCGGGTTCGATCTCGGTCTGTGGCGGTTTCCTGCCCGGGTGAGGTAAGGGGGGTTCGAGTACTAACCGGCGTATGTCTGGTGAGGACTGGACCGTCGGGGGGGCCCGGGGCTCGAACCCGGTCTCGTTAGGGGTGTACCGTTAGCCATTCAAAAAAAAAAAAAAAAAACTAATGAGATGTTTTAGGTTTTAGATTTTTAATTAATTTTTTAATGTTCTTATATTATGTTTAGACAAATCCAAAAATATTTGAAATTTTATAAACCGGATTTTGTTTGTTCTCCGTGTTGATTTATATTGAGTAAATGTTAACAATTCTTTTTAACTATATTTAATGCATTGTCTAAATAATTACTATATTCAGTTATGTAGATTTTTTAAAATTTGAAATATGTTTATCTATTACCGATTTCTAAATCAATTACAATCGTTCTTTAATTTGTAATTATCATCTATTAACTTCATAATTTAACAACCTTATAACTTAAAGTTATTTTATTTCTTTGTTGTCCAATATAAAAGATTTTATTATGGGGGTAATATAACTATGGAGCAAACTAAGACCAATCAAATTAGTATTTTAATGAAATTTTATTTTAAAACATAGATGTTATATTATATGAAACTCTTTTTTATTGAATATTCAGTTATTTATATTTTTGAAATTTTGAATTTGAAATCTGTTTATTAATGGCAGATATCTAAATCAGTTTCAGTCTTTCTTTAATTTGTAATTATCATTTATTAACTTTCTAAAAGATTTTATTAAGTAAGTAGGTGATTAATGAGGGACTATTTTGTGATTTACAAAAAAATGGGACAATAATTCTAATTATAATAAATCTCTATACATATAATAAAGTAAACCAATTTGAGACAAATGACAATCATTGAGGCTATCTAGAATTCAAATTTCCCACCTTAAACATAATCCTTTTAGTTTCATTAGTTAATCCTAAATTCAAAAAAAAAAATATTAATCCTTAAATCTTGGAAAAAAATAAATAAATCCCTACTTAATATTTTTATCCAAATCTTAATTTTCAAATTCAAATTAATAAGATAACATTTTATTAGTATTGATTACATTTTATTTATATTGTTATACTTATTTTTGTAATTTATGATTTGATTACATTTTATTAATATTGTTATACTTTCTATTTATATTAATTGTTGTTATACATAAATATTATATTTTTTAATATAACTATTAATATATATGTATGACAAAAAGTAATAAAGTTTTATTAATATCATTATTATCACTGTTATTTGTATTATTTATTATTGCTACAATTATTATTATTATTGTATCCTTCCGATATTGATATATTTGTGTATGAGATTTTAATCAACTTACCGGAAAAGTCTTTGAGCCGGTCTAGGAGTGTGCATAATTAGTGGTCGTTTTTACTATCAACACCTAATTTTGTTATGTTGCATTGTGACCATATATCCACAGATCTTCACTTCCACTATTTGCTGATTTTGCAATGACAATTAATATAAGCCATTGTCAGTTACTATCCAAGGTTGGTTTGTTTTTAACATTACTGGATTCACCCATGGTCAATTGTATCTCACATTATCAATAATTAAAAGTAGAGACATGGTAAAACTACTAAATCTGGATAGAGATGGTAAAGTTATGAATAAAAGATGTAATGTTGTGTACAAATAAATATAGAGATATTTATGAATTATGTGAATATTTTTTAGATTCAAATTATTTTCAGTAATGTGCGAGTTAAAATTGTAAGCTTTTATTTCTCATTAATTGTAATGTAATACGTAAATACAATAATAAGTATTATATAATATATTTATTTTTGTATTATTTTCAACACAGTTTGATTACATGCTTCTTTGATTAAATATTAACATACACCATCTTTATATTAACTCATTTATGTCAATTTGGTATATAAATGTCTCCGTCTTTGATTTGCATTTACAAGAAATATTTATTATATAGTTTAAATTGTTCAACCCGTGTAACACACGAGGAAGTAACCTTGTTATATTAATATACAGTACCAACTCATCTTCAACCAACAGACAACTCATCTCTCTCTCTCTCTCCTCCATCATTATCTCTAAATTAAGAAATTAAACAGTTTCTCCCCCACCCATTCGATTAGCTTTGAAGTAAATAAATTAAGGGTAAATTACACTTTTCCTCCTTTATGTTTGTATTGGATTGCAGTGGATAGCCTTTAACTTCAATAATTACAGTCACAATCCTTTATTTGAAAACTTAGTACATCTTTCGTCTTTTAGCACTAACAAGGTTAAAATTTTCACTTAAGTCTATTCACTTAAGAGCAGTTTAGTCTTATTACCAATTTAATTAAATTAAATTTAGAACAAAGCTTAATATTTACCCTCACCTCCTCTCTCTTTCTATCGATCTCAGTTCTCTCTCTCTCTCTCTCTCTCTAACTAATTTCCTTTCTTCTTCCCTTAAAATACAAACGTGAACCCTAATAAATTGCCACTCAACTTTCAGAAGTCTTTAGGCAAAATGAGTGTAGTTCATGGAGGTTTCGGTACGTACAGTCGCTAGATATTTGAAACCCTAATAAATAGTCGCCGTCGCTAAACCCTAATAACTTGAAACATCACGAGATTCGCCCCCTCCATCTCTCTCTCTCACACACACAACCCTAATAACCTATAACTTCGCCGCCGCTAGATCTTTGAAACCCTATCGCCGTCGGAGTCATTGAATATTTAAGGGTTAGGGTTTCATTCGAAGAAGAAGACCATGTTGATTGTTGTCGAGTCTGGTGTGAGTGGCACAATGGTTTTCGGATTTGTGAGCCAGATTGGGGATGTTTGGTGGTGGTTACAGATAGTGGTTGTCGGATCTGAGCTAAATTTGGTGGTGTTTGGTAGTGGTTCTTCGTTTTGGATATGTCAGCTAGATTTGGTGGTGGTTGGTGTAAGGTTATATAAGTGAGTATGTTTACGCTTATCTTTATCAAACACGCTCATAGAATATTGGACTAAGTTCTTCTAGTGGGTTAGATAGTATTGGGTTGTTTTGTCTAGAGTGAACGATTTGGGTTTGGCCCAGTTTGTAATTAGGTCACCCTATGTAACTATAAATAGGGTGAACCTAGGTCATTTTAGGGTTAATGTTCTTGTTTAACATTTGCGAGTTGTAAGAGTTGTACTAGACGAGTTTCTACACTCGTGTGCAATGTTGTTTTTTGTTCATGCCATTCTCCGAATTGTACTAGACAAACCCTAGAGTTTTTGTGCAACATATCAATACAATCGACTTCTGGATCTCATGTTCAACACCTTCTTTGTTTTCCGCACTTAGAATCGTGTGTGTGATATCCGATTGATAGTTCTTGGACTTACAATTGGTATCAGAGCCTAAGAAGTTTTTCAAAGGCTCGGTTTCGTTGGATATTGCACGAAGAACAAGCTTGAAGAGTTTACAGATTCATCAGTTCATAAAAGGTTGAATTATATTCCGTTTTAGTTTTGTTTTTAATCATTATTATTCAACTGATAAGTTGTGTTTGAGTTGTATTAACAGGTTCTGATTTCAATAATTTGGTTGAAGTTTTTAACAAAATTAGAAAATTATTGAAGAACTGTTTAAATGATAATAATTAAACATCTTAAAAAATTGTGTTTTTGATCTGTTTTGGGACGGAGGAAATATTGTTTGCAGGTTTTTCGGTGGTTATTGGTAGAAAGAATCACTCAAATTGGTTAACAATTTGTTTCCCTAATTATCGGGATTCAGTTGTTATTTGATTTTGTGTATGGGATTACCAAGTGTGCGGGCTCAAAATTGAAGTGTGCAAGTTGTCGTGTGCGACTGAGTTGGTGTGCTGACAAGTTTTGGTTAGTGTGCGGTCTTGTAATTAATATGTGGATTGGACTCAAGTGTGCTGGCCCAATAAGCTAGTGTGTGGTCCATCAAGGGAATATGCGGTCCAAAGATAAGTGTGCGATTCATCATCAACTTAGTTTATAAGTGTGTCGCCCAACTGAGTGTGCGACCCAACTAACGAGTGTGCGGCCCAATCAATTGAGTTGTGTATGGTCCAATATAGCAGTATGCGGTCCAATATAGTGTGTGCGACCTCATTATTCTGATCTGTTGAACTGTTGACTGTGCAACCTCATTGGACCTTTATTGTACGTTGATTTGGACTTTAACTGGGAATTGACTTGGACTAAAAAAGGCCCGAAAATCCTGAACAACTGTTTTGTTACTGGATCGGATCGATCTAACAAACACGCGATGTGCGGAAACCACCACGTGCCTCGTACTGCAACGTAGAGCTCTTACAGAAGGTGTAGAAGATGAGAGAATCGTGAATACACAAAGTATTGATAATCAATAATCACACAGATTGAATAATGAACATAAAGCTAGGGTTTGTTTGCACAAGAAGTTTTCTCCAAAATTTTCATTGTTTCATTAAATGTCTAATGATTGCATACATCACAAAGCTTATATACAATCATGTGTTCGCACATGGACCTTACAATGAAAGCCTCAGTACTTAACAAATAAGTACTCACCACTATTTAAGTACTCACCACTAAATAGAAATTACAAGTTCGCACACTAGAACCACAAGACTCACCATGTAAAAGAATACAAGTTCTCATGAATAAGAACCCTTGTCCAAACTTATGACACTTTCACTTAATTACAAGATCAATCCTTCAATGTTGAAACTTCAGCAGTATCAAGCATTTATCAAACTTTGGTGCACTTACAGACTCTCCCTTGATATATGCGGGATCTGCAGATCTTCAACGAGTATTCAAGAAGCCACTTCCCGCATTTATCATCCTGAAGTGCATTTACAGACTTCCCCTTGATATATGCAGGTTCTGCAGATCTTCATCAAATCTTCGAGAACCGCTTCCTGCTCGAGTCATGTTCTTCACACAGCATCGAACAACTCGAGCGCACCGAAAAGCAAGTTTCCTATCTCCTTTCAGTTAATCTAAAATAGCTTGTCAAAACTTCATTAGAACACATTATAAATCCGTAAAGCCCAAATGAGTTTCAAAACCAACAAAGTTAACATATGTAAGCTCAAAAATTTTTAAGTAACACATACTTAAAAATATTTATGCCAACTTGGAATACGGTTTCCCACACGGACAACACACACTTAGACCAACTTAGCAAGACCAAATGTTTTTATTAAAATACTTATTTTAAATTACCTCACCGGATTGATTTTAATCAGTTTTCAAAATTGTAAAACCTCTTGTGAGTATCGTTAAAAATATAAAGCCCACAGATGGAAACGGGAAACAAAATCTTTTTGTATTTTTCGAACTTTATATCAAAACACACCAAAAATATTTTTGTACTTTTTTTCAATTTTTGTAACGGAAATAAAACGTAGATATTTAAAAACTTTATCTTTTTGTGAAAACGAGGACAAGAAGATCATATCGGCTTATCTGTCAAAATCTATCACAGTTAGTATCCATTTGACGAATTTAAGCAAATAGAATGATAATGACAGTTCAAGATGTTTAACGATATACTTGTCCACTTAAGCTTTAGCACGTGTTTGAACACTACTTTCAAGATATGCAATTAAGTGTCTTATTAACTGATATAACTGTTTTCCCCACCTAAGAATATACTCCCGTATCAAGACTACCAAAAATTACATCTTACAGGTGAATATATCCAACTATTATTTCTATCTGGCTAAAATTGCAAAACCTTGAGAGCTCAGGTTAGTGCCACCGCACCGACAGAGAGATGAAGGCTCGACTTTAGGTGGTGTACCAACGTCTTGGTATCTTTTTCTGCAATTTGACATTTTTCATTTTTTTTATGTACCTGGTGGTAACATATATTTTCAGTTGTTCACCCGGTGGTGACAAGCTTTGAAGAGATCATCCGGTGATGACTGTTTGCCAGAAAAGAAATACACCTGGAGGGTTTGCAGACAAACGAAGCGCTTAGCAAAGTATTATACGAGGTCTGGGACATTTCTGACCCAAAATCAGAAGACCAAGTATAATACCCCAGATAATAATCAGATATAAAGACCTAGTATCTCAGAATTTTGGTAATCTCTCAAAGGAAATTACGGTACCAAGACCATATATTCGAGAGACGTTACACACAAGTTACGCAGTTCGTTATCTTTATATACCAAAAACATGTTCTTATTAACGCGTAAAACCTATCCTTACAACATATAATGAAGCTGTCAACAGTTTTAGGTTTTAATTTTATAAGATACACCGTAAAAGATATGACTGCCAATGTACTATCATTTCTTCTCACAATCAACGCGTCCTCAATTTTTCATTTTCTAATGTTTTTGGATTTTTCTAAAAATATTAGACAACTAAGTAAAGTCTTTTTGGATTTTTGTGTTTTACGAAAAGCAGTAACCTGTACAAAGGAACGGAAAAATAAAGTTTCCATGATGGCTTATGCAACCATCCTACTCAGGGTTTATCATCCCGATCATTCGGACTAAGTTCTCGAACCTCGTCTGATCGAATGTCTTTGTAAACAGGTCTGCATAGTTGTCTAAGGTGTCAACTCTAACTACATCAATTAAACCTTTCTCAGCACAATCACATATAAAATGATGCCTAACATCTATATGTTTAGTGCGTGAATGGTGTACTGGGTTATTTGTTATTGAAATAGCTGAATTATTATCCACCATGATGGGAGTTTGTGTATAATTCAAACTGTAATCCCGCAATTGTTGTTGGATCCATAAGACTTGAGCACAACAGCTCAAAGCGAAGATGTATTTTGCTTCACATGTGGACAGCGACACTGATTGTTGCTTTTTGCATTGCTAGGATATCAGACGGCTTCCAAGCAGCTGAGCACTACCAGAGGTTGATTTCCTGTTGAGCGGGCACCCACCAAAATCCTTATCAGCATATGCTATCAAGTCCAAGCCTCCCTCGACTAGATACCAAAATCCAAGTCTTGGTTTGCCTTTAAGATAGCGAAAAATCCGTTTGACGACTTTCAAATGCGATTCTCTTGGATTGGCTTGGTACCTAGCACATAAACACACCGAAAACATTATGTCGGGTCGAGATGCAGTAAGATACATTAAAGAACCAATCATTGCACGATAAACCGAAGGATCCACTTCAGGATCTTTGTCCTTTTCATCTGACAGCTTGTGATTGGTAAGTAACGGAGTTTCGTGAGGCAGACTGTCTTCCATGTTGATTCACTTAAGGATCTCGTGGACATACTTCGTCTGATGAATATACGTGCCATTCACTTCTTCATCCACTTGCAACCCGAGGAAAAACTTCAGCTCTCCCATTGCACTCATATCAAAATTTGATTTCATCACTTGTTTGAATTCCCAACAAAGCTCTTCATTTGAAGAACCAAAGATAATGTCATCGACATATATTTGCACAATTAGGAAATCTCCCCCTTTCTTTAAGATGAAGAGAGTGGAATCTATTGCACCACGAATGAATTCGTTTGCCAACAAATGCTTTGACAACGTCTCGTACCAAGCACGAAGAGCCTGATGAAGACCGTATAAAGCTTTGTCCAGCAAGTACACTTTGTTCGACGACTCTGGAGCTTCAAAACCTAGCGGCCGGGAAACATACACAGTTTCTTGCAACTTCACATAAAGAAATGCAGTTTTGACGTCCAACTGATAGACTTTAATACGCATATGAGCAGCAAAGGCCATGAACAAATGAATTGCTTCAAGCCGTGCCACTGGCGCATAAACTTCTATGTAATCGATCCCTTCTTCCTGATTGAACCCTTGCACCACCAAACGAGCTTTATTCTTGACAATGACACCTTTATCGTCCTTTTTACATTTAAAAACCCATTTAGTGTTGATCGCGTGCTGGCCATTCGGAAGATCTACCAAGTTCCAAACCTTTAGCTTGTCAAACTAAGCCAACTCCTCCTGCATTGCTTCACACCACGAGCTGTCTTTCAGCGCCATGTGGTAGTTTTTCGGCTCTATCTGTGAAATAAAGCACTCGTGCAGGCTTAAGTTGTAGATCTCTTTCTCTTTGATTTCTGTGAACAAACACCGCATATCATTAAGACTTCTGCTTTGAGTCATTATTCCTTCACGTGGATCTCCGATAACATTATCAATAGGATGATTCCTATTTGTCCGAGTGACAGGAACAGCTGGAACTTGCAGATTTGTTCCTAAATTTGATTTGATCTCCCCCTCAGCAGTTGCATTACCAGATGCTTGAACATTTCCCGTAGACTTGCCAACATTTGGATAATTTGAAAAATCAACAAAAAGGTCACCAATTGTATTTTGAGCAGCTTCAACTTCAGGAGCAGCTTCAACGTCATCATCGAAATCGCTTGAATCTACATCATTGGAGGGTTGAGTAGCTCCGACATCATTAACATTTGATGTGCTGGCAACGCTTACTCCTGAATCACCATTTAAAGAGACATTTGTTGGAATGCTGGTACACCAACCTGCATCCACTTCATCTTTGTCGATCAAGTGTGAGTACACTAGTTCAGTCTCATCATCTGTTAGATCAAGTAAAGCAAAAGAATCAAACAACTTGTCATAATCGTAACCACTTTTGGGACCGAACTCAGATGGTGGAGGATCGTAACTCAAAGGAGTTATATCAAAAACTACTTTCTCCATCCGTTTCTTGACATTGTATACTCGTTTGTTTGGAGAGCCTAGTTCGTAACCTAGGAAGAAACTAATTTCTCCAATCTCCCCAAACTTTGGAGTATCCGATGTCCATCAGACCATACACTTAATCCCAAAAGGTTGAAAATATTTCAAATTTGGTTTCTTTTTCTCAAGAAGTTCATAACAAGTTTTATCTTCCCGTTTCACTATAAGCACACGATTCAGCACATAGCATGCGATGTTTACAGCTTCAGCCCAAAAGAATATGGGCAATTTGGATTCTGAGAGAAGGGTTCTTACAGCCTCGATAAGGGTCCTATTCTTCCTTTCAGTGACTCCGTTCTATTGAGGAATATAAGGAGCGCTAAACTGATGAACAATACCCATATCACGACATAACTCATCCATATTTCAATTTTTAAATTCAGTTCCGTTATTACCTCTAATTCTTTTGATGGGTAAAGAGTAATTTTTCTCTAATTGTTTAAACAAATCTTTTAAAGTGCCGAAAGTTTGATCTTTTGATTTTAAGAAAAATACCCATGAATACCTTGAAAAATCATCTGTGACAACCAAACAATAAGACATACCCCCAATGCTAGTTACCTGGATCGGACCAAATAAATCCATGTGAAGCAGATATAGTGGTTGTGGGATAGAGTTTATGTGTTTAGGCTTATGAGGTTTACGTTTGATTTTCCCTTTCTCACAGAATTCACATTTACTATGCATATTGAAACTATGTAAAGGAACACCCAACACCGAGTTGTTCTTAATCAAGTGATTCATTTTGCATAGATGCACGTGGCCCATCCTTCGATGCCATAGGAAAGATTGATCTTCTGTTGCTTTTGATAACAAAGACGTTGCCGGACCAGGGAGTTCCTAACCGGACACATGTCGATCACATAGGTGTTGTTCACTCTTGGAGCTCTTATCACAACCCAATATTCAGGATCTACCAATCCCGACTTTAGAACGAAGCAAGCCTTATCCGTGAAATGAATTGAATACTTGTTATCACAAATTTGAGATACTGACAGCAAGTTGTGCTTCAGTTCTTCAACAAAGTTCACCTTGTATAAGGTGATCTTGCCGTTTGACACAGAACCTTCACCCGTGATATATCCACCCTTTTCACCCGCAAAGTTAACATAGCCACCACGAATAGGTTTCAAATTTAACAACAATTCTTTGTTCCCCGTCATATGCATTGACTAGCCACTATCGATATACCAAATATAGATAGCTCTCTTTAGCTATTCCTGCATTCACAAACAGGAAATTAGTTAGAGCGTGGGACCCAAGCCGTGACGGTCTTGGGTTGTCCAAATTCATCAACGAAAGAAAATTCCTTGAAATAACCATCTTCATTATTGTTTCTAACATTTCCACCTCGGTAATTGTTAGAGTGTCCACCCGCAAATTGAGGATTGTGCGGGGTTTGAGGGCGGTTATTGTACCTAGAATTTCCACCAAAACGATTACCAGAGTTTTGATATCCGAAGTTTTGACTATGCTGAGGTCTTAAACTTCTATCAAACCGTGGTTGCTCGTTATCATGAAACACGTGTTGTTGTTGGTATCCTGAATGTTGTCTTTGACCATGAAATCTGGCCGGTGACATGTTTCGGTTATCAACATAACGTTTTTGGACATGAGGTCTAACATTGTGGTTGTAAGAACCTCCAGAATGTTGATCTTGTTTTTGTGGTTGGAAAGTTACATGATTTGGTCGTCGAGCAGGGGTTTTCTGATGACTTTCACGTTTTGCTGAAGAACTTTCTGATCCATGATCTGAACCACGACAGCTATCATCAACTGATGAATCGGTATCCTGATCCTTTTGTTTTTGATTTTTAACCTTTAGTTTAGAAACACGTTTGCTTTCTTGCTTTACAACCTTAGGTTTTTCTCCTTTTTGAGTTTTGCCACTTTTCTTTTCATTCTTTTTAGGTTCATTTTGTGGTTTGGTGTCAAAAGGTTTATTAAGATCAGGATCAAAACGACTCTTTCCATTGTTGTTTGGACAATTTGCAGCTAAATGTCCTTTCAAACGACATTTGTAACATCGTCGTTTATCAATTTTTTCATTCTTTTCCTTTTGATTATCCTCGCATTGACTGTTTGAGGACGAGGATGCTTCGTTTGAACCTTTTGCCTTTTGTTTCACAAAATCATAATTTGAGACTTTTTCAATTCTTTCACCCTCTTTGTTGAAGCTTTTGCCTTTCACTAAGTTCGTTTTTGAAATGTTTTTAACATTCTTTTTACCTTTGTTTTTAAGCTTCGGATTTTGATCATTTTGAACTTGATTTAAAGCTTTCAAAATCTTTGAGTTTATCAAATTTTCAATTTTGCTTAAATCAATTTCGTTTGTTTCAACATCACTCTTACTCTTTTGTTCTGGTTCGGATTTGATTCGGATTCAGACTCGTACTCTTTTCATGTTTGTCATCGATCCGATGCTTTCATAGTGGTATCAGAGCAATGGTGATTTGGAAGGCGGTTAGACCATTCCGAATCGGTGGCCATGCTCTGATACCACTGTGAAAGCACTGGATCGATGACAAACATCAACATTGCACTTGATTCAAGACATGAAGAACAATCATAAACACAAACAAGATAGAAAGATGTAGAAGCTGAATCTCATTATTAACGAATCAGTAATCATAGATTACATACCAAAAGAGTATACATCATCTACAAGTTGGTTTAGATCACAAACATCTAAACCGAGCTTTCTCTCCCTAAGACATAGTCACCCTCTCTCTCTAGAAATGTGTACACACTATTGAGGAGTAGCTAGGGTTTGTGAGAGGCTGCACAAAGCTGATCACCCAGATCCATTCTCACTGAGATGAATGAATGTGATGGATTCGTTACCAATTCTCACCTATACCCCACATATATATAGGCTAGGGCAAATACACTAAGTTCTGACAAAACCCCACTCACAAATTCAGACCCTTTAACATGTAACTGTCCGAATTTGTTAGTGTATAACAACATGTATGAACGAACTTGTTGGATCTTGACTTTTCTTGACATTGGACTTGACCAGAACTGATAAAGCACAGTTACCCGACGAGAGCTGCACTTACAGACTCCCCCTTAACTGTTGCTATCAGTTCTGTGTTGGCATTGATAATCTTCAGTCACCTGATACTGCGCTTATAGACTCCCCCTTGACTGATGATGTCATGCCTGCTTTCTATTTGGCTGACACTTGATCTTTCCAACAGAGCACAACAATCTTCAACCCTTCTAATTAAAGATTTGTTGACGATCACTTAAATGGCCTCTTTGTGAAACCTAAAGAATCCAAAATCAAACACTGTAGATCCTCCCCTTCAAACTACTCCCGAATCAAGTTAACCAGCCTACAACCAAATGTAAGAATATCGCTCGAAACCATAATCTTTAAACCTAACCGGCAGGAGAAAGAAACATTGGATTTCCAATCCCCAATCTTGAACACTTCAAACTTCACAAAGTCATGAAGTTCAGTTCGATAAGCTAATAACAAACTGAACTTTGTAAAAGTACATCTACCATCTTGATCAAAACCGGCAACCCTTCTTGTATGATCTCATCTCGTCATGAATCTTCATGAATCAATCTCCTACTTTCACGAATACACTGAATCCCTGATGGCTTTCATCTCCGATCTTCCCTTTATCAAGAAGCACCACATTATTTCAATAACCAACAGGCAACCATCTTGAAAAAGAGAACGAGAAACCAATCTTCTCCACTCTAAACAACAACTAACAAGGCTGAATCTTTAACTAGTCGTCAACCAAGAATCGAACTTCATCACGTCCATTCTTGATTGAAAACACGAACATACTTGACAAAACTCCATCACACACAAGTCTTTTTACGCACAAGCTTTAGATTTACAAAAAATAGGAATTTTACTCCCCCAATTTCTTCATAAACTGTCAACGTCTATGCCACGTCACATGCCCGATAAAGTCCCACATTATCCGTACTCTAGAGCGGACCAAATCCGTTCACTAAGAATCTAGAAACGAATATAACTCGAGAATTCTGACTCCAAATGATTACACAAATCTGGACAATAAACCAACACAAATTCAGAACAAGTCTTCAAATTTGTAAACTCGGAATACAATGTGAACAAAAATCAGATTTTTTCGGCCGCAAATAAGTTTGCAAAATATATGAACACTAAGTAGAAATTCCGCAGACAACTTATCAGAACATTTCATTTACTGATTAAGTTTAGAACTGAGTTAACACATAACACGTTCCAAAGACATTTTAAAGCCGGACAATCCAAATTTTAATGACTGACACTTAAATTCGGACAGATCTGTGACATAACTGTAATATCGCATGGACTGATTTGTCAAGAAATAGGTAAATCCGGACGTTTGATACCAACACCTTGATGAGGATACAAGTCTGAAAATTAAGCATAAAGATTCAAAAATTAAGACTTTGGAACCAGAGGTGTATGTTGCCGTGGGAGAAGCCGAACAACAGAGGTTTTGAAAGTGTTGAGAATAACAAGGTCTCACAAATGATTATAAATCAAGCCCTAACCTTTACAAGTGCGGATGTGTTGATGGTGTTGATTAAGGTCGGACAGTGATAAAAGAACCACAAGGTCGGCCATATAACGATTAAGTGAAGATGTGAAGGAAAAATCAACATGTGCGGATGGTTGTTTATCAATTAAGGTCGGACCACAAAACAAGCCACAAGGTCGGACCATAATTTATGTGCAATGGTAAACAAGGTCGGACAAACAACTGTTAAGTGGATGAGGAACTTTATGTGCGGATGAAAAAAAGTGAAACAAGTTCTGATGAACAACAATGAAACAAGTGCGGATGAAAGGAAATTCACAAGTACTTACTTTATAGGAAAAATTACAAGTTTTTCCTTTATCTTTATACCACTTTTCAAGCAGTGTCCTTTTTAACGAATGTTGTAAGGCGGTGTCGTTTACTAGGTATTTTGTGGCAAGTTTAGTCCTTTACACCCAACCCAGTTAAAAAACCATGTTAATTGTTGGGTGTAATGGACTAAACTTGCAACAAAATACATAGGTAAAGGACTAAACTTGCAACAAAATACCTAGTAAAGGACACCGCCTGTCAACAATTAACAGGGTTTTTAACTGGGTTGGGTGTAAAGGACTAAACTTGCAACAAAATACCTAGTAAAGGACACCGCCTGTCAACATTCGTTAAAAAGGACACCGCCTAAAAAGTGGTATAAAAATAAAGGACAAAACTTGTAATTTTTCCTACTTTATATTGTAGACTCACAAGTGTGCACAAGATTGAATCACAAGTTCTGATGACAAAAAAATCACAATTGTGCACAAGATTGACTCACAAGTTCTCATGATAAAAAAATCACAAGTGCGCACAAGATTGACTCACAAGTTCTGATGACAAAAAAATCACAAGTACTCATGAACAATCTTGGAAACAAGTGCGGATGAGTAATTGATGTGTGTAAAATGCAACATATAAATTACATCAAATGTGGCATAATACTAACCCTTTTTAGTACTAATGTTGGAAAGTGAGTTTTGTCTTCCTTTTGTATTTTCAAGGTTAAATGAGCTTATATGAACAAAAGAAGCAAAAATGTAGCCAAATCCAACAATAATACAAGAAAAGGAATAAACGTGGCATGCCCGAGTCCTCGATAGCATCTTCCCAAGCAAAAACAAAAGAACAGAAGGCTGAACGCGCCCCGTGCTCATTGAGCACGGGGGCGTGCCCAAGTGTCTGTAGAAAAGACAAAGTTGTAGAAGCTTCTATCTCCCAACACGGGGGCGTGCCCAACGGACACGGGGCCGTGGTCAACGCTAAGATTCGCAGAATCCAGGCAAATCTTGATAGTACAGATACGCTTCTGCACACGGGGCCGTGCCCAGCAGACACGGGGGCGTAGTCAACTAATGCAGACAAACTGCATTTAATGAAGAAAGAGAAGAAGGATGGACACGGGGTCGTGTCCAGGCTTCTGTGCAGGCTATAAATAGAGGTGCTTGGTTCACTTCAAAGGCATCCCTTGGCAAACCACCTCTCTCACACTTCACCCACCCACCACCACCATCACAACCCACATCCACCACCATCATCCATCATCCATCATCCATCATCCATCATAGAGTGTGTGTAGTAGTCTCGGGATCCAAGATTGATAGTAAGAGTACTTGACAATCAAAGGCCTTGTTTACCTAAGTCTCTTACATCACTTGGTGAAGACAAGAATTTAGTGTAATACTTTTTATTTTTAATCTTTTCGCACTTTTTATTTGGTTATGTATTAATGACTTTATTAACTAGTTTCTTATGTTGAAGGTGAAACTTTCTTATCATTTGTCCGTAGTGTCTTGGCATTATTTTACTGTCTATATAAAATAAAAGATTTACACCATTCATATCTCCACGGTCTATATGGAGATATGTTGGCTACCTGGTCGGGGGTTAAGGGAATTGTTTGGTAAGCGTCTTGCCTTTTTCAGTGTATAGATGCTGCAAGGACCTGGGTCAAGATTAGTAGGACCTCCTTCAATACCCACTGGTATTGGATGGCGGGGGTTCGAATTTCTTGATCCCCTCATATGTAAACTACTATTAAAACATTAACCCGGTTACTTAGGATTGTATCCCTACTGACTCAAACTACTTAGCCGAGGGTAACGTCACCTTCAAAAGAGGGGCCTACCACATTACGCATTAATAACTTAATTAATTATCTTTCAATAATCCAACCCTTTAGGATTGTATCCTTGCTGACTCAAACTACTCGGTTGAGGGTAACGTCACCTTCAAAAGAGGGGTCTACTACTATAACTAAGATAATCTCTTAAGAAGTGCAAAAGTGCGGAAATAATCAAAGGTTATACTAAAGGCGAGTCAGATCCAAGTGATTCATCTTGTCTATCTGTTTCTATTTTTATTTATATTTTCAGCATTTTTAGTTTTTATTTTCTAGTTTAAAACCTTTATCTAAAATTTTGATTTGATTAGACGTTGAGGATAAACTGGTACTAAAAGCTCTTGTGTCCTTGGACGACCTCGGTATCTTACCAACACTATACTACGCTTACGATGGGTGCACTTGGCCATATGTGTGTTTAGTGTTAGTAAAATACCGTGTTTTATAAATTTAAAACTTGAGTAAAGTGTTAAAAAGGGCTAAAAATATACATAAAAATATATTACACCACACGCACATCAAGTTTTTGGTGCCGTTGCCGGGGACACAAGGATTTTAAGAAAGTTAGAAATCAACGGCCTAATCGTTTTTTCTTATTTTTCTATTTTTTTAGGATTTCTCTTAATTTTTTAGCTTCTGCAGAATTCAGCACGGGCCATGCCCGCTGAACACGCCCCGTGCCCAATCCTTGGTACTGGCAATCCTGTTTTAAGTCAGACAGTAGCTAAACACGTGGCCGTGCCCAATCAACACGCCCCATGCCTAAGTTTCAGATACTGAAAACAGAACCGTAAGATCCCGACGTTGGTAATTTCTGACACTACCATGAGTGATACTGATAATTTTTACTTCCGGCCCTCTTATGGTATGTGGTGTCAAATATGTGGCGGAAATCATGAAGATTTAAAATGTTATTTTTTAAATTATAAGCCCCACTATATAGACCCATTGTTTTACTGTAGCCTTAAGAGGGGCGAAAGTAAAAATAATCCCTATCTCTCCCTCGAATGCTCTCAATCGACCCTTCTAGGAGAAATGCTTCTTGATGAATTATTTCAAATGGAAGATGTAATTCTTAATTGGGTAAAAGAACTTGAGATAGATATCATTAATTCACCTCAAGACGATACCCAAGAAGAATTATTGAGATTACATTCGAATAAAAACAACTTCGTTGTTCCCGATATCACCTCTAACTCTTGCGAAGACTTGAATGATAGTCGTCCCTGTGTCGATTGTGCCATGAAGGACTCCCCATCGACTTCCTTCGATGCATACATAGACCTGACCGATTCGACATAAACCTTCTTTATCGAGAGCCCGGGAAAGGGTTGGACTTGTCCACCTACATTTAGCACAGGAATCACCCTTACCGATAACTGTAGACACCAAAAAAAAAACACTCAACAAATGGCTACAATTTAAGGAATGTGTTTAGTGACGGCATCAGATTCCTAATTGATAGAGAAAGGTCTGGTGGCAAGAAAAGCTGCTTCTAGGAGGTTGTCAAGTGTTTTCGCTCGACGATTCCATTCTTGGGTGGTTGGTTTGGCCCTTGTTCCTGTAACTCGAATTCTAGCCCAGTATATCCCATTTAAATTTTACACCATTGTGAACCTTACGCCTTTTTTACTCTCGAATCGAGGTTCTCGGCAATGAAAAATCTTCGTAAACTAAATCACACGTGTATATGTGGACATTTAATAGATATACAGTCAAGAAAATCACGGGCAATGGTGATATATATGCAGATTAGACACAAAAAAAACTCAACAAATTGCTACAATTTAAGGAATATGTTTAGTGATGGCATCAGATTTCTACTTGATGTAGAAAGGTCTGGTGGCAAGAAAAGTTGTTTCTCGGAGGTTGTCAAGGGTTTTCGCTTATCGATTCCATTCTTGGGTGGTTGGTTTGGCCCTTGTTCCTGTAACTCGAATCCTAGCCCGGTATATCCCACTTTAATTTTACACCATTGTGAACCTTATGTCTTTTTTAATCTCTGATCGAGGTTCTCGGCATTGAAAAATCTTCGTAAACTAAATCACACGTGTATATGTTGACATTTAAAAGATATACAGTCAAGAAAATCAAGGGCAATGGTGATATATATGCGGATTAGACACCAAAAAAAACACTCAACAAATGGCTACAATTTAAGGAATGTGTTTAGTGACGGCATCAGATTCCTAATTGATGGAGAAAGGTCTGGCAAGAAAAGTTGCTTCTAGGAGGTTGTCAAGTGTTTTTGCTCGACGATTCCATTTTTGGGAGGTTGGTTAGGCCCTTGTTCCTGTAACTCGAATTCTAGCCGGTATATCCCATTTTAATTTTACACCATTGTGAACCTTACGCCTTTTTTACTCTCTGATC
Source organism: Helianthus tuberosus (assembly GCA_030545235.1). Lineage (NCBI taxonomy): Eukaryota > Viridiplantae > Streptophyta > Magnoliopsida > Asterales > Asteraceae > Helianthus > Helianthus tuberosus. The sequence goes on along the minus strand of CM060427.1, from coordinate 135,362,802 downwards.
GAGGTTCTCGGCATTGAAAAATCTTCGTAAACTAAATCACACATGTATATGTTGACATTTAAGAGATATACAATCAAGAAAATCAAGGGCAATGGTGATATATATACGGATTAGACACAAAAAAAAAAACACTCAACAAATGGCTACAATTTAAGGAATGTGTTTCGTGACGGCATCAGATTCCTAATTGATGGAGAAAGGTCTGGTGGCAAGAAAAGCTGCTTCTAGGAGGTTGTCAAGTGTTTTCGCTTGACGATTCCATTCTTGGGTGGTTGGTTTGGCTCTTGTTCCTGTAACTCAAATCCTAGCCCGGTATGTACCATTTTAATTTTACACCATTGTGAACCTTACGCCTTTTTTACTCTCTGATCGAGGTTCTCAACATTGAAAAATCTTCGTAAACTAAATCACACGCGTATATGTTGACATTTAAGAGATATACAGTCAAGAAAATCAAGGGCAATGGTGATATATATGCGGACTAGACACCAAAAAAAAAACGCTCAACAAATGGCTACAATTTAAGGAATGTGTTTAATGACGGCATCAGATTCCTAATTGATGGAGAAAGGTCTGATGGCAAGAAAAGCTGTTTCTAGGAGGTTGTCAAGTGTTTTCGCTTGACGATTCCATTCTTGGGTGGTTGGTTTGGCCATTGTTCCTGTAACTCGAATCCTAGCCCGGTATACCCCATTTTAATTTTATACCATTGTGAACCTTACACCTTTTTTACTCTCTAATCGAGGTTCTTGGCATAGAAAAATCTTCGTAAACTAAATCACACGTGTATATGTTGACATTTAAGAGATATACAATCTAGAAAATCAAGGGCAATGGTGATATATATGCGGATTAGACACCAAAAAAAAAACACTCAACAAATGGCTACAATTTAAGGAATGTGTTTAGTAACGGTATCAGATTCCTAATTGAAGGAGAAAGGTCTGGTGGCAAGAAAAGCTGCCTCTTGGAGCTTGTCATGTGTTTTCGCTCGACGATTCCATTCTTTGGTGGTTGGTTTGGCCCTTGTTCCTGTAAATCGAATCCTAGCCCGGTATATCTCATTTTAATTTTACACATTTGTGAACCTTACGCCTTTTTTACTCTCTGATCGAGGTTCTCGGCATAGAAAAATCTTCGTAAACTAAATCACACGTGTATATGTTAACATTTAAGAGATATACAGTCAAGAAAAACAAGGGCAATGGTGATATATATGCGGACTAGACACCAAAAAAAAAACGCTCAACAAATGGCAACAATTTAAGGAACGTGTTTAGTGACGGCATCAGATTCCTAATTGATGGAGAAAGGTCTGATGGCAAGAAAAGCTGCTTCTAGGAGGTTGTCAAGTGTTTTAGCTTGACGATTCCATTCTTGGGTGGTTGGTTTGGCCATTGTTCCTGTAACTCGAATCCTAGCCCGGTAAATCCCATTTTAATATTATACCATTGTGAACCTTACGCCTTTTTTACTCTCTGATCCAGGTTCTCGGCATAGAAAAATCTTTGTAAACTAAATCACACGTGTATATGTTGACATTTAAGAGATATACAATCAAGAAAATAAAGGGCAATGGTGATATATATGCGGATTAGACACAAAAAAAACACTCAACAAATGGCTACAATTTAAGGAATGTGTTTAGTGACGGCATCAGAATCCAAATTGATGGATAATGGTCTGGTGGCAAGAAAAGCTGCATCTAGGAGGTTGTCAAGTGTTTTCGCTCGCCGATTCCATTGTTGGTTGGTTGGTTTGGCCCTTGTTCCTGTAACTCGAATCCTAGCCCGGTATATTCCATTTTAATTTTACACCATTGTGAACCTTACGCCTTTTACTCTCTGATCGAGGTTTTCGGCATTGAAAAATCTTCGTAAACTAAATCACACGTGTATACGTTGACATCAAAGAGATATATAGTCAAGAAAATCAAGAGCAATGGTGATATATATGTGGATTAGACACCAAAAAAAAAAAACTCTCAACAAATGACTACAATTTAAGGAATGTGTTTAGTGACGGCATCAGATTCCTAATTGATGGAGAAGAGTCTGGTGGCAAGAAAAGCTGCTTCTAGGAGGTTGTCAAGGGTTTACGCTCGACGATTCCATTATTGGGTGGTTGGTTTGGCCCTTGTTCCTGTAACTCGAATCCTAACCCGGTATATCCCATTTTAATTTTACACCATTGTGAACCTTACGCCATTTTCTCTGATCGAGGTTCTCGGCTTTGAAAAATATTCGTAAACTAAATCACACGTGTATATGTTGAAATTTAAGAGATATACAGTCAAGAAAATCAAGGGCAATGGTGATATATATGCGGATTAGACACCAAAAAAAAAAACATTCAACAAATGGCTACAATTTAAGGAATGTGTTTAGAGATGGCATGAGATTCCTAATTGATGGAGAAAGGTCTGGTGGAAAGAAAAGCTGCTTCTAGGAGTTGACAAGTGTCTTCGCTCGACGATTCCATTCTTGGGTGGTCGGTTTGGCCCTTGTTCCTGTAACTCGAATCCTAGCCCGGTATATCCCATTTTAACTTTACACCATTGTGAACCTTACGCCTTTTTTACTCTCTGATCGAGGTTCTCGGCATTGAAAAATCTTCGTAAACTAAATCACACGTGTATTTATTGACATTTAAGAGATATACAGTCAAGAAAATCAAGGACAGTGGTGATATATATGCGGATTAGACACAAAAAAAACACAACAAATGGCTATAATTTAAGGAATGTGTTTAGTGACGGCATCAGATTCCTAATTGATGGTGAAAGGTCTGGTGGCAACAAAAGCTGCTTCTAGGAGGTTGTCAAGTGTTTTCGCTCGACGATTCCATTCATGGGTGGTTGGTTTGGCCCTTGTTCCTGTAAATCGAATCCTAGCCCGGTATATCCTATTTTAATTTTACTACATTGTGAACCTTAAGCCTTTTTTACTCTCTGATTGAGGTTCTCGGCATTGAAAAATCTTCGTAAACTAAATCACACGTGTATATGTTGACATTTAAGAGATATACAGTCAAGAAAATCAAGAGCAATGGTGATATATATGCAGATTAGGCACCAAAAAAAAAACACTCAACAAATGGCTACAATTTAAGGAATGTGTTTATTGACGGCATCAGATTCCTAATTGATGGAGAAAGGTCTGGCAAGAAAAGTTGCTTCTAGGAGGTTGTCAAGTGTTTTTGCTCGACGATTCCATTCTTGGGTGGTTGGTTGGGCCCTTGTTCCTGTAACTCGAATTCTAGCCCGGTATATCCCATTTTAATTTTACACCATTGTGAACCTTACGCCTTTTTTACTCTCTGATCGAGGTTCTCGGCATTGAAAAATCTTCGTAAACTAAATCACACGTGTATATGTTGACATTTAAGAGATATACAATCAAGAAAATCAAGGGAAATGGTGATATATATGCAGATTAGACACCAAAAAAAACACTCAACAAATGGCTACAATTTAAGGAATGAGTTTAGTAACGGCATCAGATTCCTAATTGAAGGAGAAAGGTCTGGTGGCAAGAAAAGCTGCTTCTTGGAGCTTGTCATGTGTTTTTGCTCGACGATTCCATTCTTTGGTGGTTGGTTTGGCCCTTGTTCCTGTAACTCGAATCCTAGCCCGGTATATCTCATTTTAATTTTACACATTTGTGAACCTTAAGCCTTTTTTACTCTCTGATCGAGGTTCTCAGCATTGAAAAATCTTCGTAAACTAAATCACAGGTGTATATGTTCACATTTAAGAGATATACAGTCAAGAATATCAAGGGCAATGGTGATATATATGCGGAACACACACCAAAAAAAACACTCAACAAATGGCTACAATTTAAGGAATGTGTTTAGTGACGGCATCAGATTCCTAATGGATGGAGAAAGGTCTGGTGGCAAGAAAAGCTGCTTCTAGGAGGTTGTCAAGTGTTTTCGCTCGACGATTCCATTCTTGGGTGGCTGGTTTGGCCCATGTTCCTGTATCTTGAATCCTAACCCGGTATATCCCATTTTAATTTTACATCATTGTGAACCTTACGCCTTTTTTACTCTCTGATCGAGGTTCTCGGCATAGAAAAATCTTCGTAAACTAAATCACACGTGTATATGTTGACATTTAAGAAATATACAGTCAAGAAAATAATGGGCAATGGTGATATATATGCGGATTAGACACCCAAAAAAGCACTCAATAAATGGCTACAATTTAAGGATTGTGTTTAGTGAGGGCATCAGATTCCTAATTGAAGGAGAAAGGTCTGGTGGCAAGAAAAGCTGCTTCTAGGAAGTTGTCAAGGGTTTTCGCTTGTCGATTCCATTCTTGGGAGGTTGGTTTGGCCCTTGTTCATGTAACTCGAATCTTAGCCCGGGATATCACATTTTAATTTTACACCATTGTGAACCTTACGCCTTTTTTACTCTCTGATCGAGGTTCTTGGTATTAAAAAATCTTCGTAAACTAAATCACACGTGTATATGTTGACATTTAAGAGATATAAAGTCAAGAAAATCAAGGGAAACGGTGATATATATGCGGATTAGACACGGAAAAAAAAACACTCAACAAATGGCAACAATTTAAGGAATTTGTTTAGTGACGGCATCAGATTCCTAAATGATGGAGAAAGGTCTGGGGGCAAGAAAAGCTGCTTCTAGGAGGTTGTCATGTGTTTTCGCTCGACGATTCCATTCTTGGGTGGTTGGTTTGGCCGTTGTTCCTATAACTCGAATCCTAGCCCGGTATATCTCATTTTAATTTTACACCATTGTGAACCTTACGCCTTTTTTATTCTCTGATCGAGGTTCTCGGCATTGAAAAATCTTCGTAAACTAAATCACAGGTGTATATGTTCACATTTAAGAGATATACAGTCAAGAAAATCAAGGGCAATGGTGATATATATGCGGATTAGACACCAAAAAAAACACTCAATAAATGGCTACAATTTAAGGAATGTGTTTAGTGATGGCGTCAGATTCGTAATTGATGGAGAAAAGACTTGTGGCAAGAAAAGCTGCTTCTAGACGATTGTCAAGTGATTTCGCTCGACGATTCTATTCTTGGGTGGTTGGTTTGGCCCTTGTTCCTGTAACTCGAATCCTAGCCCAATATATCCCATTTTAATTTTACACCATTGTGAACCTTAAGCCTTTTTTACTCTCTGATCGAGGTTTTCGGCATTGAAAAATCTTCGTAAACTAAATCACACATGTATATGTTGACATTAAAGAGATATACAATCAAGAAAATTAAGGGCAATGGTGATATCTATGCAGAATAGACACCGAAAAAAAAACACTCAACAAATGGCTACAATTTAAGGAATGTGTTTAGTGACGGCATCAGATTACTAATTGATGTTGAAAGATCTGGTGGCAAGAAAAGCTGCTTCTAGGAAGTTGTCAAGTGTTTTCCCTCGACGATTCCATTCTTGGGTGGTTCGTTTGGCCCTTGTTCCTGTAACTCGAATCCTAGCTCGGTATATCCCATTTTAATTTTACACCATTGTGAATATTACGCCTTTTTTACTCTCTGATCGAGGTTCTCGTCATTGAAAAATCTTCGTATACTTAATCTGATATGTATATGTTGACATTTAAGAGATATACAATCAAGAAAATCAAGGGAAATGGTGATATATATGCGGATTAGACACCAAAAAAAATACTCAACAAATGGCTACAATTTAAGGAATGTGTTTAGTGACGGCATCAGATTCCTAATTGATGGAGAAAAGGTCTGGGGGGCAAAAAAGCTGCTTCTAGGAGGTTGTCATGTGTTTTCGCTCGACGATTCCATTCTTGGGTGGTTGGTTTGGCCCTAGTTCCTGTAACTCGAATCCTAGCCCGATATATCCCATTTTAATTTTACACCATTGTGAACCCTACGCCTTTTTTACTCTCTGATCGAGGTTCTCGGCATTGAAAAATCTTCGAAAACTAAATCACACGTGTATATGTTGACATTTAAGAGATATACAGTCAAGAAAATCAAGGGCAATGGTGATATATATGTGGATTAGACACCAAAAAAAAACACTCAACAAATGGCTACAATTTAAGGAATGCGTTTAGTGACGGCATCAGATTCCTAATTGATGGAGAAAGGTCTGGTGGCAAGAAAAGCTGCTTCTAGGAGGTTGTCAAGTGTTTTCGCTCGACGATTCCATTCTTGGGTGGTTGGTTTGGCCATTGTTCCTGTAAATCGAATCCTAGCCCGGTATATCTCATTGTAATTTTACTCCATTGTGAACTTTACGCCTTTTTTACACTCTGATCGAGGTTCTCGGCATTGAAAAATCTTCTTAAACTAAATCACATATGGATATGTTGACATTTAAGAGATATACAATCAAAAAAATCAAGGGAAATGGTGATATATATGTGGATTAGACGCCCAAAAAAAATGCTCAACAAATGGCTACAATTTAAGAAATTTGTTTAGTGACGGCATCAGATTCCTAATAGAAGGAGAAAGGTCTGGTGGCAAGAAAAGCTGCTTCTAGAAGGTTGTCAAGTGTTTTCGCTCGACGATTCCATTCTTGGGTGGTTGGTTTGGCCCTTGTTCCTGTATCTCGAATCGTAGCCCGGTATATCTCATTTTAATTTTACACCATTGTGAACCTTACGCCTTTTTTACTCTCTGATCGAGGTTCTCGGCATTGAAAAATCTTGGTAAACTAAATCACACGTGTATATGTTGACATTTAAGAAATATACAGTCAAGAAAATAATGGGCAATGGTGATATATATGCGGATTAGACACCCAAAAAAGCACTCAATAAATGGCTACAATTTAAGGAATGTGTTTAGTGAGGGCATCAGATTCCTAATTGAAGGAGAAAGGTCTGGTGGCAAGAAAAGCTGCTTCTAGGAAGTTGTCAAGGGTTTTCGCTTGTCGATTCCATTCTTGGGAGGTTGGTTTGGCCCTTGTTCATGTAACTCGAATCTTAGCCCGGGATATCACATTTTAATTTTACACCATTGTGAACCTTACGCCTTTTTTACTCTCTGATCGAGGTTCTTGGTATTAAAAAATCTTCGTAAACTAAATCACACGTGTATATGTTGACATTTAAGAGATATAAAGTCAAGAAAATCAAGGGAAACGGTGATATATATGCGGATTAGACACGGAAAAAAAAACACTCAACAAATGGCTACAATTTAAGGAATTTGTTTAGTGACGGCATCAGATTCCTAAATGATGGAGAAAGGTCTGGGGGCAAGAAAAGCTGCTTCTAGGAGGTTGTCATGTGTTTTCGCTCGACGATTCCATTCTTGGGTGGTTGGTTTGGCCGTTGTTCCTATAACTCGAATCCTAGCCCGGTATATCTCATTTTAATTTTACACCATTGTGAACCTTACGCCTTTTTTATTCTCTGATCGAGGTTCTCGGCATTGAAAAATCTTCGTAAACTAAATCACAGGTGTATATGTTCACATTTAAGAGATATACAGTCAAGAAAATCAAGGGCAATGGTGATATATATGCGGATTAGACACAAAAAAAAAACACTCAACAAATGACTACAATTTAAGGAATGTGTTTAGTGACGGCATCAGATTCCTAATTGATAGAGAAAAGGTCTGGGGGCAAGAAAAGCGGCTTCTATTAGGTTGTCATGTGTTTTCGCTCGACGATTCCACTCTTGGGTGGTTGGTTTGGCCCTTGTTCCTGTAACTCGAATCCTAGCCCGGTATATCTCATTGAAAAATCTTCGTAAACTAAATCACAGGTGTATATGTTCACATTTAAGAGATATACAGTCAAGAAAATCAAGGGCAATGGTGATATATATGCGGATTAGACACCAAAAAAAAACTCAATAAATGGCTACAATTTAAGGAATGTGTTTTATGACGGCATCAGAATCCTTATTGATGGAGAAAGGACTTGTGGCAAGAAAAGCTGCTTCTAGAAGGTTGTCAAGTGATTTCGCTCGACGATTCCATTCTTAGGTGGTTGGTTTGGCCCTTGTTCCAGTAACTCCAATCCTAGCCCGATATATCCCATTTTAATTTTACACCATTGCGAACCTTCGCCTTTTTTACTCTCTGATCGAGGTTCTCGGCCTTGAAAAATCTTCGTAAACTAAATCACACATGTATATGTTGACATTTAAGAGATATACAATCAAGAAAATTAAGTGCAATGGTGATATATATGCAGAATACACACAAAAAAAAACACTCAACAAATGGCTACAATTTAAGGATTGTGTTTAGTGAAGACATCAGATTCCTAATTGATGTAGAAAGATCAGGTGGCAAGAAAAGCTGCTTCTAGGAGGTTGTCAAGTGTTTTCGCTCGACGATTCCATTCTTGGGGGTTAGTTTGGCCCTTGTTCCTGTAACTCGAATCCTAGCCCGGTATATCCCATTTTAATTTTACACCATTGTGAACCTTACGCCTTTTTTACTCTCTGATCGAGGTTCTCGGCATTGAAAAATCTTCGTAGACTAAATCACACGTGTATATGTTGACATTTAAGAGATATAAGGTCAAGAAAATCAAGGGAAATGGTGATATATATTCGGATTAGACACAAAAAAAAACACTCAACAAATGGCTATAATTTAAGGAATGTGTTTAGTGACGGCATCAGATTCCTAATTGATGGAGAAAAGTCTGGTGGCAAGAAAAGCTGCTTCTAGGTGGTTGTCAAGTGTTTTCATTCGACAATTCCATTCTTAGGTGGTTGGTTTGGCCCTTATTCCTGTAACTCGAATATTAGCCCGGTATATCCTATTTTAATTTTACACCATTCTGATCCTTACGCCTTTTTTACTGATCGAGGTTCTTGGCATTGAAAAATCTTCGTATACTAAATCACACGTGTATATGTTGACATTTAAGAGTTATACAGTCAAGAAAATCAAGGGCAATGGTGATATATATGCGGATTAGACACCAAAAAAAACACTTAACAAAGGGCTACAATTTAAGGAATGTGTTTAGTGACGGCGTCAGATTCCTAATTGAATGAGAAAGGTCTGGTGGCAAGAAAAGCTGCTTCTAGAAGGTTGTCAAGTGTTTTCGCTTGACGATTCCATTCTTGGGTGGTTGGTTTGGCCCGTATTCCTGTAACTCGAATCCTAGCCCGGTATATCCCATTTTAATTTTACAACATTGTGAACCTTACGCCTTTTTTAATCTCTGATCGAGGTTCTCGGCATTGAAAAATCTTCTTAAACTAAATCACACATGTATATGTTGACATTTAAGAGATATACAATCAAGAAAATTAAGGGCAATGGTGATATATATGCAGATTAGACACCAAAAAAAAAAAACACTCAACAAATGGCTACAATTTAAGGAATGTGTTTAGTGACGGCATCAGATTCCTAATTGATGTAGAAAGATCTGGTGGCAAGAAAACCTATTTATAGGAGGTTGTCAAGTGTTTTCGCTCGACGATTCCTTTCTTGAAGGTTAGTTTGGCCCTTGGTCCTGTAACTCGAATCCTAGCCCGGTATATCCCCTTTTAATTTTACACCATTGTGAAGTTTACGCCTTTTTTACTCTCTGATCGAGGTTCTCGGCATTGAAAAATCTTCGTAGACTAAATCACACGTGTATATGTTGACATTTAAGAGATATATAGTCAAGAAAATCAAGGGCAATGGTGATATATATGTGGAATAGACACAAAAAAAACACTCAACAAATGGCTACAATTTAAGGAGTGTGTTTAGTGACGGAATCAGATTCCTAATTGATGGAGAAAAGTCTAGTGGCAAGAAAAGCAGCTTCTAGGAGGTTGTCAAGTGTTTTCGCTCAACAATTCCATTCTTGGGTGGATGATTTGGCGCTTATTCCTGTAACTCGAATCCTAGCCCGGTATATCCCATTTTAATTTTACACCATTGTGAACCTTACTCCACTACAAGAAAACTGGGTTTTTAGTACGCGCAAAAGCGTCCTAAAATGCTATTTTATAGGACCTTTCATTTAATAGGACTAACGGTAAAAGCGTTTCATGTAAAGGGGTCGTAATAAGTCCCGGAACTAAAAAAGCGTCCTAACATCTCAAATAAGATTATGAAACCAATTTTATGGTCGCGTAATGTCTTTGAACAACCAAAATAGTGTCCTAATAAAAACATATTAGGACACTTTTACGATGTTCTAATATGTGCTTACATACTTTTAATCTTTTGATACACTTACAAGCGTCCTTAGAAATTAATTGATAGGACCCTTATGATGTAACATTATAGCTAAATTAGTACCAAGAAAAGGGTCCTAATATACCAAATAAGATTATGAAACCAATTTTATGGTCGCATAATATGTCTATAGACAACTTAAATAGCGTCCTAAAAAGAACATATTATGACACTTTTACATTGTTCTAAAATGTGATTACCTATTTTTAATCTTTTGATACACATACAAGCGTCCTTAAAAATTAATTTATAGGACCCTTATGATGTAACGTTATAGCTACTTTAATATCAAGAAAATTGTCCTAATATCCCGAATAAGATTATAAAACCAATTTTATATACAGACTATCAACATATAACATCCAAATAGTTATTGTATAACATCAAGTAATGAAAGAAATAAAACTTCATTATATTTCAAATAAGCATGTTCATAACAAAAACACTAACCATAAATAAGTTATAACATTATCTGACATAAAGTCTTAACATTTGATAAAGAAACTAAAGCAATTAAAGAAATAAGAAGCATAAAATCTTGAGTCACCATGCGTCCTCAATCCTCATGGATTACCTACAAATAAACCACCCATGTATAAGCATTAAGTTCCATGATATTAAAATTATTTGTATCACAAGTTTAACAAATATATACTATGATGAATGGATAGGGCCATGCGATGGATACACTAATACAATCTTGAATTGTAGAAAATAAACCATATGGTCATACCAAGTTTTCATCTTTTTATTGGTACTTAACATTTACCTCACACCATTCTGGTTCAATCTCTGTACCACCAACTAGATCCTTTGGGTCAAAGCTCTAGACCCTCCCTCTTGCTACAGTCTCGGTAGAGTTTAGAATGCTTTTGAGGAAAACTTTAGCTACGACTTAGATTTAGTTAAAAGAAACAATTACTAGATAAACAACCTATACCAATTAAATAAATCTACTAATTAATTAGTTATTTTTTCTAAACAGCAAAAACGCAAAAAAAAGAACGGTGGGTCAAAAGTTTACTAGTTTAAATCATGACTAATTTAGACCACTAGTTTAACACTAAAATCTATACAAGTTTTATCTCTAATATAACAATCAACAGGACTATGCTTGTTTTTTTTTATAAGTTTACAAACTGTAATATGTTTAAACTAGCAACGATTATGTCATCTTCTTCATTTTTCTTAAACAAAGAACAACAATCAGAACATGAAACGACCACTGTTATTACATCTCGTTTTCAATTAAATATAGTTGCAACTTACTTGATACATATATATATAAAAAGAAGGTAAAGCAAATGGATTGAAGGAAGAGGGTATACCGAGAACGAGTATATATAAAAAGAAGGTAAAGCAAATGGATTGAAGGAAGAGGGTATACCGAGAACGAGTGAAGCGATCTTCGCCGTAACTTCGGATGGCCCCGGCGAGTTCCGAATGCTCTGGCGACGGGTTGCAGGTGACGAGAGAGAGTGGGAGAGATAGGGAGAGGTTGTATTTGTGTGAGGGTGTCGAATAGAATAAGTGCATCTAATATTGTTATGAAACCTTGCAAAGTTTCCATAAGGGATTTATGGTAATGATTGAAGATTATACCAGTTTTGGCTGGAGATTATGTCCAGATTCGTGATGGTACAAGAATGAAACGCGTTCTGGGAATTAATCAATATATGGAAACATAGCCAAGATGTTCGCTGGCAAGTGTTTTTGGGCGGCAATGTAAAAGAGATAAAATGGAACGATAAGTTAAAATGATTATAAGATGAGTTTTGATAAATTAACATGTATTGGTGGAGTGGTATATGTGTTACGACTTGAGACTGTGGGGTATGAAGCGGGGGTTAGGGCGTGTGTTAGCTGAAAACGCCCAAGCTACCACCCCGGGTGGGCTTGGGTTTGGGCGTGGCCCATGGGGCGTGAGTTTAAGACCGGGCGTTGGGCATGCCTAGCGGTCTTACGTGGCCGGCTCCTATTCGCTTGTTGGCTAGGTCATAATGGGCTACATTTAAAATTCAAATTATATCCGTTTGGCCAAGCCAAGCGGTTCACCCACCCACCCAGCTGTCCACATCGCTATATATATAACCCCCAACCCCACCGGCTGTCCACCGCTACCCCAACCCAAACACACTTGATCGAACCCGCTACCCACACACACTTGATCGATGGCCTCTTGGACATATGAGGAAGCCTACTACGACAGCGTCCCGGGCGGTGAGATAAGTCACGAAGACCGGGTGGCGGTGGCCAACATCGAGTTCCGGGGCAAGGAGCGGAAGCCGTTCGACAAGTTCGGCCTTTTCGAAATCTACCACGCGGGCTAGCTACGCCCCGCCATACCCAACGGACACGTCATTCACCAGCCGGGAGGGGGGGGGGGCTCGAACTCCATGTGTCAACCCATGCCCCAAACCCCCGCCCCATAGGGATGGCAATGGGTCGGGTTCGTGCCGGGTATTGGTAATCCCATACCCATACCCGGTTGTAAAATCGTGACCCATACCCGACCCAATACCTGTCGGGTATATGTCGGGTAATTACCCATCGGGTACCGCGTATACCCGAGGGTATCGGGTATACCCATTAGTTTGTTAAAAGATATACATTGGGATTTTCAAATACATTTTTTACTATTATAATTATTATATAATTTTATTTATGCAACAACTTTTATAAATTAAAATATACATTACATACATGCAACATCTTTTATAAATTAAAATATACATTACATACATATAAGTTTTAGCATAAATTAATAATAACTTTATAATATTTATCCACTTTTATATATATATATATATATATATATATATATATATATATATATATATATATATATATATATTTCACAACATACAAAATATAAATACTATCATCAAATACATATGCTAAAAGAAAATTTATTTTTTCACATTATGAACATACTAAAATAAATCACTAATAGATAAGAGTTAATAGAAAATAAAAATATAAATTAAAAACTTCGGGTGTATGATCGGGTATATAGTTCGGGAAAACGGGTATGTGTTTTCGGGTAATTGGGTCGGGTATCCCCTAATCCCATACCCGACCCATACCCGCGAAAATTTTTAAAACTAATCTCATACCCGGCCTAATACCCGTCGGGTATCGGATATACCCGTCCCATTTGTGTCGGGTTTCGGGTATACCCGTCGGACTCGGGTATTTTTGCCATCCCTACCGCCCCACGATACCTCACGGTATATCATAGGATGAGACCCTGGTTTGATCCCGCCGTCCACCCTTTTTTGTATTCAGCTTCTATTTTCAAATATTATAAATGTCACAAACAGTCCCTGCACTATAAGTTTGTCATAATTACTAAATTTGTTCTCATTATTTGAATAAGGGTCCATGTTCTTATTTATATCTTTAAGCAATTCAATATATATTTATATACATTGTGGATACATATTATTTACCAATTCGTGCACGTATATGTGTTTTGGAATATAATGTACATACATATTTTTGTATAAGTAACTAAGATCTCCCGATTGCAGTGATTATTTGGATCCAAGATTATAGAGAAATAAAACTCGAAAATTTTTTAAAACGGGTCGGATTTTGGGAACTCATTTTTGACGAATGTTACATAAACGTCCTATAAAACTTATATTTTACGACTCAAATATCAAGTGTCCTATTACGGTGTATTATAATAACACAATAATGATTAAGCATCTTATAAAGGTTAAAGTTATATGACCCTAGTGTCAAGTGTCCTATTAAGTTATGTTATAATAGAACTCTAGCGAATAAGTGTCCTATAAAACTGATGTTTTATGACTCAAATATCAGGTGTCCTATTACAGTGTATTATAATAACACCACAATGATTAAGCGTCCTATAAAGGTTAAATTTATAAGACCCAAGTGTCAAGTATCTTTTTAAGTTATATTATAATAAAACTCTAGCGAATAAGCGTCCTATAAAACTAATGTTTTATGACTCAAATTTCAAGTGTCCTATTACGGTGTATTATAATAACACCACAATGATTAAGTGTCCTATAAAGTTTAAAGTTATAAGACCCAAGTGTCAAGTGTCCTATTAAGTTAAGTTCTAATATGACTTCGACTAGAAAGGGTCCTATAACACTGAACATTTATGACTTAACTACAACGTGTCCTATTAAGTTATATTATAATAGGACCCAAGATGATCAAGTGTCCTAATACAGTACCACATAATGGGACACTAATAATTAAATGTCTTATAAAGTACTTTATTAGGATATACATTTTAAGTGTCCTATTAAATTATATGATAATAGGACCCAAAAAAATCATCCATCCTATTAAACAGTTTTTTAGGACACCGGTTTAGTAGAGTATATTATAAAAGAATCCCAAAAGTTAATTAGTCCTATTAAATAGTTTTTTAGGACCCTCTTTTACAAGCGTCCCACAAAAAAGGTCCTAAAAAACCATTTTTGTTGTAGTGCTCCTTTTTTACTCTCTGATCGAGGTTCTCGGCATTGAAAAATCTTCCTAAACTAAATCACACATTTATATGTTGACATTTAAGAGATATACAATCAAGAAAATTAAGGGCAATGGTGATATATATGCAGATTAGACACCAAAAAAAAAAAACACTCAACAAATGGCTACAATTTAAGGAATGTGTTTAGTGACGGCATCAGATTCCTAATTGATGTAGAAAGATCTGGTGGCAAGAAAACCTACTTATAGGAGGTTGTCAAGTGTTTTCGCTCGACGATTCCTTTCTTGAAGGTTAGTTTGGCCCTTGTTCCTGTAACTCGAATCCTAGCCCGGTATATCCCATTTTAATTTTACACCATTGTGAAGTTTACGCCTTTTTTACTCTCTGATCGAGGTTCTCGGCATTGAAAAATCTTCGTAGACTAAATCACACGTGTATATGTTGACATTTAAGAGATATATAGTCAAGAAAATCAAGGGCAATGGTGATATATATGTGGAATAGACACAAAAAAAACACTCAACAAATGGCTACAATTTAAGGAGTGTGTTTAGTGACGGAATCAGATTCCTAATTGATGGAGAAAAGTCTGGTGGCAAGAAAAGCTGCTTCTAGGAGGTTGTCAAGTGTTTTCGCTCGACAATTCCATTCTTGGGTGGATGATTTGGCTCTTATTCCTGTAACTCGAATCCTAGCCCGGTATATCCCATTTTAATTTTACACCATTGTGAACCTTACGCCTTTTTTACTCTCTGATCGAGGTTCACGGCATTGAAAAATCTTCGTAGACTAAATCACACGTGTATATGTTGACATTTAAGAGATATAAGGTCAAGAAAATCAAGGGAAATGGTGATATATATTCGGATTAGACACAAAAAAAAAAACACTCAACAAATGGCTATAATTTAAGGAATGTGTTTAGTGACGGCATCAGATTCCTAATTGATGGAGAAAAGTCTGGTGGCAAGAAAAGCTGCTTCTAGGAGGTTGTCAAGTGTTTTCATTCGACAATTCCATTCTTAGATGGTTGGTTTGGCCCTTATTCCTCTAACTCGAATATTAGCCCGGTATATCCTATTTTAATTTTACACCATTCTGATCCTTACGCCTTTTTTACTGATCGAGGTTCTTGGCATTGAAAAATCTTCGTATACTAAATCACACGTGTATATGTTGACATTTAAGAGTTATACAGTCAAGAAAATCAAGGGCAATGGTGATATATATGCGGATTAGACACCAAAAAAAACACTTAACAAAGGGCTACAATATAAGGAATGTGTTTAGTGACGGCATCAGATTCCTAATTGAATGAGAAAGGTCTGGTGGAAAGAAAAGCTGCTTCTAGAAGGTTGTCAAGTGTTTTCGCTTGACGATTCCATTCTTGGGTGGTTGGTTTGGCCCGTATTCCTGTAACTCGAATCCTAGCCCGGTATATCCCATTTTAATTTTACAACATTGTGAACCTTACGCCTTTTTTAATCTCTGATCGAGGTTCTCGGCATTGAAAAAACTTCGAAAACTAAATCACACATGTATATGTTGACATATAAGAGTTATACAGTCAAGAAAATCAAGGGAAATGGTGATATATATGCGGATTAGACACCAAAAAAAACACTCAACAAATGGTTACAATTTAAGGAATGCGTTTAGTGACGGCATCAGATTCCTAATTGATGGAGAAAGGTCCGGTGGAAAGAAACGCTGCTTCTAGGAGATTGTCAAGTGTTTTCGCTCGACGATTCCATTCTTGGGTGGTTGGTTTGGCCCTTGTTCCTCTAACTCGAATCCTAGCCCGGTATATCCCATTTTAATTTTACACCATTGTGAACCTTACGCATTTTTTACTCTCTTATCGAGGTTCTCGGCATTGAAAAATCTTGGTAAACTAAATCGCACGTTTATATGTTGACATTTAAGAGATATACAGTCAGGAAAGTCATGGGCAATGGTGACATATATGCGGATTAGACACCAAAAAAAAAACACTCAACAAGTGGCTACAATTTAAGGAATGTGTTTAGTGACGGCATCTGATTCCTAGTGGCAAGAAAAGCTGCTTCTAGGAGGTTGTCAAGTGTTTTCGCTCGACGATTCAATTCTTGGGTGGTTGGTTTGGCCCTTGTTCCTGTAACTCGAATCCTAGCCCGGTATATCCCATTTTAATTTTACACCATTGTGAACCTTACGCCTTTTTTACTCTCTGATCGAGGTTCTCGGCATTGAAAAATCTTCGTATACTAAATCACACGTGTATATGTTGACATTTAAGAGATACATAGTCAAGAAAATCAAGGGCAATGGTGATATATATGCGGATTAGACACCAAAAAAAACACTCAACAAATGGCTACAATTTAAGGAATGTGTTTAGTGACGGCATCAGATTCCTAAATGATGGAGAAAGGTCTGGTGGCGAGAAAAGCTGCTTCTAGGAAGTTGTCAATTGTTTTCGCTCGACGATTCCATTCTTGGGTGGTTGGTTTGGCCCTTGTTCCTGTAACTCGAATCCTAGCACGTTATATCCCATTTTAATTTTACACCATTATGAACCTTACGCCTTTTTTACTCTCTGATAGAGGTTCTCGACATTGATAAATCTTTGTAAACTAAATCACACGAGTATATGTTGACATTTACGAGATCTACAGTCAAGAAAATCAAGGGCAATGGTGATATATATGCGGATTGGACACCAAAAAAACACTCAACAAATGGCTGCAATTTAAGGAATGTGTTTAGTGATGCCATCAGATTCCTAATTGATGGAGAAAGGTCTGGTGGCAAGAAAAGCTGCTTCTAGAAGGTTGTCAAGTGTTTTCGCTTGATGATTCCATTCTTGGATAGTTGGTTTGTGTAACACCCCGAAAACGGGTTTGGTAATCAAATTCCGTTAATACTGAAAGACGGGTGAAATACCGTTAGTGGTAAAATTTAACCCGTTGAATATTAGGACTTAAATAAATAATCCTAATATTAACTAAAAGGTGAATAAAAGCTTTTAATGAAATGAAATTTAAAAGAGGCTGAGTAACGGGATTTAAAATAAACTTAGTCATAGATTCCTCGTACCCACTAATTTAATTAGGAATGTTTAACCTAGTTAATAAGTGGGGAATATTGTTAGAAATAAGTAGGTTGTGCCCTACTTAATTAACTAACCAAACATGAGGGGCCAAAATGGGATAACTTGAAAATGGTTTTATTAAACTAAATAAAATAACACAACACACACACACAAGAGTGTGTGGTGCGTGTTCTGGTTCGACCAGGAAGGGGCTCCAAGGAGCAAGAACCCTAACTCAACCAAATCCATCAAATTGAAGGTCAAATCTAGCCCGAATCGGATGCATGAACACATATTAATGATCACCTAGTCATGGGGATCACAAGGTATGTTGAATTTTATGATTTAGTGATACTTTGAGATTATGATGAACAATCATAATCGAAATTCTGGAATGAATATTGAATCTATGAGTGCTATTGTGTTGAAATCTTTGTTTAGAAACAAACCCTAGTTGAAAACTTGGAGAATTGGTGTTAAAACTAGGGATTTGATAATTAACCTATTATGTGCTAAGAGGGTTTTGATTATGTAGTGAAGATGATGGTTTACACATGTTTAAAATCATCATAGTTGCTAGTAGAAACAAGATACTTGAACAATTTGCAAGTTTGAGTGTTGAACATACATGACTTGAGATGGGTTTTTATGATATGATGATGTTAGTGTCAAACTTGTGATTAGAATCATCATATTAGTTAGTAAGACAAACTACTTGAACAATTTAGGTGTTTGGATACATAAATCATATTTACCATGAAATGGGTTGTTATATGATATAAAAGAATTGATGTTAAGATCGTGATATAGATGCTTGAAATCATGTTACCTAGTTGTAAAAAGTGTAAAAACAATGTATGCACATTAGGTGTTTGTTAAAATGCCTAAATGAAAACTAAAGTGTTAAAATTAGAGTGAAAATGTGCAATGAATAAGTTGATAAGTCGATTGACCTTAAAAAGTCAAATCGACCAAGCGTATGATCGGATGGTAAATTCGATATAAGAAGAGTAGGATGGAATAGTCGTAAATGATTATGACTAACCTAACCATCTTACAATTACAATGATAGTTTGACGCTTGGCAAGCTAGGTGAAGGCTTGGGGAAGGAAGCGGGTCAAACGAAGCAAGAATGACGGAAAAGCATAATTCGGATGCAAGGTAAGTATAGCTTACACTAGTCTTAAATTGTGGAATATTTTCTTATCATATAAATTATGAATGGGATATCTAAACAATTGAAATATGATGTTCCGTCGTGTAGTCGAACGGAACAAGAAAATCAAAGATGAAAGAAACCATAATAATGGTTAAAAAGAAGTAAATCGATAATTTGGTCATATTATGTCGAAAGCAATAAACGGTTTATAAGTAAAATGACCGTACGGTGTTAAACGGAACGAGTCATGTAGATGAGATGATAATAAACATCATCTCGCATAGATAAACAACCATTTCGGCCAAACGGGTCAAAAGGTGTAGACATCACCTTTTGACAATATCGACTAATGATTCTTTTGTCGAGTTATATGCTTACAGGAATAGATATCCAATGGATACCTTCATCGTTCTTAATTAGAAATTATAAGGCAAGGTATTAAAACCGGGTAATAAGTTGATCTGAGCCAGGTACGTATTATAGATAAACTTATAAATTAGAACTTGAAGTTCTATGAGAGTTAGGCAAAGTAAAAAGGACATTCGGTTACCTAAAAAGGTAAACCGAAGGATTTAAATTATAGACAGAGTGTTTTGAAAATAAGATTTGGTTAAAAACGAGATTTTGGGCGTACATGGCTTAAGCAAGCCCTTTGTTGTAAAAGAAGGGTTAAAAATGACCAAAACGCCCTTGTAAGCAAAATTAAGCAAACAACCCTTAGAAGTCGTTTGAAACCGAGTTTTATAATCAAGTTAATACTTAGAATAAGTCTAATAGCGTAAGATGTAAATCCTTGGTCAAAAGACTCTATATGAGCCTTTGTCGTAAATTGATAATCCGAAGGGTAAAACTCGGATTAAATAGATCGTCACATTAAAACCATCACTAATATAGATGTGATGGAAGGTCATTTGATAACTAATGTGGAAATAAAATGCTAGAAAGAAATGGGTGTGAGTTATGCATAAAAGTTGCTTAAATGTCCTTAACGGGTCAAAATAAGCACTTGAGTAAAAGCGGGTTTAAAATGCGTAGGAAACCCGTGGTTTGAGTCAAATATAATAGGCGATATAGAAATTTAAAAGGTTCACGAGAATTTGGGATCAAACAAATAAGTTTGTTTGATAATTACATGAATGGGTCAATTTTTGGTAAAAGAGTAATAAGCCGAAGACTTAAAAGTCTTCAATTTTATCAAGCCGGATGTCGGATTTTAACTCCATATGATGGAGAATTAAATTACAATCATGTAGGAAAAAACGGTAGGTCAAACGGATAAGCGGTTTGAAAGATACGGAAGTTTTCGTATCAGAAACGGCAAAATGGAAAGCTGGAATGCAGGGGCCACCGTAAGTTACGGTGGAGATGAAAAAGCTACGGTAGATTCCCCCTGTTTTACGGTGGGGGAACTTATATTCAGAGGCCACCGTAACTTACGGTGCCACCGTAAGTTACGGTGGAGGTCAGGTTGAAATTTTTGTTTTTGTTATCAATTGTTTCTCGGACTCGTTTAGACACGTTTTAAGCCCTGTATGACTAAAGCATTTCATGTTTATGAAATGTAGGTACACCTTGGATGCCGGAAGACGATCAAGCTCAACGAAGAACCGAACACGATACAGTTACATGCTTCCGCACTTTGCCACGTTGTAAATTTTAAACAACGAATTTCGATCACGTTATGTAGAATAAATTATAATTTGTAAAAGTTTTAATAAACCCGTATTTCCAAATGTTTATGTAATCTTAATTACATGATTGTTTTTCGTAAAATATACGTTAAACCTTGAATAATAAGAACGGGTGTTACAGTTTGGCCCTTATTCCCGTAACTCGAATCCTAGCCCGGTATATCCCATTTTAATTTTACACCATTGTGAACCTTATTCCTTTTTTACTCTCTGATCGAGGTTCTCGACATTGATAAATCTTTGTAAACTAAATCACACGTGTATATGTTGACATTTAAGAGATATACAGTCAAGAAAATCAAGGCAACGGTGATATATATGCGGATTAGACACAAAAAAAACACTCAATAAATGGCTACAATTTAAGGAATGTGTTTAGTGATGGCATCAGATTCCTAATTGATGGAGAAAGGTCTGGTGGCAAGAAAAGCTGCTTCTAGGAGGTTGTCAAGTGTTTTCGCTCGACGATTCCATTCTTGGGTGGTTGGTTTGCCTTGTTCCTGTAACTCGAATCCTAGCCCGGTATATCCCATTTTAATTTTACACCATTGTGAACCATACGCCTTTTTTACTGTCTGATCGAGGTTCTCGGCATTGAAAAATCTTCGTAAACTAAATCACACGTGTATATGTTGACATTTAAGAGATATACAGTCAAGAAAATCATGGGCAATGGTGATATAAATGCGGATTAGACACCAAAAAAAACACTAAACAAATGGTTACAATTTAAGGAATGTGTTTAGTGACGGCATCAGATTCCTAATTGATGGAGAAAGGTCTGGTGGCAAGAAAAGCTGCTTCTAGGAGGTTGTCAAGTGTTTTCGCTCGACGATTCCATTCTTGGGTAGTTGGTTTGGCCCTTGTTCCTGTAACTCGAATCCTAGCCCGGTATATCCCATTTTCATTTTAAACCATTGTGAACCTTACGCCTTTTTTACTCTCTGATCGATGTTCTCGGCATTGAAAATCTTTGTAAACTAAATCACACGTGTAAATGTTGACATTTAAGAGATATATAGTCAAGAAAATCAAGGGCAATGGTGATATATATGCGGATTAGACACCAAAAAAAAAACACTCAACAAATGGCTACAATTTAAGAAATGTGTTTAGAGACGACATCAGATTTCTAATTGATGGAGAAAGGTCTGGTGGTAAGAAAAGCTGCTTCTAGGAGGTTGTCAAGTGTTTTCGCTCAACGATTCAATTCTTGGGTGGATGGTTTGGCCCTTGTTCCTGTAACTCGAATCCTAGCCCGGTATATCCCATTTTAATTTTACACCATTGTGAACCTTACACCTTTTTTACTCTCTGATCGAGGTTCTCGGCATTGAAAAATCTTGGTAAACTAAATCACACGTGTATACGTTGACATTTAAGAGATATACAGTTAAGAAAATCAAGTGCAATGGTGATATATATGCGGATTAGACACAAAAAAACACTCAACAAATGGCTACAATTTAAGAAATGTTTTTAGTGACGACATCAGATTCCTAATAGATGGAGAAAGGTCTGGTGGAAAGAAAAGCTGCTTCTAGGAGGTTGTCAAGTGTTTTCGCTCGACGATTCCATTCATAGGTGATTTGTTTGGCCCTTGTTCCTGTAAATCGAATCCTAGCCCGGTATATCACATTTTAAATTTACACCATTGTGAACCTTACGTCTTTTTTACTCTCTGATCGAGGTTCTCGACATTGATAAATCTTCGTAAACTATATCACACGTGTATATGTTGACATTTAAGAGATCTACAGTGAAGAAAATCAAGGGAAATGGTGATATATATGAGGATTAGATACAAAAAAAAAACACTCAATAAATGGCTACAATTTAAGGAATGTGTTTAGTGACGGCAACAGATTTCTAATTGATGGAGAAAGTCTGGTGGCAAGAAAAGCTGCTTCTAGGAGGTTGTCAAGTGTTTTCGCTCAACGATTCCATTCTTGGGTCGTAGGTTTGGCCCTTATTCCCGTAACTCGAATCCTAGCCCGGTATATCCCATTTTAATTTTTCACCATTGTGAACCTTATGCCTTTTTTACTCTCTGATCGAGGTTCTCGGCATTGAAAAATCTTCATAAACTAAATCACACGTGTATATGTTGACATTTAAGAGATATACAGTCCAGAAAAACAAGGCAACGGTGATATATATGCGGATTTAACAAAAAAAAAACACTCAATAAATGGCTACAATTTAAGGAATGTGTTTAGTGACGGCATCAGATTCCTAATTGATGGAGAAAGGTCTGGTGGCAAGAAAAGCTGCATCTAGGAGGTCATCAAGTGTTTTCGCTCGACGATTCCATTCTTTGTTGGTTGGTTTGCCTTGTTCCTGTAACTCGAATCCTAGCCCGGTATATCCCATTTTAATTTTACACCATTGTGAACCATACGCCTTTTTTACTGTCTGATCGAGGTTCTCGGCATTGAAAAATCTTCGTAAACTAAATCACACGTGTATATGTTGACATTTAAGAGATATGCAGTTAAGAAAATCAAGGGTAATGATGATATATATGCGGATTAGACACAAAAAAAAACACTCAACAAATGGCTACAATTTAACGAATGTTTTTAGTGACGACATTAGATTCCTAATTGATAGAGAATGGTCAGATGGCAAGAAAAGCTGCTTCTAGGAGGTTGTCATGTGTTTTCGCTCGACGATTCCATTCTTGGGTGGTTGGTTTGCCCTTGTTCCTCTAACTCGAATCCTAGCCCGGTATACTCCATTTTAATTTTACACCGTTGTGAACCTTACTCATTTTTTACTCTCAGATCAAGGTTCTCGGCATTGAAAAATCTTCATAAACTAAATCACACGTGTATTTGTTGACATTTAAGAGATATGCAGTCAAGAAAATCAAGGCAACGATGATATATATGCGGATTAGACACAAAAAAAAAACACTCAATAAATGGCTACAATTTAAGGAATGTGTTTAGTGATGGCATCAGATTCCTAATTGATGGAGAAAGGGCTGGTGGCAAGAAAAGCTGCATCTAGGAGGTCATCAAGTGTTTTCGCTCGACGATTCCATTCTTGGGTGGTTGGTTTGCCTTGTTCCTGTAACTCGAATCCTAGCCCGGTATATCCCATTTTAATTTTACACCATTGTGAACCATACGCCTTTTTTACTGTCTGATCGAGGTTCTCGGCATTGAAAAATCTTCGTAAACTAAATCACACGTGTATATGTTGACATTTAAGAGATATGCAGTCAAGAAAATCAAGGGTAATGGTGATATATATGCGGATTAGACACAAAAAAAAACACTCAACAAATGGCTACAATTTAACGAATGTTTTTAGTGACGACATTAGATTCCTAATTGATAGAGAATGGTCAGATGGCAAGAAAAGCTGCTTCTAGGAGGTTGTCATGTGTTTTCGCTCGACGATTCCATTCTTGGGTGGTTGGTTTGCCCTTGTTCCTCTAACTCGAATCCTAGCCCGGTATACTCCATTTTAATTTTACACCGTTGTGAACCTTACTCATTTTTTACTCTCTGATCAAGGTTCTCGGCATTGAAAAATCTTCATAAACTAAATCACACGTGTATTTGTTGACATTTAAGAGATATGCAGTCAAGAAAATCAAGGCAACGATGATATATATGCGGATTAGACACAAAAAAAAACACTCAATAAATGGCTACAATTTAAGGAATGTGTTTAGTGATGGCATCAGATTCCTAATTGATGGAGAAAGGGCTGGTGGCAAGAAAAGCTGCTTCTAGGAGGTTGTCAAGTGTTTTCGCTCGACGATTCCATTCTTGGGTAGTTGGTTTGGCCCTTGTTCCTGTAACTCGAATCCTAGCCCGGTATATCCCATTTTCATTTTAAACCATTGTGAACCTTACGCCTTTTTTACTCTCTGATCGATGTTCTCGGCATTTAAAATCTTTGTAAACTAAATCACACGTGTAAATGTTGACATTTAAGAGATATATAGTCAAGAAAATCAAGGGCAATGGTGATATATATGCGGATTAGACACCAAAAAAAAAACACTCAACAAATGGCTACAATTTAAGAAATGTGTTTAGAGACGACATCAGATTTCTAATTGATGGAGAAAGGTCTGGTGGTAAGAAAAGCTGCTTCTAGGAGGTTGTCAAGTGTTTTCGCTCAACGATTCAATTCTTGGGTGGATGGTTTGGCCCTTGTTCCTGTAACTCGAATCCTAGCCCGGTATATCCCATTTTAATTTTACACCATTGTGAACCTTACACCTTTTTTACTCTCTGATCGAGGTTCTCGGCATTGAAAAATCTTGGTAAACTAAATCACACGTGTATACGTTGACATTTAAGAGATATACAGTTAAGAAAATCAAGTGCAATGGTGATATATATGCGGATTAGACACAAAAAAACACTCAACAAATGGCTACAATTTAAGAAATGTTTTTAGTGACGACATAAGATTCCTAATAGATGGAGAAAGGTCTGGTGGAAAGAAAAGCTGCTTCTAGGAGGTTGTCAAGTGTTTTCGCTCGACGATTCCATTCTTAGGTGATTTGTTTGGCCCTTGTTCCTGTAACTCGAATCCTAGCCCGGTATATCACATTTTAAATTTACACCATTGTGAACCTTACGTCTTTTTTACTCTCTGATCGAGGTTCTCGACATTGATAAATCTTCGTAAACTATATCACACGTGTATATGTTGACATTTAAGAGATCTACAGTGAAGAAAATCAAGGGAAATGGTGATATATATGAGGATTAGATACAAAAAAAAAACACTCAATAAATGGCTACAATTTAAGGAATGTGTTTAGTAACGGCAACAGATTTCTAATTGATGGAGAAAGTCTGGTGGCAAGAAAAGCTGCTTCTAGGAGGTTGTCAAGTGTTTTCGCTCAACGATTCCATTCTTGGGTCGTAGGTTTGGCCCTTATTCCCGTAACTCGAATCCTAGCCCGGTATATCCCATTTTAATTTTTCACCATTGTGAACCTTATGCCTTTTTTACTCTCTGATCGAGGTTCTCGGCATTGAAAAATCTTCATAAACTAAATCACACGTGTATATGTTGACATTTAAGAGATATACAGTCCAGAAAAACAAGGCAACGGTGATATATATGCGGATTTAACAAAAAAAAAACACTCAATAAATGGCTACAATTTAAGGAATGTGTTTAGTGACGGCATCAGATTCCTAATTGATGGAGAAAGGTCTGGTGGCAAGAAAAGCTGCATCTAGGAGGTCATCAAGTGTTTTCGCTCGACGATTCCATTCTTTGTTGGTTGGTTTGCCTTGTTCCTGTAACTCGAATCCTAGCCCGGTATATCCCATTTTAATTTTACACCATTGTGAACCATACGCCTTTTTTACTGTCTGATCGAGGTTCTCGGCATTGAAAAATCTTCGTAAACTAAATCACACGTGTATATGTTGACATTTAAGAGATATGCAGTCAAGAAAATCAAGGGTAATGGTGATATATATGCGGATTAGACACAAAAAAAAACACTCAACAAATGGCTACAATTTAACGAATGTTTTTAGTGACGACATTAGATTCCTAATTGATAGAGAATGGTCAGATGGCAAGAAAAGCTGCTTCTAGGAGGTTGTCATGTGTTTTCGCTCGACGATTCCATTCTTGGGTGGTTGGTTTGGCCTTGTTCCTCTAACTCGAATCCTAGCCCGGTATACTCCATTTTAATTTTACACCGTTGTGAACCTTACTCATTTTTTACTCTCTGATCAAGGTTCTCGGCATTGAAAAATCTTCATAAACTAAATCACACGTGTATTTGTTGACATTTAAGAGATATGCAGTCAAGAAAATCAAGGCAACGATGATATATATGCGGATTAGACACAAAAAAAAACACTCAATAAATGGCTACAATTTAAGGAATGTGTTTAGTGATGGCATCAGATTCCTAATTGATGGAGAAAGGGCTGGTGGCAAGAAAAGCTGCTTCTAGGAGGTTGTCAAGTGTTTTCGCTCGACGATTCCATTCTTGGGTGGTTGGTTTGCCTTGTTCCTGTAACTCGAATCCTAGCCCGGTATATCCCATTTTAATTTTACACCATTGTGAACCATACGCCTTTTTTACTGTCTGATCGAGGTTCTCGGCATTGAAAAATCTTCGTAAACTAAATCACACATGTATATGTTGACATTTAAGAGATATACAGTCAAGAAAATCAAGGGCAACGGTGATATATATGCGTATTAGACACCAAAAAAAAGCACTCAACAAATAGCTACAATTGAAGAAATGTGTTTAGTGAAGACATGAGATTTCTAATTGATGGAGAAAGGTCTGGTGGTAAGAAAAGCTGCTTCTAGGAGGTTGTCAAGTGTTTTCGCTCGACGACTCCATTTTTGGGTGGTTGGTTTGGCCCTTCTTCCTGCAACTCAAGTCCTAGCCCGGTATATCCCATTTTAATTTTACACCATTGTGAACCTTACGCCTTTTTTAATCTCTGCTCAAGGTTCTCGGCATTGAAAAATCTTCGTAAACTAAATCACACGTGTAAATGTTGACATTTAAGAGATATATAGTCAAGAAAATCAAGGGTAATGGTGATATATATGCGGATTAGACACAAAAAAAAAACACTCAACAAATGGCTACAATTTAACGAATGTTTTTAGTGACGACATTAGATTCCTAATTGAAAGAGAATGGTCAGATGGCAAGAAAAGCTGCTTCTAGGAGGTTGTCATGTGTTTTCGCTCGACGATTCCATTCTTGGGTGGTTGGTTTGCCCTTGTTCCTCTAACTCGAATCCTAGCCAGGTATACTCCATTTTAATTTTACACCGTTGTGAACCTTACTCATTTTTTACTCTCTGATCAAGGTTCTCGGCATTGAAAAATCTTCATAAACTAAATCACACGTGTATTTGTTGACATTTAAGAGATATGCAGTCAAGAAAATCAAGGCAACGATGATATATATGCGGATTAGACACAAAAAAAAACACTCAATAAATGGCTACAATTTAAGGAATGTGTTTAGTGATGGCATCAGATTCCTAATTGATGGAGTAAGGGCTGGTGGCAAGAAAAGCTGCTTCTAGGAGGTTGTCAAGTGTTTTCGCTCGACGATTCCATTCTTGGGTGGTTGGTTTGCCTTGTTCCTGTAACTCGAATCCTAGCCCGTTATATATCACATTTTAATTTTACACCATTGTGAACCATACGCCTTTTTTACTGTCTGATCGAGGTTCTCGGCATTGAAAAATCTTCGTAAACTAAATCACACATGTATATGTTGACATTTAAGAGATATACAGTCAAGAAAATCAAGGGCAATGGTGATATATATGCGTATTAGACACCAAAAAAAAACACTCAACAAATGGCTACAATTTAAGAAATGTGTTTAGAGACGACATCAGATTTCTAATTGATGGAGAAAGGTCTGGTGGCAAGAAAGCTGCTTCTAGGAGGTTGTCAAGTGTTTTCGCTCAACGATTCCATTCTTGGGTTGATGGTTTGGCCCTTGTTCCTGTAACTCGAATCCTAGCCCGGTATATCCCATTTTAATTTTACACCATTGTGAACCTTACACCTTTTTTACTCTCTGATCGAGGTTCTCGGCATTGAAAAATCTTGGTAAACTAAATCACACGTGTATGCGTTGACATTTAAGAGATATACAGTTAAGAAAATCAAGTGCAATGGTGATATATATGCGGATTAGACACAATAAAAAAACACTCAACAAATGGCTACAATTTAAGAAATGTGTTTAGTGACGACATCAGATTCCTAATAGATGGAGAAAGGTCTGGTGGAAAGAAAAGCTGCTTCTAGGAGATTGTCAAGTGTTTTCGCTCGACGATTCCATTCTTAGGTGGTTTGTTTGGCCCTTGTTCCTGTAACTCGAATCCTAGCCCGGTATATCACATTTTAATTTTACACCATTGTGAACCTTACGTCTTTTTTACTCTCTGATTGAGGTTCTCGACATTGATAAATCTTCGTAAACTATTTCACACGTGTATATGTTGACATTTAAGAGATCTACAGTCAAGAAAATCAAGGGCAATGGTGATATATATGAGGATTAGATACAAAAAAAACACTCAATAAATGGCTACAATTTAAGGAATGTGTTTAGTGACGGCATCAGATTTCTAATTGATGGAGAAAGGTCTGGTGGCAAGAAAAGCTGCTTCTAGGAGGTTGTCAAGTGTTTTCGCTCAACGAATCCATTCTTGGGTAGTTGGTTTGGCCCTTATTCCTGTAACTCGAATCCTAGCCCGGTATATCCCATTTTAATTTTTCACCATTGTGAACCTTATGCCTTTTTTACTCTCTGATCGAGGTTCTCGGCATTGAAAAATCTTCGTAAACTAAATCACACGTGTATATGTTGAAATTTAAGAGATATAAAGTCAAGAAAATCAAGGGCAATATATATATGGGGATTGGACACCAAAAAAACACTCAACAAATGGCTACAATTTAAGGAATGTGTTTAGTGAAGGCATCAGATTCCTAATTGATGGAGAAATCTCTGGTGGCAAGAAAAGCTGCTTGTAGGAGATTGTCAAGTGTTTTCGCTCGACGATTCCATTCTTGGGTGGTTGGTTTGGCCCTTATTCCCGTAACTCGAATCCTAGCGCGATATATCCCGTTTTAATTTTACACCATTGTGAACCTTACACCTTTTTTACTGTCTAATCGAGGTTCTCGGCATTGAAAAATCTTCGTAAACTAAATCACACGTGTATATGTTGACATTTAAGAGATATGCAGTCAAGAAAATCAAGGGTAATGGTGATATATATGCGGATTAGACACAAAAAAAAAACACTCAACAAATGGCTACAATTTAAGGAATGTGTTTAGTGACGACATTAGATTCCTAATTGATAGAGAAAGGTCAGATGGCAAGAAAAGCTGCTTCTAGGAGGTTGTCATGTGTTTTCGCTCGACGATTCCATTCTTGGGTGGTTGGTTTGCCCTTGTTCCTCTAACTCGAATCCTAGCCCAGTATACTCCATTTTAATTTTACACCGTTGTGAACCTTACGCATTTTTTACTCTCTGATCAAGGTTCTCGGCATTGAAAATTCTTCATAAACTAAATCACACGTGTATTTGTTGACATTTAAGAGATATATAGTCAAGAAAATCAAGGGCAATGGTGATATATATGCGGATTAGACATACAAAAAAAACACTCAACAAATGGCTACAATTTAAGGAATGTGTTTAGTGACGGCTTTAGATTCCTTATTGATGGAGAAAGGTCTGGTGGCAAGAAATGCTGCTTCTAGGAGGTTGTCAAGTGTTTTCTCTCGACGATTCTATTCTTGGGTGGTTGGTTTGGCCCTTGTTCCTGTAACTCGAATCCAAGCCCGGTATATCCAATTTTAAATTTACACCATTGTGAACCCTTACGCCTCTTTTTCTCGCTAATCGAGGTTCTCGGCATTGAAAAATCTTCGTAAACTTAATCACACGTGTAAATGTTGACTTTTAAGAGATATACAGTCAAGAAAATCAAGGGCAATGGTGATATATATGCGTATTAGACACCAAAAAAAAGCACTCAACAAATAGCTACAATTGAAGGAATGTGTTTAGTGAAGACATCAGATTTCTAATTGATGGAGAAAGGTCTGGTGGTAAGAAAAGCTGCTTCTAGGAGGTTGTCAAGTGTTTTCGCTCGACGACTCCATTTTTGGGTGGTTGGTTTGGCCCTTCTTCCTGCAACTCAAGTCCCAGCCCGGTATATCCCATTTTAATTTTACACCATTGTGAACCTTACGCCTTTTTTACTCTCTGCTCAAGGTTCTCGGCATTGAAAAATCTTCGTAAACTAAATCACACGTGTATATGTTGACCTTTAAGAGATATACAGTCAAGAAAATCATGGGCAATGGTGATATATATGCGGATTAGACACCAAAAACAACACTAAACAAATGGTTACAATTTAAGGAATGTGTTTAGTGACGGCATCAGATTCCAAATTGATGGAGAAAGGTTTGGTGGCAAGAAAAGCTGCTTCTAGGAGGTTGTCAAGTGTTTTCGCTCGACGATTCCATTCTTGGGTGGTTGGTTTGGCCCTTGTTCCTGTAACTCAAATCCTAGCCCGGTATATCCCATTTTCATTTTAAACCATTGTGAACCTTACGCCTTTTTTACTCTCTGATCGAGGTTCTCGGCATTGAAAAATCTTCGTAAACTAAATCACACGTGTATATGTTGACATTTAAGAGATATACAGTCAAGAAAATCAAGGGCAATGGTGATATATATGAGGATTAGACACCAAAAAAAACACTCAACAAATGGCTACAATTTAAGAAATGTGTTTAGTGACGACATTAGATTTCTAATTGATGGAGAAAGGTCTGGTGGCAAGAAAAGCTGCTTCTAGGAGGTTGTCAAGTGTTTTCGCTCGACGATTCCATTCTTGGCGGGATGGTTTGGCCCTTGTTCCTGTAACTCGAATCCTAGCCCGGTATATCCCATTTTAATTTTACAGCATTGTGAACGTTACACCTTTTTTACTCTCTGATCGAGGTTCTCGGCATTGAAAAATCTTCGTAAACTAAATCAAACGTGTATATGTTGACATTTAAGAGATATACAGTCAATAAAATCAAGGGGCAATGGTTATATATATGCGGATTAGACAAAAAAAAGAAAAAACTCAACAAATGGCTACAATTTAAGGAACGTGTTTAGTGATGGCATCAGATTCCTAATTGATGGAGAAAGGTCTGGTGGCAAGAAAACCTGCTTCTAGAAGGTTGTCAAGTGTTTTCGCTCGACGATTCCAATCTTAGGTGGTTGGTTTGGCACTTGTTCCTGTAACTCGAATCCTAGCCCGGTATATCCCATTTTAATTTTACACCATTGTGAACCTTACGGCTTTTTTACTCTCTGATCGAGGTTCTCGGCATTGAAAAATCTTCGTATACTAAATCACACATGTATATGTTGACATTTAAGAGATATACAGTCAAGAAAATCAAGGGCAATGGTGATATATATGCGGATTAGACACCCAAAAAAAACACTCAACAAATGGCTACAATTTAAGGAATGTGTTTAGTGAAGGCATCAGATTCCTAATTAATGGAGAAAGGTCTGGTGGCAAGAAAAGCTGCTTCTAGGAGGTTGTGAAGTGTTTTGGCTCGACGATTCAATTCTTGGGTGGTTGGTTTGGCCCTTGTTCCCGTAACTCGAATCCTAGCGCGTTATATCCCATTTTAATTTTACACCATTGTGAACCTTACGCCTTTTTTACTCTCTGATCGAGGTTCTCGGCATTGAAAAATCTTCGTAAACTAAATCAAACGTGTATATGTTGACATTTAAGAGATATACAGTCAATAAAATCAAGGGCAATGGTGATATATATGCGGATTAGACACCAAAAAAAAAAACTCAACAAATGGCTACAATTTAAGGAATGTGTTTAGTGACGACATCAGATTCTTAATTGATGGAGAAAGGTCTGGTGGAAAGAAAAGCTGCTTCTAGAAGGTTGTCAAGTGATTTCGCTCGACGATTCCATTCTTAGGTGGTTCGTTTGGCACTTGTTCCTGTAACTCGAATCCTAGCCCGGTATATCTCATTTTAATTTTGCACCATTGTGAACCTTACGTCTTTTTTACTCTCTGAACGAGGTTCTCGGCATTGAAAAATCTTCGTAAATTAAATCACACATGTATATGTTGACATTTGAGATATATACAGTCAAGAAAATCAAGGGCAATGGTGATATATATGTGGATTCGACACCAAAAAATAAACACTCAACAAATGGCTACAATTTAAGGAATGTGTTTAGTGACGGCATCAGATTCCTAATTAATGGAGAAATATGTGGTGGCAAGAAAAGCTGCTTCTAGGAGGTTGTCAAGTGTTTTCCCTCGACGATTCCATTCTTGGGTTGTTGGTTTGGCCCTTGTTCCTGTAACTCGAATCCTAGCCCGGTATATCCCATTTTAATTTTACACCGTTGTGAACCTTACACCATTTTTACTCTCTGATCGAGGTTCTCGGCATTGAAAAATCTTTGTAAACTAAATCACATGTGTATATGTTGACATTTAAGAGATATACAGTCAATAAAATCAAGGGCAATGGTGATATATATGTGGATTAGACACAAAAAAAAAAACACTCAACAAATGGCTACAATTTAAGGAATGTGTTTAGTGACGGCATCAGATTCCTAATTGATGGAGAAAGGTCTGGTGGCAAGAAAAGCTGCTTCTAGGAGGTTGTCAAGTGTTTTCGCTCGACAATTCCATTCTTAGGTGGTTGGTTTGGCCCTTGTTTCTGTAACTCGAATCCTAGCCCGGTATATCCCATTTTAATTTTACACCATTGTGAACCTTACGCCTTTTTTACTCTCTGATCGAGGTTCTTGGCATTGAAAAATCTTCGTAAACTAAATCACACGTGTATATGTTGAAATTTAAGAGATATAAAGTCAAGAAAATCAAGGGCAATGGTGATATCTATGCGGATTAGACACCAAAAAAAACACTCAACAAATGGCTACAATATAAGGAATGTGTTTAGTGAAGGCATCAGATTCCTAATTAATGGAGAAAGGTCTGGTGGCAAGAAAAGCTGCTTCTAGGAGGTTGTGAAGTGTTTTGGCTCGACGATTCAATTCTTGGGTGGTTGGTTTGGCCCTTGTTCCCGTAACTCGAATCCTAGCGCGTTATATCCCATTTTAATTTTACACCATTGTGAACCTTACGCCTTTTTTACTCTCTGATCGAGGTTCTCGGCATTGAAAAATCTTCGTAAACTAAATCAAACGTGTATATGTTGACATTTAAGAGATATACAGTCAATAAAATCAAGGGCAATGGTGATATATATGCGGATTAGACACCAAAAAGAAAAAAACTCAACAAATGGCTACAATTTAAGGAATGTGTTTAGTGACGACATCAGATTCCTAATTGATGGAGAAAGGTCTGGTGGAAAGAAAAGCTGCTTCTAGAAGGTTGTCAAGTGTTTTCGCTCGACGATTCCATTCTTAGGTGGTTCGTTTGGCACTTGTTCCTGTAACTCGAATCCTAGCCCGGTATATCTCATTTTAATTTTGCACCATTGTGAACCTTACGTCTTTTTTACTCTCTGAACGAGGTTCTCGGCATTGAAAAATCTTCCTAAATTAAATCACACATGTATATGTTGACATTTGAGATATATACAGTCAAGAAAATCAAGGGCAATGGTGATATATATGTGGATTCGACACCAAAAAATAAACACTCAACAAATGGCTACAATTTAAGGAATGTGTTTAGTGACGGCATCAGATTCCTAATTAATGGAGAAATATGTGGTGGCAAGAAAAGCTGCTTCTAGGAGGTTGTCAAGTGTTTTCCCTCGACGATTCCATTCTTGGGTTGTTGGTTTGGCCCTTGTTCCTGTAACTCGAATCCTAGCCCGGTATATCCCATTTTAATTTTACACCGTTGTGAACCTTACACCATTTTTACTCTCTGATCGAGGTTCTCGGCATTGAAAAATCTTTGTAAACAAAATCAGATGTGTATATGTTGACATTTAAGAGATATACAGTCAATAAAATCAAGGGCAATGGTGATATATATGTGGATTAGACACCAAAAAAAAACACTCAACAAATGGCTACAATTTAAGGAATGTGTTTAGTGACGGCATCAGATTCCTAATTGATGGAGAAAGGTCTGGTGGCAAGAAAAGCTGCTTCTAGGAGGTTGTCAAGTGTTTTCGCTCGACAATTCCATTCTTAGGTGGTTGGTTTGGCCCTTGTTCCTGTAACTCGAATCCTAGCCCGGTATATCCCATTTTAATTTTACACCATTGTGAACCTTACGCCTTTTTTACTCTCTGATCGAGGTTCTTGGCATTGAAAAATCTTCGTAAACTAAATCACACGTGTATATGTTGAAATTTAAGAGATATAAAGTCAAGAAAATCAAGGGCAATGGTGATATCTATGCGGATTAGACACCAAAAAAAACACTCAACAAATGGCTACAATATAAGGAATGTGTTTGGTGACGACATCAGATTTCTAATTGATGGAGAAAGGTCTGGTGGCAAGAAAAAAGTTGCTTCTAGGAGGTTGTCAAGTGTTTTCGCTCGACGATTCCATTCTTGGGTGGATGGTTTGGCCCTTGTTCCTGTAACTCGAATCCTAGCCTGGTATATCCCATTTTAATTTTACACCATTGTGAACCTTACGCCTTTTTTACTCTCTGATCGAGGTTCTCGGCATTGAAAAATCTTGGTAAACTAAATCACACGTGTATACGTTGACATTTAAGAGATATACAGTTAAAAAATCAAGTGCAATGGTGATATATATGCGGATTAGACACCAAAAAAAACACTCAACAAATGGCTACAATTTAAGGAATGTGTTTAGTGACGACATCAGATTCCTAATTGATGGAGAAATGTCTGGTGGCAAGAAAAGCTGCTTCTAGGAGGTTGTCAAGTGTTTTTGGTCGACGATTCCATTCTTAAGTGGTTGGTTTGGCCCTTGTTCCTGTAACACGAATCCTACCCCGGTATATCCCATTTTAATTTTATACCAATGTGAACCTTACGCCTTTTTTACTCTTTGATCGAGGTTCTCGGCATTGAAATATCTTCGTAAACTAAATCACACGTGTATATGTTGACATTTAAGAGATATACAGTCAAGAAAATCAAGGGCAATGGTGATATATAATGGGATTAGACACTAAAAAAAACACTCAACAAATGGCTACAATTCAAGGAATGTGTTTAGTGACGGCATCAGATTCCTAATTGATGGAGAAAGGTCTGGTGGCAAGAAAAGCTGGTTCTAGGAGGTTGTCAAGTGTTTTCGCTCGACAATTCCATTCTTAGGTGGTTGGTTTGGCCCTTGTTCCTGTAACTCGAATCCTAGCCCGGTATATCCCATTTTAATTTTACACCATTGTGAACCTTACGCCGTTTTTACTCTATGATCGAGGTTCTTGGCTTTGAAAAATCTTCGTAAACTAAATCACACGTGTATATGTTGAAATTTAAGAGATATAAAGTCAAGAAAATCAAGGGCAATGGTGATATATATGCGGATTAGACACAAAAAAAAAACACTCAACAAATGGCTACAATATAAGGAATGTGTTTGTTGACGACATCAGATTTCTAATTGATGGAGAAAGGTCTGGTGGCAAGAAAAAAAGCTGCTTCTAGGAGGTTGTCAAGTGTTTTCGCTCGACGATTCCATTCTTGGGTGGATGGTTTGGCCCTTGTTCCTGTAACTTGAATCCTAGCCCGGTATATCCCATTTTAATTTACACCATTGTGAACCTTACGCCTTGTTTACTCTCTGATCGAGGTTCCGGCATTGAAAAATCTTGGTAAACTAAATCACACGTGTATACGTTGACATTTAAGAGATATACAGTTAAAAAAATCAAGTGCAATGGTGATATATATGCGGATTAGACACCAAAAAAAACACTCAACAAATGGCTACAATTTAAGGAATGTGTTTAGTGACGACATCAGATTCCTAATTGATGGAGAAATGTCTGGTGGCAAGAAAAGCTGCTTCTAGGAGGTTGTCAAGTGTTTTCGGTCGACGATTCCATTCTTAAGTGGTTGGTTTGGCCCTTGTTCCTGTAACTCGAATCCTACCCCGGTATATCCCATTTTAATTTTATACCATTGTGAACCTTACGCCTTTTTTACTCTTTGATCGAGGTTCTCGGCATTGAAAATCTTCGTAAACTAAATCACACGTGTATATGTTGACATTTAAGAGATATACAGTCAAGAAAATCAAGGGCAATGGTGATATATAATGGGATTAGACACTAAAAAAACACTCAACAAATGGCTACAATTCAAGGAATGTGTTTAGTGACGGCATCAGATTCCTAATTGATGGAGAAAGGTCTGGTGGCAAGAAAAGCTGCTTCTTGGAGGTTGTCAAGTGTTTTCGCTCGACGATTCCCTTCTTAAGTGGCTGGTTTGGCCCTTGTTCCTGTAACTCGAATCCTAGCCATGTATATCCCATTTTAGTTTTATACCATTGTGAACCTTACGCCTTTTTTACTCTTTGATCTGGGTTCTTGGCATTGAAAAATCTTCGTAAACTAAATCACACGTGTATATGTTGACATTTAAGAGATATACAGTCAAGAAAATCAAGGGCAATGGTGATATATATGTGGATTAGACACAAAAAAAACACTCAACAAATGGCTACAATTTAAGGAATGTGTTTAGTGACGGCATCAGATTCCTAATTGATGGAGAAAGTTCTGGTGGCAAGAAAAGCTGCTTCTAGGAGGTTATCATGTCTTTTCGCTCGACGATTCCATTCTTGGGTGGTTGGTTTGGCCCTTGTTCCTGTAACTCGAATCGTTGCCCGGTATATCTCATTTTAATTTTACACCATTGTGAACCTTACACCTTTTTTACTCTCTGATCGAGGTTCTCGGCATTGAAAAATCTTCGTAAACTAAATCACACGTGTATATGTTGACATTTAAGAGGTATACAGTCAAGAAAATCAAGGGCAATGGTGATATATATGCGGATTAAACACCAAAAAAAAAACTCGTCAAATGGCTACAATTTAAGGAATGTCTTTAGTGACGGCATCAGATTCCTAATTGATGGAGAAAGGTCTAGTTGCAAGACAAGCTGCTTCTAGGAGGTTGTCAAGTGTTTTCGCTCGACGATTCCATTCTTGGGTGGTTGGCTTGGCTGTTGTTCCTGTAACTCGAAACCTAGCCCGGTATGTCACATTTTAATTTTACACCATTGTGAACCTTACGCCTTTTTACTCTCTTATCGAGGTTCTCGGCATTGAAAAATCTTCGTAAACTAAATCACACGTGTATATGTTGACATTTAAGAGATATACAGTTAAGAAAATCAAGGGCAATGGTGATATATATGCGGATTAGACACAAAAAAAAAACACTCAACAATTGGCTACAATTTAAGGAATGTGTTTAGTGACGACATCAGATTCCTAATTGATGGAGAAAGGTCCGGTGGCAAGAAAAGTTGCTTCTAGGAGGTTGTCAAGTGTTTTCGCTCGAAAATTCCATTCTTAGGAGGTTGGTTTGGCCCTTGTTCCTGTAACTCGAATCCTAGCCCGGTCTATCACATTTTAATTTTACACCATTGTGAACCTTACGCCTTTTTTACACTCTGATCGAGGTTCCCGGCATTGAAAAATCTTCGTAAACTAAATCACACGTGTATATGTTGACATTTAAGAGATATACAGACAAGAAAATAAAGGGCAATGGTGATATATATTCGGATTAGACTCCAAAAAAAAACACTCAACAAATGGCTACAATTTAAGGAATGTGTTTAGTGACGGCATCAGATTTCTAATTGATGGAGAAAGGTCTGGTGGCAAGAAAAGTTGCTTCTAGGAGGTTGTCAAGTGTTTTCGCTCGACGATTCCATTCTTGGGCGGATGGTTTGGCCCTTGTTCCTGTAACTCGAATCCTAGCCCCGTATATCCCATTTTAATTTTACACCATTGTGAACCTTACCCCTTTTTTAGTCTCTGATCTAGGTTCTCGGCATTGAAAAATCTTTGTAAACTAAATCACACGTGTATACGTTGACATTTAGGAGATATACAGTTAAGAAAATGATGTGCAATGGTGATATATAAGCGGATTAGACACAAAAAAAACACTCAACAAATGGCTACAATTTAAGGAATGTGTTTAGTGACGAAATCAGATTCCAAAATGATGGAGAAAGGTCTGGTGGCAAGAAAAGCTGCTTCTAGGAGGTTGTCAAGTGTTTTCACTCGACGATTCCATTCTTAGGTGGTTGGTTTGGCCCTTTTCCTGTAACTCGAATCCTAGCCCGATATATCCCATTTTAATTTTACACCATTGTGAACATTACGTCTTTTTTACTCTCTGATCGAGATTCTCGGCATTGAAAAATCTTCGTAAACTAAATGACACGTGTCTCTCTTGACATTTAAGAGATATATAGTCAAGAAATTCAAGTGCAATGGTGATATACATGCGGATTAGACACCAAAAAAAACACTCAACAAATGGCTACCATTTAAGGAATGTGTTTAATGACGAGATCAGATTCCTAATTGATGGAGAAAGGTCTGGTGGCAAGAAAAGCTGCTTCTAGGAGGTTGTTAAGTGTTTTCGCTTGACGATTCCATTCTTAGGTGGTTGGATTGGCATTTGTTCCTGTAACTCGAATCCTAGCCCGCTATATCCCATTTTAATTTTACACCGTTGTGAAGCTTACACCTTTTTTACTCTCTGATCGAGGTTCTCGGCATTGAAAAATCTTTGTAAACTAAATCACACGTGTATATGTTGACATTTAAGGGATATACAGTCAAGAAAATCAAGGGCAATGGTGATATATATGCGGATTAGACACCCAAAAAAAAACTCAACAAATGGCTACAATTTAAGGAATGTGTTTAGTGACGGCATTAGATTCCTAATTGATGGAGAAAGGTCTGGTGGCAAGAAAAGCTGCTTCTAGGAGGTTGTCAAGTGTTTTCGCTCGACAATTCCATTCTTAGGTGGTTGGTTTGGCCCTTGTTCCTGTAACTCGAATCCTAGCCCGGTATATCCCATTTTAATTTTACACCATTGTGAACCTTACGCCTTTTTTACTCTCTGATCGAGGTTCTTGGCTTTGTAAAATCTTCGTAAACTAAATCACACGTGTAGATGTTGACATTTAAGAGATATACAGTCAAGAAAATCAAGGGCAATGGTGATATATATGCGGATTAGACACCAAAAAAAAACACTCAACAAATGGCTACAATTTAAGGAATGTGTTTAGTGACGACATCAGATTTCTAATTGATGAAAAAAGGTCTAGTGGCAAGAAAAGCTGCTTCTAGGAGGTTGTCAAGTGTTTTCGCTCGACGATTCCATTCTTGGGCGGATGGTTTGGCCCTTGTTCCTGTAACTCGAATCTTAGCCCGGTATATCCCATTTTAATTTTACACCATTGTGAACCTTATGCCTTTTTTACTCTCTGATCGAGGTTCTCAGCATTGAAAAATCTTCGTAAACTAAATCACACGTGTATATGTTGACATTTAAAAGATATACAGTCAAGAAAATCAAGGGCAATGGTGATATACATGCAGATTAGACACCAAAAAAAAACACTCAACAAATGGCTACAATTTAAGGAATGTGTTTAGTGACAGCATCAGATTCCTAATTGATGGAGAAAGGTCTGTTGGCAAGAAAAGCTGCTTCTAGGTGGTTGTCAAGTGTTTTCGCTCTACGATTCTATTCTTGGGTGGTTGGTTTGGCCCTTGTTCCTGTAACTCGAATCCTTGCCCGGTATATCCCATTTTAAATTTACACCTTTGTGAACCATACGTCTTTTTACTCTCTGATCGAGGTTCTCGGCATTGAAAAATCTTCGTAAACTAAATCACACGTGTATATGTTGACATTTAAGAGATATACAGTCAAGAAAATCAAGGGAAGTGGTGATATATATGCGGATTAGACACAAAAAAAAAACTCAACAAGTGGATACAATTTAACGATTGTGTTTAGTGACAAGATCAGATTCCTAATTGATGGAGAAAGGTCTGGTGGCAAGAAAAGCTGCTTTTAGGAGGTTGTCAAGTGTTTTCGCTCGATGATTCCATTCTTAGGTGGTTGGTTTGGCACTTGTTCCTGTAACTCGAATCCTAGCCCGTTATATCCCATTTTAATTTTATACCATTGTGAACCTTACGCCTTTCTTACTCTCTGATCGAGGTTCTCGGCTATAACACCCTTAACATTTTACTTGAATTTAATACTAATTTAATGCATTTTTTTTATACCCAAAAGATATTGAAATAACATAAGTTCATAAGTAGCATAAACCTTAGTCAACTAATGACTAAGTTGGAACATCCAAAAGTTGTTTAACAAATTGTTTACAACCCATGAACAAAGTCTAAGTAAAATTAAAACATTGCGGAATCTTCAAAATCGTGTTCGGTTCTTCTACATTTGCTTGACCGCCATCCGTAAGATCCCCCTCCTCACCTAAAGTCAAAACCATTAAAAAATTAGTTTTGACGTTTTTACATCGTACATAAACATGAGACCCAACATCAAAATGAATAAAACACAATTTTATTTCTAGTTCCACCGTAACTTACGGTGTCACCGTAAGTTACGGTAAGTCCTGAAAGTTAATGGTCTACCGTAAAACAGTAGTGAACCGCCGTAAACTCTTGACCTCTACCGTAAGTTACGGTACTACCGTAACTTACGGTAGTCTCTGGAAATCCATGTTTTGTTTGATTTGCTTAAAACACTCAAACCCAAATCTCGGAATTCACTTTTCTAGCATACCAATACATTAAATTCTCGTAATTCTAATATGTTATATATTAACCAATATCAAGATCAATCCAACATATTCCGGAGCATCAACCATGCCTTACTTGATTATTCGACCCGTTTGGCTCGTCTAAGGAATCCTCCTTTGTGACGACTACCAACGAGTTCCAACCAACTTTGACCTATTATACAATGTAGCGATATCACCGCTTTAATTCAAAACAACGCTTATTCTAAAATTCAATTACGCAATTTATAATCATCAAAATCTACTTAATGTAACAAGTCAAGTTACATACCTTCAAAGTAGACCTTTTAAACGTGGTTCGCCACCCGCTTGTCCGCTTGACGCTCCTGCGCCTGTTCCTATAGAGTTCATTTATCATATGTTTAGAACTCTCTTCAAATCATAATTCGCATAATACACCAAACATCATGATTATGCGTTTAAACTTGAAATTTCAGTTTTAAGCCTTCATAGAGGCATTTTAACAAACACTTCATGAGCAGATTTTTACATGATTAAACATCAAATCTCTAGTTTATCATTTAACCCTAATTTCACAACATTCAACCGTTTTACATGATTGATAACTTCTAATTTTCTGGAATCGCTTCAAAATTGTCAATTTACACTAGATCAACAATCTATTTCCTAGTGTTCATCAAATTATACATAACTCACAAATCACCTACAATGGTGTTCATGAGTTTCACTAAAATTTCATATGATTTCAACTTATATTGGTTTAGGGTTTGTCCCTAAACACTATAGTTGTTCCTTAATCATCCTAACACATACATGCAAGCCTAATTTCAGATTTTTCCCAATTCATGAGAATTTCAAGTTCAGAGTTTTCCTTAAATTTTACATACCTTGGAATCCTCTTGCGATGAGGATCAATAATCTATGCTCGGATTTTGATTTGGGACTGGATTTAACCTTCAATTTGAGAGTTCTAGTGATTTTTAGGTTTGTGAGAGTGGGGTGTCGCCCCTGCTATTCTCTTGTACGACCAAACCCTTCAAAATGGGGGTTTGGTTTGATTTCTATTAAAAACAATATTATAGTTTCAATTTTTAACAACTAAGGCCCCTCTACTATGTTCAACATATAGTTTGGTAGCTTTTAACCTTGTAATAAGCCATTTCTAGACAATGAACTAACTAGGTTAAAATTCCTAATTAGTAAATTCTCATTATTTAATACTTTATAATTTGAATATAAGGTTTTATATTTTCGGGGTGTTACAAGTCCACCCCCCTTAAAAGGGTTTCGTCCCCGAAACTGTAATACGTACCAAATAATGTAGGGTGGAGACGTCGCATCTCCTCTTCGGACTCCCACGTAGTGTCCGAACGTTTCCTATGCTCCCCTTTGACTTTGACTTGGTCGATTTGTTTATTTCGTAAGTGTTTGACCTTTCGGTCTAAAATCTCCACCGGTCTCACCGCATAATTCAGACTATTATCCACTTCGATATCATCGTAATGGATATAGGCCGTTTCGTCTGCTAGGCACTTCCGTAATTGTGACACGTGAAACGTGCCATGAATCCCACTTAATTCCTCCGGTAGCTCAAGACGGTATGCTACCTTGCCCACCCTTCCGATAATTTTAAAGGGCCCAATAAACCTCGGGCTTAGCTTCCCCCTTTTTCTGAATCTAATAACGCCCTTCCATGGGGATACTTTTAGCATGACCATGTCGCCAACCTGGAATTCGATTGGCCTATTCCTTTTATCAGCATACGCCTTTTGCCTGTCTTGAGCCGCTTTCAAGTGTGCTCGAACTATATCGATCTTTTCATTCGTGGCTCGTACTATATCTTGGTGGGCGAGTTCACGTGGACCCACTTCACCCCAACATACCGGGGTTCGACACTTCCTACCATAAAGCATTTCGTACGGTGACATCTTAATGCTGGATTGGTAGTTGTTATTATATGAGAACTCGACTAACGGTAAGTGAACATCCCAACTTCCTCCAAAGACGATTATACACGCCCGTAGCATGTCCCCCAATGTTTGTATTGTTTTTTCACTCTGTCCATCCGTTTGAGGATGGTACGCAGTGCTAATGAACAATTTGGTTCCCATTTGCACTTGGAAATCTCGCCAGAAATTTGAAGTAAACCGGGTATCCCTATCAGACACGATGGATACCGGCACTCCATGACGGGCTATTATTTCATTAGTGTAAACTTCTGACATCTTTTCCGACGTATAAGTCTCACGAATCGGAATGAAGTGAGCACTTTTCGTCAATCTATCCACCACTACACATATGGCATCGAAACCACGATTAGTCTTAGGCAACTTGGTTAAT
Organism: Helianthus tuberosus; assembly: GCA_030545235.1. Classification (NCBI taxonomy): domain Eukaryota; kingdom Viridiplantae; phylum Streptophyta; class Magnoliopsida; order Asterales; family Asteraceae; genus Helianthus; species Helianthus tuberosus. The sequence continues at coordinate 135,319,549 of CM060427.1, read as the reverse complement.
AGGTCCATTGTAATATGTTCCCATTTCCAAACCGGAATTTCTAATGGTTGGAGTTTGCCGTATGGTTTCTGGTGCTCCGCCTTGACTTGTAAACATGTCAAGCATTTTTCCACATACTTCGCCACATCCCTCTTCATTCCGGGCCACCAATAATTTTGTTTCAAATCATTGTACATCTTGGTTGCCCCCAGATGAATTGAATAACGGGATTTATGAGCTTCATTAAGTAGAAGCGCCTTCACTCCACAAGTATGTGGGACCCATATCCTTCCGGATCGAGTCTTCAACACGTTATTTCCATCCGACAAATCTTTCAATTGACCGATTATCCTTTCTTTCTTCCAATTCTCTTCTTTCATTGCTTCAAATTGTGCCTCCCGAATACGTTCAAGTATACCTGAGGTCACCACGAGTTGCATCGATCTTACTCGTATTGGGACATAGTCCGCTTTTCTGCTTAGAGCATCCGCCACCACATTAGCCTTTCCGGGGTGATAATGTATTTCACAATCGAAGTCTTTCACCATTTCTAGCCATCGCCTTTGTCGCATATTTAACTCCTTCTGATCGAAGAAGTATTTTAAGCTCTTGTGATCGGTGAATATGGTGCACTTTACCCCATATAAGTAATGCCTCCATATTTTTAAGGCAAATACCACCGCAGCCAACTCAAGATCATGCGTGGGATATTTCTTCTCGTGTGTCTTCAATTATCTCGAGGCATAAGCTATCACCTTGCCCCGTTGCATCAAAACGCACCCGAGCCCCGATAGTGAAGCATCCGAATAAACCACCATATCTTCGACTCCGTCGGGTAATGTCAGTACTGGAGCTTGAGTTAACTTTTCTTTTAGCGTTTGAAACGCTTTTTCTTGATCTACACCCCAAATGAACTTTTCTTTCATTTGGGTTAACTTTGTTAGTGGTGACGTAATCTTGGAGAAATCTTGAATGAATCTCCTGTAGTATCCCGCGAGCCCCAAAAAGCTTCTGATTTCGGAAGGGTTTTTCGGAGGATTCCATTTCGACACAGCCTCTATCTTTGACGGATCCACCAATACTCCGTCGGCACTTATGACATGGCCAAGAAATTGTACCTCTCGTAACCAAAAGACACATTTAGAGAATTTTGCATACAACCTCTCTCGCCTAAGTGTCTCCAACACCTCTTGTAAATGGTGTGCATGTTCAGCTTCACTTTTTGAATACACCAAAATATTATCAATAAACACAATGACCGACTTATCCAACATTGGCTTGCAAACCCGGTTCATGAGGTCCATGAAGGCCGCGGGTGCATTTGTTAGCCCAAACGACATCACGAGGAATTCGTAATGTCCGTATCTCGTGCAGAAAGCCGTCTTAGGCACATCTTCTTCCTTGACCTTTAGTTGGTGATACCCAGATCTAAGGTCGATTTTTGAAAACCAGTTCGCACCTTGTAATTGGTCGAATAAATCATCTATCCTCGGAAGCGGGTATCGGTTCTTTACTGTGAGTTTGTTTAACTCTCGGTAATCGATACACATGCGCATGCTCCCGTCTTTCTTTCTCACGAACAATACCGGTGAGCCCCAAGGAGACACACTCGGCCTTATGAATCCCTTGTCAAGCAGGTCTTGAATTTGGGACATCAACTCTTGTAATTCTGACGGTAAGAGTCGGTACGGTACGGGGCCTTTGCTACGGGTTTTGCGCCCGGAATCAATTCGATCCCGAACTCTACTTCCCGTTCAGGTGGTATCCCCGGTAAATCCTCCGGAAACACATCTTCATAATCTCGTACTACCGGTACATCTTCGATCTTCCGTGATTCTTTCTCGGGCTCATTCGCGTATATCATAAATGCCTTGCATCCTTGCTTCATAAGTTTGTGAGCTTTCAACATTGAGCACACTATGGGGTTGCCTCCTTTTTCGCCATAAATTGTGACGTGCTTCCCGCTCGGAGATGTTAGTTTTATCTCCTTACGGAAACACACGACTTTTGCATGGTGCTGGGCTAGCCAATCCATCCCAACAACTACTTGGAATTCCCCCATTGACATCGGGATTAGGTTTATCAAGTATTCCTCATCGTCGATGCTTAATTTACAGCCTCGACAAACATCACAAACTATAAAACTTTTGTTGTCTCCTATTTCAACTTCTAAGGGCACAGGTAATTTCGTCAATACAAATGAAGGATGTCGAATAAATCCATGCGAAATGAAGGATTTATTCGCACCCGTATCAAACAATACACGTGCTGGAATTGAGTTAATTGTGAATATACCTGAAACCACATCGGGTTCTGTCTTCGCTTCAGCCGCGGTAAGTTGGAAGGACCTCGCCTTCGCTTTGGGAGCTTCTGTTGGAGATTCTTTAACATCTCTCTTTCCAACTAAGTCCGGACATTCGGAGTTTTTGTGGCCGGGTTGATAACATTTGTAGCAAACAGAGACTTTTCCCGGGCATAGCGAGGCCGTGTGCCCCGTCTTGTTACATATAGGGCATGGCTTGTCTTTGAATCGACATTCCCCTTTGTGTCCCTTCCCGCACACCTTACAACTTGGCGACCCACCTTTAGTATCTACCTTCTTCCCCGATTCTCCAGTTCGGGCTTTCTTTGTCGGGCTTGGATTCACATCTTGTGCCCTTCGTTCACCTCTTTCGACTTGCTTCTTCAACTCGATTTCCCGTTCCCGAGCAACATTAATGATTTCGGTAAGGGTCTCGTATTTTGAAGGAGTCATAAACTCCCTATATTCAGCGCTCAACATATTTTAGTAGTAGCATATTTTCTGTTCTTCGTTCGTCACCAACTTACTACTAAACTTCATCTTATCCATAAACATCGCCGTGATCTTGTCTATGGTTTCACCCTTGTGCCTAAGTTGCATGAACTCTTCCTTGATTTTGTTGATGACCGCCTTGGGACTATGATGTTTAAGAAATGGTGTCTTAAACTCTTCCCATGTCATGGCCCTTGCCGCTTCGGCCCCTATTTCATTCTTTTTGTTATCCCACCAATCCTTGGCTTGTCCTCTTAACTGACCCGTTCCGTAAGCAACGAAGTCGCTTTCGTCGCAATGGGTCCTTTCAAACACTCCTTCAATGTCGCCCAACCATCTTTGGCAAATTATTGGGTCAACTTCCCTGTTATAGATTGGCGGTTTACACGCCATGAATTCCTTATATGAGCACCCTTTACGTTCTCCCATTTTGTCTTTCGTAAGGTTGACAGTATCCTCCAACCTTTTAACTCGCTCCTCTACAAGCGACAACACTGTGCTTTGGATCTTGTCTATAAACCCGGATAGACTGCCCTCGATTGCCTTTCCTTCCTCCTCGGCAATCATTTCTTTCAATTGTTCGGTGCTTGTCGGCACCGGATCATTATTGCTCTCTTTCGACATCTTGAAACAGAAATGTTTACATCAAACGTTAAACATTTCATTCATGGCATTGTTTCATTTGTTTCGGTTTAGCCAAGTTCCTAACTTGCTTTAACCGTTCACATTTAGTGCACTTTCCGGGTTTGAGTGTGTTAACACGCTCTTCCCATGCATAACAATTTGTTTCTTATTCCTTACACAAGACATAATCTACTTAACAAAATAAGTTAATTCTTACCGGACGATCGATCAAGCTTGAACCGAACACTTGTTGACAACCTTAAGCTCTGATTACCAACTTATAACACCCTTAACATTTTACTTGAATTTAATATTAATTTAATGCATTTTTTTATACCCAAAAGATATTAAAATAACATAAGTTCATAAGTAGCATAAACCTTAGTCAACTAATGACTAAGTTGGACATCCAAAAGTTGTTTAAGAAATTGTTTACAACCCATGAACAAAGTCTAAGTAAAATTAAAACATTGCGGAAGCTTCAAAATCGTGTTCGGTTCTTCTACATTTGCTTGACCGCCATCCGTAAGATCCCCCTCGTCACCTATAGTCAAAACCATTAAAACATTAGTTTTGACGTTTTTACATTGTACATAAACATGAGACCCAACATCAAAATGAATAAAACACAATTTTATTTCTGGTTCCACCGTAACTTACGGTGTCACCGTAAGTTACGGTAAGTCCTGAAAGTTAATGGTCTACCGTAAAACAGTAGTGAACCGCCGTAAACTCTTGACCTCTACCGTAAGTTACGGTACTACCGTAACTTACGGTAGTCTCTGGAAATCCATGTTTTGTTTGATTTGCTTATTACACTCAAACCCAAATCTCGGAATTCACTCTTCTAGCATACCAATACATTAAATTCTCGTAATTCTAATATGTTATATATTAACCAATATCAAGATCAATCCAACATATTCCAGAGCATCAACCATGCCTTACTTGATTATTCGACCCGTTTGGCTCGTCTAAGGAATCCTCCTTTGTGACGACTACCAACGAGTTCCAACCAACTTTGACCTATTATACAATGTAGCGATATCACCGCTTTAATTCAAAACAACGCTTATTCTAAAATTCAATTACGCAATTTATAATCATCAAAATCTACTTAATGTAACAAGTCAAGTTACATACCTTCAAAGTAGACCTTTTAAACGTGGTTCGCCACCCGCTTGTCCGCTTGACGCTCCTGCGCCTGTTCCTATAGAGTTCATTTATCATATGTTTAGAACTCTCTTCAAATCATAATTCGCATAATACACCAAACATCATGATTATGCGTTTAAACTTGAAATTTCAGTTTTAAGCCTTCATAGAGGCATTTTAACAAACACTTCATGAGCAGATTTTTACATGATTAAACATCAAATCTCTAGTTTATCATTTAGCCCTAATTTCACAACATTCAACCTTTTTACATGATTGATAGCTTCTAATTTTCTGGAATCGCTTCAAAATTTTCAATTTACACTAGATCAACAATCTATTTCCAGTGTTCATCAAATTACACATAACTCACAAATCACCTACAATGGTGTTCATGAGTTTCACTAAAATTTCATATGATTTCAACTTATATTGGTTTAGGGTTTGTCCCTAAATACTATAGTTGTTCCTTAATCATCCTAACACATACATGCAAGCCTAATTTCAGATTTTTCCCAATTCATGAGAATTTCAAGTTCAGAGTTTTCCTTAAATTTTACATACCTTGGAATCCTCTTGCGATGAGGATTAATAATCTATGCTCGGATTTTGATTTGGGACTGGATTTAACCTTCAATTTGAGAGTTCTAGTGATTTTTAGGTTTGTGAGAGTGGGGTGTCGCCCCTGCTCTTCTCTTGTACGACCAGACCCTTCAAAATGGGGGTTTGGTTTGATTTTTATTAAAAACAATATTATAGTTTCAATTTTTAACAACTAAGGCCCATCTACTATGTTCAACATATAGTTTGGTAGCTTTTAACCTTGTAATAAGCCATTTCTAGACAATTAACTAACTAGGTTAAAATTCCTAATTAGTAAGTTCTCATTATTTAATACTTTATAATTTGAATATAAGGTTTTATATTTTCGGGGTGTTACAAGTCCCATTTCTAGACAATTTCTAGACAATTAACGACCAGACCCTTCCTAATTAGCAAGAAAAGCTGCTTCTAGGAGGTTGTCAAGTGTTTTCGCTCGACGATTCCATTCTTGGGTGGATGGTTTGGCCCTTATCCTGTAACTCGAATCTTAGCCCGGTATATCGCATTTTAATTTTACACCATTGTGAACCTTACGCCTTTTTTACTCTCTGATCGAGGTTCTCGGCATTGAAAAATCTTCGTAAACTAAAACACACGTGTATATCTTGACATTTAAGAGATATACAGTCAAGAAATTCAAGTGCAATGGTGATATACATGTGGATTAGACACAAAAAAAAACACTCAACAAATGGCTACAGTTTAAGAAATGTGTGAGGTGACGAGATCAGATTCCTAATTGATGGAGAAAGGTCTGGTGGCAAGAAAAGTTGCTTCTAGGAGGTTGTTAAGTGTTTTCGCTCGAAGATTCCATTCTTAGGTGGTTGGTTTGGCACTTGTTCCTGTAACTCGAATCCTAGCCCGCTATATCCCATTTTAATTTTACACCATTGTGAACCTAACACCTTTTTTACTCTCTGATCGAGGTTTTCGGCATTGAAAAATCTTTGTAAACTAAATCACACGTGTATATGTTGACATTTAAGGGATATACAGTCAAGAAAATCAAGGGCAATAGTGATATATATGCGGATTAGACACCCCAAAAAAAAACTCAACAAATGGCTACAATTTAAGGAATGTGTTTAGTGACGGCATTAGATTCCTAATTGATGGAGAAAGGTCTGGTGGCAAGAAAAGTTGCTTCTAGGAGGTTGTCAAGTGTTTTGGCTCGACAATTCCATTCTTAGGTGGTTGCTTTGGCCCTTGTTCCTGTAACTCGAATACTAGCCCGGTATATCCCATTTTAATTTTACACCATTGTGAACCTTACGCCTTTTTTACTCTCTGATCGAGGTTCTCGGCTTTGTAAAATCTTCGTAAACTAAATCACACGTGTATATGTTGACATTTAAGAGATATACAGTCAATAAAATCAAGGGCAATGGTGATATATATGCGGATTAGACACCAAAAAAAAACACTCAACAAATGGCTACAATTTAAGGAATGTGTTTAGTGACGACATCAGATTTCTAATTGGTGAAAAAAGGTCTGGTGGCAAGAAAAGCTGCTTCTAGGAGGTTGTCAAGTGTTTTCGCTCGACGATTCCATTCTTGGGCGGATGGTTTGGCCCTTGTTCCTGTAACTCGAATCTTAGCCCGGTATATCCCATTTTAATTTTACACCATTGTGAACCTTATGCCTTTTTTACTCTCTGATCGAGGTTCTCAGCATTGAAAAATCTTCGTAAACTAAATCACACGTGTATATGTTGACATTTAAGAGATATACAGTCAAGAAAATCAAGGGCAATGGTGATATACATGCAGATTAGACACCAAAAAAAAAACACTCAACAAATGGCTACAATTTAAGGAATGTGTTTAGTGACGGCATCAGATTCCTAATTGATGGAGAAAGGTCTGTTGGCAAGAAAAGCTGCTTCTAGGTGGTTGTCAAGTGTTTTCGCTCTACGATTCCATTCTTAGGTGGTTGGTTTGGCCCTTGTTCCTGTAACTCGAATCCTTGCCCGGTATATCCCATTTTAATTTTACACCTTTGTGAACCATACGCCTTTTTTACTCTCTGATCGAGGTTCTCGGCATTGAAAAATCTTCGTAAACTAAATCACACGTGTATATGTTGACATTTAAGAGATATACAGTCAAGAAAATCAAGGGCAGTGGTGATATATATGCGGATTAGACAAAAAAAAAACACTCAACAAGTGGATACAATTTAAGGATTGTGTTTAGTGACAAGATCAGATTCCTAATTGATGGAGAAAGGTCTGGTGGCAAGAAAAGCAGCTTCTAGGAGGTTGTCAAGTGTTTTCGCTCGACGATTTCATTCTTAGGTGGTTGGTTTGGCACTTGTTCCGGTAACTCGAATCCTAACTTGTTATATCCCATTTTAATTTTATACCATTGTGAACCTTACGCCTTTCTTACTCTCTGATCGAGGTTCTCGGCTATAACACCCTTAACATTTTACTTGAATTTAATACTAATTTAATGCATTTTTTTTATACCCAAAAGATATTAAAATAACATAAGTTCATAAGTAGCATAAACCTTAGTCAACTAATGACTAAGTTGGAACATCCAAAAGTTGTTTAAGAAATTGTTTACAACCCATGAACAAAGTCTAAGTAAAATTAAAACATTGCGGAAGCTTCAAAATCGTGTTCGGTTCTTTTACATTTGCTTGACCGCCATCCGTAAGATCCCCCTTGTCACCTAGAGTCAAAACCATTAAAACATTAGTTTTGACGTTTTTACATTGTACATAAACATGAGACCCAACATCAAAATGAATAAAACACAATTTTATTTCTGGTTCCACCGTAACTTATGGTGTCACCGTAAGTTACGGTAAGTCCTGAAAGTTTATGGTATACTGTAAAACAGTAGTGAACCGCCATAAACTCTTGACCTCTACCGTAAGTTACGGTACTACCGTAACTTACGGTAGTCTCTGGAAATCCATGTTTTGTTTGATTTGCTTATTACACTCAAACCCAAATCTCGGAATTCACTTTTCTAGCATACCAATACATTAAATTCTCGTAATTCTAATATGTTATATATTAACCAATATCAAGATCAATCCAACATATTCCGGAGCATCAACCATGCCTTACTTGATTATTCGACCCGTTTGGCTCGTCTAAGGAATCCTCCTTTGTGACGACTACCAACGAGTTCCAACCAACTTTGACCTATTATACAATGTAGCGATATCACCGCTTTAATTCAAAACAACGCTTATTCTAAAATTCAATTACGCAATTTATAATCATCAAAATCTACTTAATGTAACAAGTCAAGTTACATACCTTCAAAGTAGACCTTTTAAACGTGGTTCGCCACCCGCTTGTCCGCTTGACGCTCCTGGGCCTGTTCCTATAGAGTTCATTTATCATATGTTTAGAACTCTCTTCAAATCATAATTCGCATAATACACCAAACATCATGATTATGCGTTTAAACTTGAAATTTCAGTTTTAAGCCTTCATAGAGGCATTTTAACAAACACTTCATGAGCAGATTTTTACATGATTAAACATCAAATCTCTAGTTTATCATTTAGCCCTAATTTCACAACATTCAACCTTTTTACATGATTGATAGCTTCTAATTTTCTGGAATCGCTTCAAAATTGTCAATTTACGCTAGATCAACAATCTATTTCCTAGTGTTCATCAAATTACACATAACTCACAAATCACCTACAATGGTGTTCATGAGTTTCACTAAAATTTCATATGATTTCAACTTATATTGGTTTAGGGTTTGTCACTAAACACTATAGTTGTTCCTTAATCATCCTAACACATACATGCAAGCCTAATTTCAGATTTTTCCCAATTCATGAGAATTTCAAGTTCAGAGTTTTCCTTAAATTTTACATACCTTGGAATCCTCTTGCGATGAGGATCAATAATCTATGCTCGGATTTTGATTTGGGACTGGATTTAACCTTCAATTTGAGAGTTCTAGTGATTTTTAGGTTTGTGAGAGTGGGGTGTCGCCCCTGCTCTTCTCTTGTACGACCAGACCCTTCAAAATGGGGGTTTGGTTTGATTTTTATTAAAAACAATATTATAGTTTCAATTTTTAACAACTTAGGCCCCTCTACTATGTTCAACATATAGTTTGGTAGCTTTTAACCTTATAATAAGCCATTTCTAGACAATTAACTAACTAGGTTAAAATTCCTAATTAGTAAATTCTCATTATTTAATACTTTATAATTTGAATATAATGTTTTATATTTTCGGGGTGTTACATCGGCATTGAAAAATCTTCGTAAACTAAATCACACGTGTATATGTTGATATTTAAGGGATATACAGTCAAGAAAATCAAGGGCAATGATGATATATATGCGGATTAGACACCAAAAAAAGCACTCAACAAATGGCTACAATTTAAGGAATGTGTTTAGTGACGGCATTAGATTCCTAATTGATGGAGAAAGGTCTGGTGGCAAGAAAAGTTGCTTTTAGGAGGTTGTCAAGTGTTTTCGCTCTAAGATTTCATTCTTGGGAGGTTGGTTTGGCCCTTGTTCCTGTAACTCGAATCCTAGCCCGGTATATCCCATTTTAATTTTACACCTTTGTGAACCTTACGCCTTTTTTACTCTCTGATCGAGGTTCTCGGCATAGAAAAATCTTCGTAAACTAAATCACACGTGTATATGTTGACATTTAAGAGATATACAGTCAAGAAAATCTAGGGCAATGGTGATATATATGCGGATTAGACACACAAAAAAAAACACTCAACAAATGGCTACAATTTAAGGAATGTGTTTAGTGACGGCATTAGATTCCTAATTAATGGAGAAAGGTCTGGTTGCAAGAAACGCTGCTTCTAGGAGGTTGTCAAGTGTTTTCGCTCGATAATTCCATTCTTAGGTGGTTGGTTTGGCCCTTGTTCCTGTAACCCGAATCCTAGCCCGGTATATCCCATTTTAATTTTACACCATTGTGAACCTTACACCATTTTTACTCTCTGATCGAGGTTCTCGGCTTTGAAAAATCTTCGTAAACTAAATCACAGGTGTATATGTTGACATTTAAGAGATATATAGTCAAGAAAATCAAGGGCAATGGTGATATATATGCGGATTAGGCACCAAAAAAAACACTCAACAAATGGATACAATTTAAGGAATGTGTTTAGTGTCGGCATCAGATTTCTAATTGATGGAGAAAGGTCTGGTGGCAAGAAAAGCTGCTTCTAGGAGGTTGTCAAGTGTTTTCGCTCGACAATTCCATTCTTAGGTGGTTGGTATGGCGCTTGTTCCTGTAACTCGAATCCTAGCCTGGTATATCCCATTTTAACTTACACCATTGTGAATCTTACGCCTTTTTTACTCTCTGATCGAGGATCTCGGAATTGAAAAATCTTCGTAAACTAAATCACACGTGTATATGTTGGCATTTAAGAGATATACAGTCAAGAAAATCAAGGGCAAAGGTGATATATATGCGGATTAGACACAAAAAAAAACACTCAACAAATGGGTACAAGTTAAGGAATGTTTTTATTGATGGCATCAGATTTCTAATTGATGGAGAAAGGTCTGGTGGCAAGAAAAGCTGCTTCTAGGAGGTTGTCAAGTGTTTTCGCTCGACGATTCCATTCTTGGGTGGATGGTTTGGCCCTTGTTCCTGTAACTCGAATCTTAGCCCGCTATATCCCATTTTAATTTTACACCATTGTGAACCTTACGCTTTTTTTACTCTCTGATCGAGGTTCTCCCGTAAAATCTTCGTAAACTAAATCACACGTGTATATGTTGACATTTAAGAGATATACAGTCAAGAAAATCAAGGGCAATGGTGATATATATGCGAATTAGACACCAAAACAAAACACTCAACAAATGGCTACAATTTAAGGAATGTGTTTAGTGACGACATCAGACTTCTAATTGGTATAAAAAGGTCTGGTGGCAAGAAAAGCTGCTTCTAGGAGGTTGTCAAGTGTTTTCGCTCGACGATTCCATTCTTGGGTGGATGGTTTGGCCCTTGTTCCTGTAACTCGAATCTTAGCCCGCTATATCCCATTTTAATTTTACACCATTGTGAACCTTACGCTTTTTTTACTCTCTGATCGAGGTTCTCCCGTAAAATCTTCGTAAACTAAATCACACGTGTATATGTTGACATTTAAGAGATATACAGTCAAGAAAATCAAGGGCAATGGTGATATATATGCGAATTAGACACCAAAACAAAACACTCAACAAATGGCTACAATTTAAGGAATGTGTTTAGTGACGACATCAGACTTCTAATTGGTATAAAAAGGTCTGGTGGCAAGAAAAGCTGCTTCTAGGAGGTTGTCAAGTGTTTTCGCTCGACGATTCCATTCTTGGGCGGATGGTTTGGCCCTTGTTCCTGTAACTCGAATCTTAGCCCGGTATATCCCATTTTAATTTTACACCATTGTGAACCTTATGGCTTTTTTACTCTCTGATCGAGGTTCTCAGCATTGAAAAATCTTCGTAAACTAAATCACACGTGTATATCTTCACATTTAAGAGATATACAGCCAAGAAATTCAAGTGCAATGGTGATATACATGCGGATTAGACACCAAAAAAAACACATAACAAATGGCTACAATTTAAGGAATGTGTTTAGTGACGAGATCAGATTCCTAATTGATGGAGAAAGGTCTGGTGGCAAGAAAAGCTGCTTCTAGGAGGTTGTCAAGTGTTTTCGCTCGACGATTCCATTCTTGGGTGGATGGTTTGGCCCTTGTTCCTGTAACTCGAATCTTGGCCCGGTATATCGCATATAAATTTTACACCATTGTGAACCTTACGCCTTTTTTACTCTCTGATCGAGGTTCTCGGCATTGAAAAATCTTCGTAAACTAAATCACACGTGTATATCTTGACATTTAAGAGATATACAGTCAAGAAATTCAAGTGCAATGGTGATATACATGCGGATTAGACACCCAAAAAAAAAAACTCAACAAATGGCTACAATTTAAGGAATGTGTTTAGTGACGGCATTAGATTCCTAATTGACGGAGAAAGGTCTGGTGGCAAGAAAAGCTGCTTCTAGGAGGTTGTCAAGTGTTTTCGCTGGACAATTCCATTCTTAGGTGGTTGGTTTGGCCGTTGTTCCTGTAACTCGAATCCTAGCCCGGTATATCCCATTTTAATTTTACACCATTGTGAACCTTACGCCTTTTTTACTCTCTGATCGAGGTTCTCGGCTTTGTAAAATCTTCGTAAACTAAATCACACGTGTATATGTTGACATTTAAGAGATATACAGTCAAGAAAATCAAGGGCAATGGTGATATATATGCGGATTAGACACCAAAAAAAAAAACACTCAACAAATGGCTACAATTTAAGGAATGTGTTTAGTGACGACATCAGATTTCTAATTGATGAAAAAAGGTCTGGTGGCAAGAAAAGCTGCTTCTAGGAGGTTGTCAAGTGTTTTCGCTCGACGATTCCATTCTTGGGCGGATGGTTTGGCCCTTGTTCCTGTAACTCGAATCTTAGCCCGGTATATCCCATTTTAATTTTACACCATTGTGAACCTTATGCCATTTTTACTCTCTGATCGAGGTTCTCAGCATGGAAAAATCTTCGTAAACTAAATCACACGTGTATATGTTGACATTTAAGAGATATACAGTCAAGAAAATCAAGGGCAATGGTGATATACATGCAGATTAGACACCAAAAAAAAAACACCCAACAAATGGATACAATTTAAGGAATGTGTTTAGTGACGAGATCAGATTCCTAATTGATGGAGAAAGGTCTGGTGGCAAGAAAAGCTGGTTCTAGGACGTTATTAAGTGTTTTCGCTAGACGATTCCATTCTTAGGTGGTTGGTTTGGCACTTGTTCCTGTAACTCGAATCCTAGTCCGGTATATCCCATTTTAATTTTACACCATTATGAACCTTACGCCTTTTTTACTCTCTGATCGAGGTTCTCGGCATTGAAAAATCTTCGTAAACTAAATCACACGTGTATATGTTGACATTTAAGAGATATACAATCAAGAAAATCAAGGGCAATGGGGATATATATGCGGATTAGACACCAAAAAAACACTCAACAAATGGCTACAATTTAAGGAATATGTTTAATAACGGCATTAGATTCCTAATCGATGGAGAAAGGTCTGGTGGCAAGAAAAGCTGCTTCTAGGAGGTTGTCAAGTGTTTTCGCTCGACAATTCCATTCTTTGGTGGTTGGTTTGGCCCTTGTTCCTGTAACCCGAATCCTAGCCCGGTATATCCCATTTTAATTTTACACCATTGTGAACCTTACACCCTTTTTCTCTCTGATCGAGGTTCTCGGCATTGAAAAATCTTCGTAAACTAAATCACACGTGTATATGTTGACATTTAAGAGATATACAGTCAAGAAAATCAAGGGCAATGGTGATATACATGCAGATTAGACACCAAAAAAAAACACTCAACAAATGGCTACAATTTAAGGAATGTGTTTAGTGACGAGATCAGATTCCTAATTGATGGAGAAAGGACTGGTGGCAAGAAAAGCTGCTTCTAGGAGGTTGTTAAGTGTTTTCGCTCGACGATTCCATTCTTAGGTGGTTGGTTTGGCACTTGTTCCTGTAAATCGAATACTAGCCCGGTATATCCCATTTTAATTTTAAACCATTGTGAACCTTACGCCTTTTTTACTCTCTGATCAAGGTTCTCGGCATTGAAAAATCTTCGTAAACTAAATCACACGTGTATATGTTGACATTTAAGAGATATACAGTCAAGAAAATCAAGGGCAATGGTGATATATATGCGGATTAGACACCAAAAAAAAAAACAGTCAACACATGGCTACAATTTAAGGAATGTGTTTAGTGACGGCATTAGATTCCTAATTGATGGAGAAAGGTTTGGTGGCAAGAAAAGCTGCTTCTAGGAGGTTGTCAAGTGTTTTCGCTCGACGATTCCGTTCTTAGGTGGTTGGTTTGGCACTTGTTCCTGTAACTCGAATCCTAGCCCGGTATATCCTATTTTAATTTTACACCATTGTGAACCTTACGCCTTTTTTACTCTCTGATCGACGTTCTCGGCATTGAAAAATCTTCGTAAACTAAATCACACGTGTATATGTTGACATTTAAGAGATATACAGTCAAGAAAATCAAGGGCAATGGTGATATATATGCGGATTAGACACAAAAAAAAAACACTCAACAAATGGCTACAATTTAAGGAATGTGTTTAGTGACGGCATTAGATTCCTAATTGATGGAGAAAGGTCTGGTTGCAAAAAAAGTTGCTTCTAGGAGGTTGTCAAGTGTTTTCGCTCGACAATTCCATTCTTAAGGTGGTTGGTTTGGCCCTTGTTCCTGTAACCCGAATCCTAGCCCGGTATATCCCATTTTAATTTTACACCATTGTGAACCTTACACCATTTTTATTCTCTGATCGAGGTTCTCGGCTTTGAAAAATCTTCGTAAACTAAATCACAGGTATATATGTTGACATTTAAGAGATATATAGTCAAGAAAATCAAGGGCAATGGTGATATATATGCGGATTAGACACCAAAAAAACACTCAACAAATGGATAGAATTTAAGGAATGTGTTTAGTGTCAGCATCAGATTTCTAATTGATGGAGAAAGGTCTGGTGGCAAGAAAAGCTGCTTCTAGGAGGTTGTCAAGTGTTTTTGCTTGACGATTCCATTCTTGGGTGGATGGTTTGGCCCTTGTTCCTGTAACTCGAATCCTAGCCCGGTATATCCCATTTTAATTTTAAACCATTGTGAACCTTACGCCTTTTTTACTGTTGGTGCATGTTATTTGACAACAGCTGTGGGTTGGTCTTTGGATATTAAACAGAAGATTGGACTATGAAGACTTAAAGATTTCGAGATTATCAAGCCCAATCAAGTCCAAGTTTGTATGAAGTTTATTCGGTCCTAATGTATTATGTAATTGTATACGGGCTAGAGCCCAATTCTTGTATGGGAGGTTGTATTATATAAACAACCTCTTGCTACTTGTTTAGGGTTAGACTTTTGGAGATTGTTAGAGAGCATTCGAATTGAGAGAGTTTAGAACAAACAAAAATCGGGTGTTAGGTTCTTGGAGATCTTAGTGATTGTAAAACGTTTCTAAGGTTTGATAATCACAGAAGATCAGTTTGAAAGTTTGTGTGTTCGAGTTCTTGTTCATCTACATAATCTTGTTTCTGTGTTCGAAGGTTTATCAAGGGGATTCCGCACCCTTGATAGATTAGCAGTCTTGTTAAGATCCATACGGGATTACGGGGACCTACAATTGGTATCAGAGCATTTGCTCTTGTGCGTGGTTCAAGACTGATCGATTGGAATCAAGGCAGTTGGTTTGTTTGAATACTTTCGAGTTAAAATTCTGGGATTTTATGAAGAACAGGAAGAACAGTTGAAGAACAGTTTAAATTCATGTATTTTGATCTGGTTTGATTATTAGTTTTTACTGTTTTCGTGTTTGTAGGAGACTTTGCTTGGAAAGTTTGAAAAAGGAAGTGAATTTCGAGTTTTTGGATAGAATTGCTGATTGTTAGTTGCTGATTTTTCGGGATTGAGTGGCTGATTAGTTGAATTCAAAGTATAAAACTTGTGCATTTGAAACTTGTGCGACCCAGATAGCTCTTGTGCGACCCGGATTGCTCTTGTGCGACCCAGATTGTTCTTGTGCGATCAGAGTTCAGCTTGTGCGATTCAAAACTTGTGCGATCAGGCCCATTTAGTGACAGATCCGCCCAAATTTAGTGGATTGTGCGATCCAGTTAGTCTTGTGCGATCCCGAAAAAGGCATTCGACATTATATATCTTTAGAATCGTATTTTCGAGACGAATCTAACGATATAATTTTGTAAAAATAGTTTTAGTGAAAAATTTTGTTCGGTTTAACCAGTCCGCAACATTAAAATGTCGAACATGTCTAGTTTGAATGAGCTTTTGAGGATGGAGCATGAGGTTGGCACTACCAACAAACCACCTAAGATGATGAAGATAGAAAATTATTTGACTTGGAAGGATCGTTTTCAATCCTTCATTGAATATCAGGACACACGCATGTGGATAAGTATTGAAGATGGGTACACGAACCCAACACATGACTTTGAGGGTAGACCACGTAGAACAACCTATGTGAACATGCAAGAGGCTGATAAAAAGATGTATGAGGCTGAAAAGAGAGCCTTGGCTGCAATTAAAATGTTCTTACCTGATAGCATCAAGCATACCTTCAAGAAGTACACAAATTCAAAGGATATGTGGGATGCATTAGAGAAAAGATACGCGGGAAATGCAGATGTCAAGAAGAACAAAGTTGATCAACTGAAGAAGCAGGTCGCTGTTTTCAAGTACATGAAACATGAGTCACTTGAGGACATCATCACTCGATACTACCATCTAATGTCGGAAATGGAAAATTATGAGATAGATTGCTATTCTGACATAGAGAAGAATGACAAGCTGCTCGATGCTTTACCTACTAAATGGGATATCTACACTCTCATGATCAAGGGAGAAGCAGATTATGATACAAAGGAACTGGAAGAAGTAGTTGGAAAGCTGAGAGCTTATGAGCTCAGTATGAAGAAGAAAGAAACTGGATATGATCAGGTTCAAGATCCAGCGATTTACAATGGGCTTACATCTTCTTCATCTCACAACGCTTCTAGCGACTCTGCTACTGCGTTTCTATCATGTGAA
The DNA here is from genome assembly GCA_030545235.1 of Helianthus tuberosus. Classification (NCBI taxonomy): domain Eukaryota; kingdom Viridiplantae; phylum Streptophyta; class Magnoliopsida; order Asterales; family Asteraceae; genus Helianthus; species Helianthus tuberosus. Next base: position 135,302,719 of record CM060427.1, on the reverse strand, counting down.
AATGAGCAGGTCACAGTAAATGAGGATGGTGATGTATGTTTTGTAGCTGCTTCAGGAGGATCAACAGGATCCAAAAGAACATCAGCTTCTAAACAAAGTAGTTGTACAAAATCGATGCCTATGAGTGTTAAGTCGGCAGAAGAGCATCTTGCTCTACTTGCTTCATTTGTTGCTTCTTATGAGAACTACATTCAGGGGAAGATCTCTGATACTGCCACTTTAGATGAAGATTATGATCAGATTGATCCTGATGATCTAGAAGAGATGGATTTGCAATGGCAAATGGCCATGATATCTAGACGAGTGAAGAGATTTATGAACCAGACAGGAAGGAAGTTCGTAGGGAAGAGTGTTGGTTTCGACAAGACCAAAGTGAGATGCTTTAACTGTCAAAGTTTTGGTCATTTCACTAGGGAGTGTCAAAAACAAAAGCAGGATACTTCGAGTCAGAATTCAAACAATAGGAATACATCAAACAACTCTAACTCAAGAGTGTTGATCTCTACAGCAAGAGAAGGTTCATATGACTAGAGTGTTCACTTAGAAAATGATGAGAATGTCACTCAAGAATTTATGGCAGAGATTACTCCCGTTGATGATGCTGAAGTTAAGAAGGAAAGTGAAGCTGAGGTAGTGAAGGGTGATCAGACAACAGATGCTGAAGAGGAAAAGTCAGAGTCTGAGCATGAAATGGAAGCTGAAGAGAAAGATGAAATTATCAAACGAATGAAAGCTCAAATTGCTGCTCTCATGGCCAACTCAGACAAATCAACAAGAGAGGTAAGTGAATCTGCTACTTCTGTTTGTTTAAAATGTCGGGAATTACAGGGTGAGGTTGACAGGTTGTCTGGTTAACGAGATGTCTAACATTAAGGAATCAAATTTTTTCGCTAAAAGAAATGAGTCGCTATATTTAAAAAAGATAAAAGGCTATGAAGCTGAAATTGATGCCTTAACCTGCAAACTAAATGAAAAGCTTGAAGTCATAGAATTAGCTCATGAGATGATGGGTGAGAAAACAAAAGAGATTTCTAAAAAATGCAAAGAATTGCCAGATGCACAACTTAAAATTGTTAAACTTGAAAAGAAATTAGGTCAATTCAGGGACTCTACTTTTGTTATGAAACACATGATGGGTGGCTTGAAGAAAAGTAATGACAGAACCAGTGTGGGATTCCATGGTTTCAATGAAGTTCCACCTCCTGTTAGTCATGACTATTCTTTCCTGCCTGATGAAAACGAGCTCATAGACTTTGCGTCAACATCACCAAGTTGTTCAACATCAAGTCAAGATGATGTGTCTGAGAGGGATGATGCTAAGAAGGATGATAACAGTAAACCTGTTTTGAAAAAGAAAACTTCACATCCTAGGAATAAAAATCCAACTTTTGTTAAAAAGGTTAATTTTGTTCAAGGAAGTAACATGAAAAACGAAACAGCTGTTATTGAAAACGAATTAAATCTTGAGTTTGCTAAAAACAAAAACAAAGAAAATTCTGAAACTAAGCAAACTAAACCAAATCCTTCTAAGGCATCATCATCAAAACAAGGATCTAGTTCAAAGGCTTCGGATAAGAAGTCTTCGAAAAAGAGATCGTGCTTCAAGTGTCACACAAAGGGACATGTAGCTAGCTGCCGTCCTACCAAAAAGACTGAAGCACAAGAGAGTGAGAAACAAAAAGGGAAATCACCAGAAAAGAAAGGTGATAATGAGGAGAAAGTCTCAAATTCTCCAAAGAAATCTACTCCTAAGCAACAAGGGAGTGTTGCAGGTGGTGTAGATAAGGATGAGAAAGGAACTCCACAAGTTCCTCGCTTTCAAAGAAATCAATCAAGATTTCAGCCTGAGTCTACATTAGGCAGATATGAGAGACCTAGAAGTAGTTCACCAAGAATGAACAATCATAATTCTAATAATTTCAGAAGTCAAGGTCATTATCAAAATTGATACCAAAATAATGGTGGTCGAACTTTTTATAACAACGGCTTTAGAAATTACAACAACCAAGCTTCTAGAAATCAAAACTCAAGGTTTCATAGGTCAAATAGTCCAAACACATCTAGGAACTCTCAGGACCAGAGACCTAGTGGAAATCAAACCCCATTTCCATCAACAGGTCTGAGATCCAAGACTCCAGTTAGGAGTGATGGATATTGGATGGACGTTCCTGTAGTTGATGAATCTGGACGACCCAAGACCATCAAGGCTTGGGTCCCCCAATCTAACTAATCTTTTGGTTGGTGTGTGCAGGAGCTACTAAGGAGGATTATCAACTTATGGTATGTTGATAGTGGCTGCTCCAGGCACATGATGGGGGATGCGAGATTGTTTTCGGAATTTGAAGAATATGATGGTGGACATGTGAATTTTGCTGGTGCTAACGGTGGCAAAATTACCGGACGAGGAAAAGTGACGAATGGGAAGATCACATTGGACAAGGGTCATGAGCGTGTCACAAGTCTGCGACAAGGGTCACTCGGTCCATTTTACTAAGTCTGAAGCATTGGTGTTGAAACCGGGTTTGGTTATTCCGGACGACTGGATAGTAATGCGTGCACCAAGGAAAAATGATACTTATGTCATGGACATGGGTGCCAAGGCTCCGACTGCTGCTGTGGCGTGTTTGCTATCCAAAGCATCTGAAGCTGAATCGATGTTGTGGCAGAGACGCATGGCCCATATTCACTATCGAAAAATGAATTACCTTGTTAAAAATGAGCTAGTGAAAGGGGTTCCAATGCAGAAGTTTCAAGAGGAAGACAAATGTCTTCCATGTCAAAAGGGAAAACAACACAAGAAACCTCATAAGTCTAAAACAGTAAATTCCATAGATGCCCCTTATGAATTACTTCACATGGATTTATTCGGTCCAGTAAACGTGAGGAGCATAGGTGGAAAGTACTACTGTCTTGTTGTCACTGATGATTACTCACGACATTCATGGGTTTTCTTTTTAGGTACAAAAGATGAGACGACGGAAATGCTGATAGATCTTTTTACGAAATTGGAAAACGTCCATGATGCAAGGATCAAGAGGATAAGGAGTGATAATGGCACGGAGTTCAAGAATCGAATTCTGGATCTCTACTGTCTTCAAAAGGGAATTGAACATCAATATTCTGCTCCTTATACCCCTCAACAAAATGGAGTCGCTGAGAGGAAAAACAGGACGTTGATTGAAGCCGCTAGGACGATGCTTTCAGATTCAAAGCTACTAGTTCTTTTCTGGGAGAAGCTGTGAATACAGCTTGCTACGTCCTAAACAAATTTTTGACTGTTAAACGTTTTAATAAAACTTGTCATGAATTGATGTTTAACAAGAAACCAAACTTGGAAGGCTTTGAACCATTTGGATTACCCTGCACCATTGTGCGAAATAAAGATAAACAAAAATTCGGTGAGGTGGCTGACGATGGCTACTTTCTAGGTTATGTGCCTGGCCCACCAAATAAAAGGGTTGTTAATCTAAAAACTGGTAAAATTGAGGTTGTCTTTAATGTTGAAATTACTTCATACAAACCTCAACAATCATCGAATGGACCTCCAATATTATATGATTATGACAGTGTTTTTAAATCATTTAATATTCCTGAGTTTCCAAATGCAGATGAATCTCAGTTGATTCAAACAAGTGATTGGTGAAGACGATGAAGGCGAGTTCATGCCTAGATCGAATGTTGATGTGATAGATGCTCCGGAAACTTCCCAAGGTGCTGCTGATCCTGATTTAAGCGATAGTGACTCTGAACCCATTCAGGGGAGGAGTTTGTTAATCCGTTTGCAAATCAGAATATTCAGGGGGAGGTTGGATCAAACCTGGGTGATAATCTAGAAGTTGATGCGGTTGCTTCTACACGATCAAATAGGGATCATCCAGTTGACATGATACTTGGGGATCCTACTGCAGGTGTTCAGACGAGAAGAAGCATAGCAGCGAATTCTGGGTTATTTGTTTCGATTGAAAAGACTGGGATTGTGAATGAATGCTTGTATAGTTGCTTTATTTCCCAAGAGGAGCCGAAGAACATTCATATGGCTCTTAAAGACAATTCTTGGGTTGAAGCTATGCAAGAGGAATTGGCCCAGTTCGCGAAGTTGAAGGTTTGGGAGTTAGTTGACCTTCCTAAAGGTGAAAGAGAGATTGGCACTAAATGGGTGTTTAGGTGCAAGAAGGATGAGAGAGGAATAGTCACACGCAACAAGGCTCGATTGGTGGTTAAAGGTTTCAATCAGCAAGAAGGAATCGATTACAATGAAGTGTTTGCACCAGTGGCAAGGTTGGAAGCAATTCGTTTGTTTCTGGATTTCGCTTCATTTAAGGGCTTTAAAGTTTTCCAACTAGACGTGAAGAGTGCATTTCTTTATGGGAAAGTCCAAGAAGTGGTGTATGTCTCACAACCAGATGGGTTCGTTGATCCAGACTATCCAGATCGGGTTTACAAACTTGATAAGGCTTTGTATGGATTACATCAAGCTCCGGGTGTGGTACGAGACACTGTCTACACATCTGATCAAAAATGGTTTTGAAAGAGGTCAGATTGACAGTACACTATTCATAAAGAGGAAGAAGGAAGATTTTCTGCTGGTACAGGTGTACGTGGATGACATCATCTTTGGGTCATCTGATGAGAACATGTGTAAGGAGTTTGAACAGGTGATGAAGAGCAAGTTTGAAATGAGTGCTATGGGTGAGCTGTCTTACTTTCTGGGATTACAAGTTGAACAGAAGGAGGATGGGATGTTTATTCATCAAACGAAGTATGTGTATGACATTTTGGATCGGTTCAAAATGAATGATTGCTCTACTTTCAACACACCCATTTACGAAAATCACAATCTAGGCCCCGATCATGAAAGTACTGAAGATGTTGATCCTACTCAATACAGGGCGATGACTGGTTCTCTAATGTACTTGACTGCTTCAAGACCCGACATCATGTTTGCCGTATGCTTGTGTGCCAGATATCAGGCGAATCCAAAAGAGTCAAACATGAAAGCAGTGAAGCGTATTCTTCGTTACTTGAAGGGGAAACCTAAACTTGGGTTGTGGTATCCAGCTGATAGTGATTTGAGGTTTGTTACTTACACTGACTCAGACTTTGGAGGATGCAAATCAAACAGAAAGTCTACAACAGGTGGTTGTCAGTTCTTGGGAGGCAGGTTCGTGTCTTGGCAATGCAAGAAGCAATCCTGTGTGTCTACATCTACGTGTGAAGCTGAATATATTGCTGCGGGTAGCTGTTGCTCTCAGGTTCTCTGGATTCAACAGCAGATGCGCGATTACGGTTTGGATTTCACTCGTACTCCTATTATGATAGATAATAATGCCACTATATCAATCACAAACAATCCCGTAAAGCACAGTAGAACTAAACATATTGACATACGTCATCACTTTATATGGGATTGTGCTGAAAAGAGACTCATTGAATTACACCGAGTCGACACACTAGATAACCTTGTTGATCTTTACACTAAAGATTTTGATCGAGCTCGCTTTGAACACTTAGTCGAACTCAACGGGATGAGGAATCCTGAATAACTGGTTTTTCATAGGAATTTTGTAAATAGTTTACTGCTTTTCTTAAAAATAAAAAATACAAAAAACATTGAAAAAAACAAAAATAGAAAAAAACAGAAAATCAAAAATGAGTTATCACTGTGTGAAAAGGAAGAAATGATAGTACATCACCAAGTTAGACTGTCACACTGAAAATGAATTAAATTGCTTAAGTGTGATAGCAGCTTCATCATATGATATACCAGTAGGCAAAAGCATGAAATAATCAACTTACCAAAGTGATATAAACCTAAATGCACTGAGTATGAGTGGGGAACACATCAGTGGTGTATGGTTTAATGACCTTAAATCTTGCGTTGATAGATTTCCAAAATCTGAAGTTTTGGGTCTTTATACTGTTATTTCATCTGGGGATATCAGGGTTGTCCTTCTGCCACATCCAGATACATGCTGACCTAGGCACAACCAGGATATCTTAAAAGAGCAAGAAAATGCCAAAACCCATAAATGAAGAAGCTCTCAAAGAGAGTTATTCAAATGTGCAAAATGCATAAATCGTACCAAAAATGGTATTTGTCATAGCCCTCGTTAGATATTTTGGTCTCTTTGCTGTACGGAAGTACTGACCTGTTCACCAATTATCTAAACGTTGAAAAACAAAACGGATGAATTCAGTATACTCACCTACTACGATGAATCTTTGTGCATACCTTAATCGCGGGGGTATATCCTGAAGTGGGACACACTAGTATATCATAAAAAAAATTACCTTAACGTATTATACGGTAATGGTACTTGAAATGTTCATGCATTTTGTTTAAGTGGATAAACATACTGGTAATCGTCTTGGACTGCTTTTCACGAAAAATTACATAAAGAATTAGCTTATGGTGTGAAACAGTTTGATTGTGCTGATATGATCTTCTTACCAGTGATTCTCACAAAAATAGAGTGTTTATTGCTTTTCGAATTTATTTGCTTTCAGAAAATACAAAAATACAAAAATAATGTCTTTTTCTGTTAAATTATTAACGTACGGAAACTGTTATTCTTGGAGGAGTTGTTACTGATAGGGGGAGACGGTGTTAGAAAGTGGGTTCAAAATTTTAAATCATACAGGTTATGAGGTGTTTGTTTAAAATTTGTACGTATTGGTGCTTAATTTGAAAATGCTTAATTTGATACAGTTTAACTATCTCTTGAATAATAATAATTCTTTAACTATGTTGAAAAATTCTTATGGTTTCTCGAGATGTTTGATTTATAGTATACAGATTGAAGCAGTTTGTTGATGAGAAGTTGCTTTGAAGAGATGAGGAGTTTGTTGCTGCTTGGTAGAATCCTCCTTCTACAATGCAGAGTGGATGATGTGAAGACTTATTGAGAATGCTCAATCACAACTTGGAAGATTTGGGGATTGGATACATCAGCTTAGGGGGAGTCTGTTGCTGATAGAGTTCATGTTGAAGCTGACGCTATCCAAAGACCAAAAACTGTGAGATTCTGAAGACTAAAGTTTCCTTTGCAAGCTATTGTTAAGGGGGAGTTTATTTGTGCATGTTATGTGACAACAACTGTGGATTGGTCTTTGGATATTAAACAGAAGATTGGACTATGAAGACTTAAAGATTTCGAGATTATCAAGCCCAATCAAGTCCAAGTTTGCATGAAGTTTATTAGGTCCGAATGTATTATGTAATTGTATACGGGCTAGAGCCCAATTCGTGTATGGGAAGTTGTAGTATATAAACAACCTCTTGCTACATGTTTAGGGTTAGACTTTTGGAGATTGTGAGAGAGCATTCGAATTGAGAGAGTTTAGAACAAACAGAAAACGGTTGTTAGGTTCTTGGAGATCTTAGTGATTGTAAAACGTTTCTAAGGTTTGATAATCACAGAAGATCGGTTTGAAAGTTTGTGTGTTCGAGTTCTTGTTCATCTACATAATCATGTTTCTGTGTTCGGTGGTTTATCAAGGGGATTCCACACCCTTGATAGATTAGCAGTCTTGTTAAGATCCATACGGGATTACGGGGACCTACACAAACCAACAAGCCAAGAATGGAATCGTCGAGTTAAAACACTTGACAACCTCCTAGAAGCAGCTTTTCTTGCCACCAGACCTTTCTCCATCAATTAGGAATCTGGTGCCGTCACTAAACACATTCCTTAAATGGTAGCCATTTGTTGAGTGATTTTTTTTTGTGTCTAATCCGCATATATATCACCATTGCCCTTGATTTTCTTGACTGTATATTTCTAAAATGTCAACATATACATGTGTGATTTAGTTTACGAAGATTTTTTAATGCCGAGAACCTCGATCAGAGAGTAAAATAGGCGTAAGGTTCACAATGGTGTAATATTAAAATGGGATATACCGGGCTCAGATTTGAGTTACAGGAACAAGGGCCAAACCAACCACCCAAGAATGGAATCGTTGAGCGAAAACACTTGACAACCTCCTAGAAGCAGCTTTTCTTACCACCAGACATTTCTCCATCAATTAGGAATCTGATGCCGTCACTAAACACATTCCTTAAATTGTAGCCATTTGTTAAGTGTTTTTTTTTGTGTCTAATCCGCATATATATCACCATTGCCCTTGATTTTCTTGACTGTATATCTCTAAAATGTCAACATATACACGTGTGATTTAGTTTACGAAGATTTTTCAATCCCGGGAAACTCGATCAGAGAGTAAAAAAGGCGTAAGGTTCACAATGGTGTAAAATTAAAATGGGATATACCGGGCTAGGATTTTAGTTACAGGAACAAGGGCCAAACCAACCACCCAAGAATGGAATCGTCGAGCGAAAACACTTGACAACCTCCTATAAGCAGCTTTTCTTACCACCAGACCTTTCTCCAACAATTAGGAATCTGATGCCGTCACTAAACACATTCCTTAAATTGTAGCCATTTGTTGAGTGTTTTTTTGTGTCTAATCCGCATATATATCACCATTGTCCTTGATTTTCTTGACTGTATATCTCTTAAATATCAACATATACACATGTGATTTAGTTTACAAAGATTTTTCAATGCCGAGAACCTCGATCAGAGACTAAAAAAGGCGTAAGGTTCACAATGGTGTAAAATTTAAATGGGATATACCGGGCTAGAATTCGAGTTACAGGAACAAGGGCCAAACCAACCACCCAAGAATGGAATCATCGAGCGAAAACACTTGACAACCTCCTAGAAGCAGCTTTTCTTGCCACCAGACCTTTCTCCCTCAATTAGGAATCTGATGCCGTCACTAAACACATTCCTTAAATTGTAGCCATTTGTTGAGTGTTTTTTTTGGTGTCTAATCCGCACATATATCACCATTGCCCTTGATTTTCTTGACTGTATATCTTTTAAATATCAACATATACACGAGTGATTTAGTTTACGAAGATTTTTCAATGCCGAGAACCTCGATCAGAGAGTAAAAAAGGCGTAAGGTTCACAATGGTGTAAAATTAAAATGGGAAATACCGGGCTAGAATTCGAGTTACGGGAACAAGGGCCAAACCAACCACCCAAGAATGGAATCGTCGAGCGAAAACACTTGACAACCTCCTAGAAGCAGCTTTTCTTACCACCAGACCTTTCTCCATCAATTAGGAATCTGATGCCGTCACTAAACACATTCCTTAAATTGTAGCCATTTGTTGAGTCTTTTTTTTTTGTGTCTAATCCGCATATATATCACCATTGCCCTAGATTTTCTTGACTGTATATCTCTTAAATGTCAACATATAGACGTGTGATTTAGTTTACGAAGATTTTTCAATGCCGAGAACCTCGATCAGAGAGTAAAAAAGGCGTAAGGTTCACAATGGTGTAAAATTAAAATGGGATACACGGGGCTAGGATTCGAGTTACAGGAACAAGGGCCAAACAACCACCCAAGAATGGAATCGTCGAGCGAAAACACTTGACAACCTCCAAGAAGCAGCTTTTCTTGCCACTAGATCCATCTTCATCAATTAGGAATCTAATGCCGTCACTAAACACATTCCTTAAATTGTAGCCATTTGTTGAGTGTTTTTTTTGGTGTCTAATCCAAATATATATCACCATTGCCCTTGATTTTCTTGACTGTATATCTCTTAAATGTCAACATATACACGTGTGATTTAGTTTATGAATTTTTGAATGCCGAGAACCTCGATCAGGGAGTAAAAAAGGCGTAAGGTTCACAATGGTGTAAAATTAAAATGGGATATCCCGGGTGTGACACTTCGGGTTTCCCTGTACGTTTCTTGGATGTTTTAGTTAAATTGGTGAAAATTCGTACTGTGTGAGATACGTACGACTTTGTGAATCTAATGCTATGTGAATTTACGTGCTACATGACTGTATTTGCTACGTGGCTTGCATGTTCGTTCTGTGGACTTTCGTGAAACTGCTTGTATCTACGTAAGGTAAAGGAGACTATGTATACATATAGAGCGTAGTGTATGACTTTTGCTAAAATTTCGAGGACGAAATTCCTGTAACATGGGGAGAATGTGACAACCCGTACACTTGTTGTCATAAAAAGGATATTTTGGTAACACGCGAAATTAATTATCTCACTGTTATTATTAATATTATTATTATTTGCGAAATGTTAATAGAACGCGGTGAAAGATTTATCGGCTCAACTGTTTACGCATCTATATGAATTAATCGGACCCGTCTGCTTATGCGAGATGTTATGCAATAACGGATCCGCGCACACTTGGGTTAGGCCCAAGCCCACTCTCTAAACCTAAAACCCACCATATTTAAATATCCTAAACCTCTTCCCCTCTCATTTGTTTTCAACTAAAAACCCTAGAACTCAAAAAAATGGCAGCCGACACACACACCCATCCCTACTCTCCCTCACTCTTAAACCCTCCGGTGACATGCCGGCCGGTGCCGGCCAAACTACCGGCTTCCGACGGCTGGTTGTTCTCCAACAAACACCCCCCACTCCTACTACTTGTTCTCTCTCTCTCTCCCTCTCTCTGTTTTACCGGTGATAATGAGATGATGATGATGATGGAGACGAAGTGCAGGCAGCCGGCGATGGTACACAGCGGCGGCGACTCCGTTCAGAGCGGTTCAAGCTCTGTTGAGAGTGTCGGGTTCTCGAAAATTCATCACTTCGGGCTTCGGTTCAAGGGGAAACAGTGACGGCGGATGTAGACGGTGGTGACCGTCGTTCCAGCTCGAGTCCAGTGTGTCAGTGGCGGAGATGGTTTATCCAACCTGCGCCGCGATGATGGTTGTGGTTCGGCTCCAACGGGTAACAACAGCAAAAGGGGTGGCGGGAGTAAAACACCCACACTCCTCTGGTTAGTACATGTTTTGTGTTGCAACTTTTGTGGTTCTTGACCTGGTGTTGATATGTTGACTAATTTGGCATAAATATGCTTTAGAGTGTGTTCTTGTGTAGATGTTAACTGTTAATAGTTGTTTTTGAGGAATAGTGTTGAATCGTGAATTTTTGGTGATAATGAAAAACTATATAATTGTTTATAATTGTTACTGGTTGTATATGTTGAATATGAAAGTAGTTGGAGTTAGGAAATTGAATACGGATGATAATATAAATTGTTTTGTTAAAGTATGAATTCATTGAGGTAAACTGATTTAATGAAAACTGAAAGTTATTTTGTGGCTGAATGTTTGTTTAAGAGCTCATTGTGATTCTTGATTTAAGAAACCGTTAGGTTTCACAAATATGTTTGTTAATTTATTTAATTAGAAATTTGTTTGATAATGATATAATGAGAAACGAAAACCATGTTTTTCTCATAATATTTGGGTTGACGAATTTTGTTTATAATCTGCATTGTAAAATATTAAGCGCTGATGGATTCACAGGGTGTGTCATGATGATGATGATGATATCAGTATTGTGTTGGTATAGATTTGTTATTGTTGGTTTGTGTAAGATAGAAAAATTGTTTTGCATATGATTGTGGATTTAATTGATTTGGGGTCCCTGAGCTTGACAACATATGATCCTGATTTATGATGCCTTGATTTATTAAAAAAAAAAACAGTGCTAGTATCGTAGTGGTTAGAATGAATCAGTTGGATGAAATTATGAAACCCTAAATGATAAACTGTTTAGAGATGTTATGAATATTTGAAATTTCTGTGTTTTGATCCGATTCGACAGTAGTACGGTAGAATAAAACATGTTAACGAAATTTGATTGGACAGTACATGTTAATGAAAATTGATTGGATGGCACTGATCTGGATAAGGGTTCTAGAAAGATCCCATAATGGTTGCGAGTCGATACCAGAGGATTCATCAGTGGTTTCGACTCAGCAGCTGTTTCATCCAAGATTGCGACTCGAGACCCGGGCATGCATATCAGGGGACTTGAGACCCGCTAGGTTGCGACTCGAGATCTCATGATCTCGTGATCTCGACTAGAGACCTGACTCGAGATTCCAAGGTTTCGACTCATGTATGCACTTCTCGAGACCATTTACTTACAACTCGAGACCGTCTGGTTGCGACTCGGAACTTCATGGTTGCGACTCGAGACCTCTTGTTCTCGAGTCGAGACCACCCGGTTTCGACTGGACAACTTTGCTTAGCTATTGGGCCGCACAAACTGATGTTATGGACTGTGTGCTACTGTTGTTGTTTAACTGTTACTGTTTAGCTGTTTATATGTTAAGATAGGCCCAATAACGTATATGATAGTATGACTTACGTGCTATGTGTTAGATACGTGTACTCTATACGCAACGTTACTTGCATACGAACCTAATAAATATTTATAAACCGTAATAGGGTATGGTTAACCAACCTAACACGAGTAAATTTACTACCGAGCAAAGCAAAGGTGAGTTCACTACCTTTTACTTAAAGCATGTGTTCTCGGTGGTTGGGAAACGGAACGAAACAACTTTTCCTGGTTTGGGATTGCTTACTATCTCCTTGTACGGGATACGGTATTTCTATCTCCTTGTGTGGGATACGGATAACAACGCTATCTCCTTGTGAGGGATACAAACTTACTTTTCTTCCCTTGTTACTGGGAACAAACTTACTTACTTCCCTTGTTACTGGGAACTTTTAGTTAATTACTGTTTATACTGGATGCAACAAGCAACACTAAACAAAACTCTATCACTCAAGTCCTCACTTCTTAATACCGATTAGTCGCCGGGGTCAGGCGAACGGGTTATTAGTTGATAGCGCTATTTAGGTCTCACCAACCTCACACTGTGCCCGCGTATGGGATCGGGCGTGAACTAATGTACTCTGGCAACCGTCAATGATGATAGAACATTGACAAACGGGGCACTCTACGGAAACGTACGGATGAATAGTATTCGGTATTGTAAAAACAGTTTAGTCGCTTACTTATGGGGTAGCTCCCCATCGCATGTATAAACGGATAAATTAACTGGTTAAAACAAGTGTTTGGAAATAAAAACTGGAAAACTCTAAACTCGTGAACTCGCCAACTTTATGTTGACACTCTACTGCATGCTTTGCAGGTTGCTCGATACAGCTCTGGACGGACGTTGCAATCGGATGGAGTGCGTGATTCGTAAGTTTCATATGAACAACTTGTGGTTTTAAATTACGATGTGTTCTTCTTTCCTTTCCGCTACAAACTCAAGCTATGTTTTGAAAAATTTAAAATTTGTCGCTATTTATACCATTATTTGTAATAATAACTAAACGGTTCAAAATAATTAGTGGCTAAGATCCTGGTCGTCACTCGCCTCGCGGTAATATTCCGCGTGTGGATTTTGAGGGTGTGACAGATTGGTATCAGAGCCATTGGTTATAGCGAACTAGGTTTCAAATATAAAATATTTTTGGTTTGGGAAATAAAATATTTTTATATGAAAACCAGACTATAACCGTTCTTTAGTGAAAACCACAACGACACCGCACTCCGGATTGCAAGGTTCAACCTCAGATGCTCACCTGGTAATGGTAGACTAACGACATTTACTTGTGCATAACTTATGTGTGTGAATACGCATGTGTGTATGTATATAATTAGCATATATGTGTTGGTATGTATGCGTATATTTAGTATTTAACACAGTGGGTCATATGAAGGCTTGGCTAGCGTGTTACACTAAGGGCAGGGAACCCATTTATTCCAAGCCCTCGTCCACGTATTTCCTGATATCCTCCCTGGACTGTAAATCGATGCGGGGGACGTCCGCTCGACAAACCTGCCTAAGAAAGGTCTGCTACGAAGCACATAGAGAAGTTTTGAGAACGAATCGACGAAGGGGAGCCACCCCTATATCATGGGATATTAGAAGGAACGACGACGTCATTCGCATCCTTTTTACTTGCGTATTTCTTTTCCCAACTTAAGTAGTGAGACTTGTTCCCTCATACGACTGATCACCTGGATTTTTGAAGCACACTAGTAATTTTACATTTTTTCGGGTCTCTGTTTGCACGTCTTGAACACGAAAAACATGCGCGGTGAATGCTTCTCATTGCAGTACTAGCAATCGTACCACATTTCCATCGACCACGAAGTTATTTCCCCTAATTCCTCGTTACATGGTAAATTCTTATTCAAGTTCAACCTTATACCCTAGCACGCCCCAAGACCCAACAAAGTGATATCTTTCTTACAAACCGGCGTATTTGGAAGCATGGCAAGACGAAGACACGAGCCAGTCAACCCACCGACGAGTACGGTAACCTAGATGCTTACCTTATCCTTCGTTCGTCAGAACCGTTATTCTTTGACGACTTTTCTGATTCCGTGGATCCTTTCGCTAACTTTTGTACGAATTCGCACTTCTTGCTCAAGATGGTATCCCCGCTTCTATCGTTTCTTTATCACGACATCCATGTTTCTTCGTATAGAAACCTTGACCAGATCTCTCTTCAGTTTGGTGAATTCAACAAACTCGACCTTTAGTCAACAAACTTTTTAGCCCTTGAAATTCAACAACGTGTTACTTCAATCGTACTTTCCTGAAAACCTGTTTTCACAGTTTCACGTCGAAACCCCCCCCCCCCCTCATACTAAGACCTTGATCAGATTTCCCTCTAGTTTGGGGAAATTCGGCAAGCTCGACTGCTAGGTAATAAAATTTTTGAATCTTAAAAATTGTGACGTGTGATCCAAATGTATCCTTTCAGACATGTTTTTATTACCTTACATGGAAGCCTCTCGACGACGCAAGCACTACTTCGGACTTGTCCTCACGACTTCGGTAGTCTATTCAAATTTGGTTACTTACCGGTTTGGGAGATCACAAACTCGTTTTTCGCATACGGCTCAGCTCAGAACATCTTGTTAGACATTTTAGTGAACCTAAACCCCCCCCGACTCATATGACGACCGTCCTTCTCTATCATTGGTTCTTGTTGTGCCATTCATACCGACGTAACACCTCTTATCGGCGAAACGACGTTCTGTATCCTAATCGCCCACGGCTTATGTACGACCAGCTACCTCATCGACACCAGATAAATCCTTATTGCCGACCACCAAGCCTTTTATGTTTTGTCTCAAATTGAACGCACCAACGTTGACTACCCTTCAAACATTACCTCGCTACTCGTGTTATGAATTCCCTGATTCTTATCCTACTCTACCCTGCACAAATCTCCGCTTGGACAAATTACTTCCTACGAATGTTACTCGTTGGAGCAACGAGCCAAGGACACCCCAGGGGTAACGGGTATCATAAGCACTGTTCTTCGAACTCGGTACAATCAACACTCAGTTACGACGCTCGAAATTATTCTTTCCAGTCAAAATTCGACGCCTGTTTCCTTCGATGACATCTGAACCTACTCCAAGAACCCGTAGGGATCCGAACGACTCCTACGTCCTACCTTGGAAGTTCTACGACACAAACCGCTTTACGCTAAAGCCCGCATTTCTCGACCGTATACGCAACCCCACGGTATAAACTTGAGGGAGCATCCCCTAACCATAGAGAAATGTCAGCAATTCGCCGTTCCAACAGTTGAAAGATAAGCCATGAGGTGCTCCTATCCTCTCCTATCCCAGGGCATCGATGAAATATTTGCCGGTATCTTTACGCGACCAAATAAACTGACAAGTTCTCGAACTTGCAACTGACTACCTGAAAGAAGTAGATTTCAGGCACGAAATGCCAACTTCTATTGTCTATGATCGTAATCCACCTTTTGCATCCGATTCGTCGCAAGGTTGTGCACAAAAGACATTTGACTCACGGTTAGGCATGAGCAACGCTCATCGCCCGCAAACTGATGGTCGGGCCAAACGCACCATCCAAACACTCAAAGCCATGCTAGAACGTGTGATATCGACCGTGGATACGTGTGACACTTCCTTTTTGTAGAAATCTCTTCCGATAACTGCTACCGCACTAGCATTCAGGCAGCACCATTTGAGGCATTGCATGGACGCAGATGCCGGTCACCTCTGTGTTGGGCGGAAGCCAAATTACCGGCCCAGAACTGGCACTTGACACAACGGGTAGGATTGCCCATAATAGACAACGCATGGCGGCAGCTCTAGACCGTCAGAAAGGCTATGCGGATGAGCGTAGGAAACCTCTAGAATTCCGAGTCGGAGACTGGGTTCTACTTAAAGTTTCACCGTGGATGGGTATAGTACGTTTTGGCTAACGGGACGAACTTAATCCACGATATGTTGGACCGTTCGAAAATACCAAAGGGATCGGTAAGGTAGCTTTGCAGACTAAACCTGCCTGAAGAGCTGAGTGCGGTACACGTCTTTCACGTGCCTAATCTGAAGAACTGTCTGTCAGATGAAACATTCGTTGTTCCTTTTTAGGAACTTGTGATCAGCAACAAACATCGCTTCGTTGAGGAACCGGTCGAGATCAAGGATCAAGAAATCAAAACCCTCTAGCATAGTGTAACCAACCGACCGAGTTCGTTGAACTCACGCCGTGGCCCAGAGTTTACCTGGGAACGGGAAAACCAGCTGATGCACACGTATCCCAAGTTGTCTACAAACATTACTTCCAGCATTGAAGCTACAACTGAAATTTCGGAAAGAAATTTCAAGCCAATGAGGGGATGATGCGACACCCCACGAAAACGTTTAAACAAACTAGCTTGTCAGTGGCTGCGCGCTAAATTTCGGGACGAAATTTCTTGAACTTGGGGATAATGTGACACTTCGGGTTTCCCTGTACGTTTCTTGGATGTTTTAGTTAAGTTGGTGAAAATTCGTACTGTGTGAGATACGTACGACTTTGTGAATCTAATGCTATGTGAATTTACGTGCTACATGACTGTATTTGCTACGTGGCTTGCATGTTCGTTCTGTGGACTTTCGTGAAACTGCTTGTATCTACGTAAGGTAAAGGAGACTATGTATACATATAGAGCGTAGTGTATGACTTTTGCTAAAATTTCGAGGACGAAATTCCTGTAACATGGGGAGAATGTGACAACCCGTACACTTGTTGTCATAAAAAGGATATTTTGGTAACACGCGAAATTAATTATGTCACTGTTATTATTAATATTATTATTATTTGCGAAATGTTAATAGAACGCGGTGAAAGATTTATCGGCTCAACTGTTTACGCATCTATATGAATTAATCGGACCCGTCTGCTTATGCGAGATGTTATGCAATAACGGATCCGCGCACACTTGGGTTAGGCCCAAGCCCACTCTCTAAACCTAAAACCCACCATATTTAAATATCCTAAACCTCTTCCCCTCTCATTTGTTTTCAACTAAAAACCCTAGAACTCAAAAAAATGGCAGCCGACACACACACCCATCCCTACTCTCCCTCACTCTTAAACCCTCCGGTGACATGCCGGCCGGTGCCGGCCAAACTACCGGCTTCCGACGGCTGGTTGTTCTCCAACAAACACCCCCCACTCCTACTACTTGTTCTCTCTCTCTCTCCCTCTCTCTGTTTTACCGGTGATAATGAGATGATGATGATGATGGAGACGAAGTGCAGGCAGCCGGCGATGGTACACAACGGCGGCGACTCCGTTCAGAGCGGTTCAAGCTCTGTTGAGAGTGTCGGGTTCTCGAAAATTCATCACTTCGGGCTTCGGTTCAAGGGGAAACAGTGACGGCGGATGTAGACGGTGGTGACCGTCGTTCCAGCTCGAGTCCAGTGTGTCAGTGGCGGAGATGGTTTATCCAACCTGCGCCGCGATGATGGTTGTGGTTCGGCTCCAACGGGTAACAACAGCAAAAGGGGCGGCGGGAGTAAAACACCCACACTCCTCTGGTTAGTACATGTTTTGTGTTGCAACTTTTGTGGTTCTTGACCTGGTGTTGATATGTTGACTAATTTGGCATAAATATGCTTTAGAGTGTGTTCTTGTGTAGATGTTAACTGTTAATAGTTGTTTTTGAGGAATCGTGTTGAATCGTGAATTTTTGGTGATAATGAAAAACTATATAATTGTTACTGGTTGTATATGTTGAATATGAAAGTAGTTGGAGTTAGGAAATTGAATACGGATGATAATATAAATTGTTTTGTTAAAGTATGAATTCATTGAGGTAAACTGATTTAATGAAAACTGAAAGTTATTTTGTGGCTGAATGTTTGTTTAAGAGCTCATTGTGATTCTTGATTTAAGAAACCGTTAGGTTTCACAAATATGTTTGTTAATTTATTTAATTAGAAATTTGTTTGATAATGATATAATGAGAAACGAAAACCATGTTTTTTCTCATAATATTTGGGTTGACGAATTTTGTTTATAATCTGCATTGTAAAATATTAAGCGCTGATGGATTCACAGGGTGTGTCATGATGATGATGATGATATCAGTATTGTGTTGGTATAGATTTGTTATTGTTGGTTTGTGTAAGATAGAAAAATTGTTTTGCATATGATTGTGGATTTAATTGATTTGGGGTCCCTGAGCTTGACAACATATGATCCTGATTTATGATGCCTTGATTTATTAAAAAAAAAAAACAGTGCTAGTATCGTAGTGGTTAGAATGAATCAGTTGGATGAAATTATGAAACCCTAAATGATAAACTGTTTAGAGATGTTATGAATATTTGAAATTTATGTGTTTTGATCCGATTCGACAGTAGTACGGTAGAATAAAACATGTTAACGAAATTTGATTGGACAGTACATGTTAATGAAAATTGATTGGATGGCACTGATCTGGATAAGGGTTCTAGAAAGATCCCATAATGGTTGCGAGTCGAGACCAGAGGATTCATCAGTGGTTTCGACTCAGCAGCTGTTTCATCCAAGATTGCGACTCGAGACCCGGGCATGCATATCAGGGGACTTGAGACCCGCTAGGTTGCGACTCGAGATCTCATGATCTCGACTCGGGACCTGACTCGAGTTTCCAAGGTTTCGACTCATGTATGCACTTCTCGAGACCATTTACGTACAACTCGAGACCGTCTGGTTGCGACTCGGAACTTCATGGTTGCGACTCGAGACCTCTTGTTCTCGAGTCGAGACCACCCGGTTTCGACTGGACAACTTTGCTTAGCTATTGGGCCGCACAAACTGATGTTATGGACTGTGTGCTACTGTTGTTGTTTAACTGTTACTGTTTAGCTGTTTATATGTTAAGATAGGCCCAATAACGTATATGATAGTATGACTTACGTGCTATGTGTTAGATACGTGTACTCTATACGCGACGTTACTTGCATACGAACCTAATAAATATTTATAAACCGTAATAGGGTATGGTTGACCAACCTAACACGAGTAAATTTACTACCGAGCAAAGCAAAGGTGAGTTCACTACCTTTTACTTAAAGCATGCGTTCCCGGTGGTTGGGAAACGGAACGAAACAACTTTTCCGGGTTTGGGATTGCTTACTATCTCCTTGTACGGGATACGGTATTTCTATCTCCTTGTGTGGGATACGGATAACAACGCTATCTCCTTGTGAGGGATACAAACTTACTTTTCTTCCCTTGTTACTGGGAACTTTTAGTTAATTACTGTTTATACTGGATGCAACAAGCAACACTAAACAAAACTCTATCACTCAAGTCCTCACTTCTTAATACCGATTAGTCGCCGGGGTCAGGCGAACGGGTTATTAGTTGATAGCGCTATTTAGGTCTCACCAACCTCACACCGTGCCCGCGTATGGGATCGGGCGTGAAATAATGTACTCTGGCAACCGTCAATGATGATAGAACATTGACAAACGGGGCACTCTACGGAAACGTACGGATGAATAGTATTCGGTATTGTAAAAACAGTTTAGTCGCTTACTTATGGGGTAGCTCCCCATCGCATGTATAAACGGATAAATTAACTGGTTAAAACAAGTTTTTGGAAATAAAAACTGGAAAACTCTAAACTCGTGAACTCGCCAACTTTATGTTGACACTCTACTGCATGCTTTGCAGGTTGCTCGATACAGCTCTGGACGGACGTTGCAATCGGATGGAGTGCGTGATTCGTAAGTTTCATATGAACAACTTGTGGTTTTAAATTACGATGTGTTCTTCTTTCCTTTCCGCTGCAAACTCAAGCTATGTTTTGAAAAATTTAAAATTTGTCGCTATTTATACCATTATTTGTAATAATAACTAAACGGTTCAAAATAATTAGTGGCTAAGATCCTGGTCGTCACTCGCCTCGCGGTAATATTCCGCGTGTGGATTTTGAGGGTGTGACACCGGGCTCGGATTTGAGTTACAGGAACAAAGGCCAAACCAACCACCCAAGAATGGAATCGTCGAGTGAAAAGACTTGACAACCTCCTAGAAGCAGCTTTTCTTGCTACCAGACCTTTCTCCATCAATTAGGAATCTGATGCCGTCACTAAACACATTCCTTAAATTTTAGCCATTTGTTGAGTGTTTTTTTTGGTGTCTAATCCGCATATATATCACCATTGCCCTTGATTTTCTTGACTGTATATCTCTTAAATGTCAACATATACACATGTGATTTAGTTTACGAAGATTTTTCATTGCCGAGAACCTCGATCAGAGAGTAAAAAAGGGGTAGGGTTCAAAATGGTGTAAAATTAAAATGGGATATACCGGGCTAGGATTCGAGTTATAGGAACAAGGGCCAAACCAACCACCCAAGAATGGAATCGTCGAGCGAAAACACTTGACAACATCCTAGATGCAGCTTTTCTTGCCACCAGACCCTTCTCCATCAATTAGCAATCTGATGCCGTCACTAAACACATTCCTTAAATTGTAGCCATTTGTTGAGTGTTTTTTTGGTGTCTAATCCGCACATATATCACCATTGCCCTTGATTTTCTTGACTGTATATCTTTTAAATATCAACATATACACGTGTGATTTAGTTTACGAAGATTTTTCAATGCCGAGAACCTCGATCAGAGAGTAAAAAAGGCGTAAGGTTCACAGGGGTGTAAAATTAAAATGGGATATACCGGGCTAGGATTCGAGTTACGGGAACAAGGGCCAAACCAACCACCCAAGAATGGAATCGTCGAGCGAAAACACTTGACAACCTCCTAGAAGCAGCTTTTCTTACCACCAGACCTTTCTCCATCAAGTAGGAATCTGATGCCGTCACTAAACACATTCCTTAAAATGTAGCCATTTGTTGAGTCTTTTTTTTGGTGTCTAATCCGCATATATATCACCATTGCCCTTGATTTTCTTGACTGTATATCTCTTAAATGTCAACATATACACGTGTGATTTAGTTTACGAAGATTTTTCAATGCCGAGAACCTCGATCAGAGACTAAAAAAGGCGTAAGGTTCACAATGGTGTAAAATTAGAATGGGATATACGGGGCTAGGATTCGAGTTACAGGAACAAGGGCCAAACAACCACCCAAGAATGGAATCGTCGAGCGAAAACACTTGACAACCTCCAAGAAGCAGCTTTTCTTGCCACGAGATCTATCTTCATCAATTAGGAATCTAATGTCGTCACTAAACACATTCCTTAAATTGTAGCCATTTGTTGAGTGTTTTTTTTTGGTGTCTAATCCACATATATATCACCATTGCCCTTGATTTTCTTGACTGTATATCTCTTAAATGTCAACATATACACGTGTGATTTAGTTTACGAACATTTTTCAATGCCGAGAACCTCGATCAGAGAGTAAAAAAGGCGTAAGGTTCACAATGGTGTAAAATTAAAAAGGGATATCCCGGGCTCGGATTTGAGTTACAGGAACAAAGGCCAAACCAACCACCCAAGAATGGAATCGTCGAGCGAAAACACATGACAACCTCCTAGAAGCAGCTTTTCTTGCCACCAGACCTTTCTCCATCAATTAGGAATCTAGTGCCGTCACTAAACACATTCCTTAAATTGTAGCCATTTGTTGGGTGATTTTGTTTGGTGTCTAAACCGCATATATATCACCATTGCTCTTGATTTTGTTGACTGTATATCTCTTAAATGTCAGCATATACACGTGTGATTTAGTTTACGAAGATTTTTCATTGCCGAGAACCTCGATCAGAGGGTAAAAAAGGGGTAAGGTTAACAACGGTGTAAAATTAAAATGGGATATACCGGGCTAGGATTCGAGTTACCGGAACAAGGGCTAAACCAACCACCCAAGAATGGAATCGTCGAGCGAAAACCCTTGACAACATCCTAGAAGCAGCTTTTCTTGCCACCAGACCCATCTCCATCAATTAGGAATCTGATGCCGTCATTAAACACATTCCTTAAATTGTAGCCATTTGTTGAGTGTTTTTTTTGGTGTCTAATCCGCATATATATATCACCATTGCCCTTGATTTTCTTGACTGTATATCTCTTAAATATCAACATATACACGTCTGATTTAGTTTATGAAGATTTTTCAAAGCCGAGAACCTCGATCAGGGAGTAAAAAAGACGGAAGGTTCAGAATGGTGTAAAATTAAAATGAGATACACCGGGCTAGGATTTGAGTTATAGGAACAAGGGCCAAACCAACCACCCAAGAATGGAATTGTCGAGTGGAAACACTTGACAACCTCCTAGAAGCAGCTTTTCTTGCCACCAGACCTTTCTCCATCAATTAGGAATCTAGTGCCGTCACTAAACACATTCCTTAAATTGTAGCCATTTGTTGGGTGATTTTGTTTGGTGTCTAAACCGCATATATATCACCATTGCTCTTGATTTTGTTGACTGTATATCTCTTAAATGTCAGCATATACACGTGTGATTTAGTTTACGAAGATTTTTCAATGCCGAGAACCTCGATCAGAGAGTAAAAAAGGCGTAAGGTTCACAATGGTGTAAGATTAAAATGAGATATACCGGGCTAGGATTCGAGTTACAGGAACAAGGGCCAAACCAACCACCCAAGAATGGAATCGTCGAGCGAAAACACTTGACAACCTCCTAGAAGCAGCTTTTCTTGCCACCAGACCTTTCTCCATCAATTAGGAATATGATGCCATCAATAAACACTTTCCTTAAATTGTAGCTATTTGTTGAGTGTTTTTTTTGTGTCTAATCCGCATATATATCACTATTGCCCTTGATTTTCTAGACTGTATATCTCTTAAATGTCAACATATACACGTGTGATTTAATTTACGAAGATTTTTCAATGCCGGGAACCTCGATCAGAGAGTAAAAAAGGGGTAAGGTTCACAATGGTGTAAAATTAAAATGGGATATACCGGGCTAGGATTCGAGTTACAGGAACAAGGGCCAAACCAACCACCCAAAAATGGAATCGTCAAGCGAAAACACTTGAAAACCTCCTAGAAGCAGCTTTTCTTACCACCAGACCTTTCTCCATCAATTAGGAATCTGATGCCGTCACTAAACACATTCCTTAAATTGTAGCCATTTGTTGAGTGTTTTTTTTTTGTTGTCTAATCCGCTTATATATCACCATTTCCCTGGAATTTGTTGACTGTATATCTCTTAAATGTCAACATATACACGTGTGATTTAGTTTGCGAAGATTTTTCAATGCCGAGAACCTCGATCAAAGAGTAAAAAAGGCGTAAGGTTCACAACGGTGTAAAATTAAAATGGGATATATCGGGCTTGGATTCGAGTTACAGGAACAAGGGCCAAACCAACCACCCAAGAATGGAATCGTCGAGCGAAAACAATTGACAACCTCCTAGAAGCAGCATTTCTTACCACCAGACATTTCTCCATCAATTAGGAATCTGATGCCATCACTAAACACATTCATTAAATTGTAGCCATTTGTTGAGTATTTTTTTTTGGTGTGTAATCCGCATATATATCACATTGCCCTAGATTTTCTTGACTGTATATCTCTTAAATATCAACATATACACGTGTGATTTAGTTTACGAAGATTTTTCAATGCCAGAACCTCGATCAGAGAGTAAAAACGGCTTAAGGTTCACAATGGTGTAAAATTAAATTGGGATATACCGGGCTAGGATTCGAGTTACAGGAACAAGGGCTAAACCAACAACCCAATAATGGAATCGTCGAGCGAAAACACTTGACAACCTCATAGAAGCAGCTTTTTTTTGCCACCAGACCTTTCTCTATCAATTAGGAATCTGATGCCGTCACTAAACACATTCCTTAAATTGTAGCCATTGGTTGAGAGTTTTTTTTTGTTTCTAATCCGCATATATATCACCATTGCCCTTAATTTTTGTCACACCCCCAAATTCCACCTGCGGAGTACCACCGCTTGGAGGCGTGACTGACCAGGAT
The DNA here is from genome assembly GCA_030545235.1 of Helianthus tuberosus. Taxonomy (NCBI): domain Eukaryota; kingdom Viridiplantae; phylum Streptophyta; class Magnoliopsida; order Asterales; family Asteraceae; genus Helianthus; species Helianthus tuberosus. The sequence goes on along the minus strand of CM060427.1, from coordinate 135,278,598 downwards.
CCAGCCACCAATCATATTGAACAAGCACATAAGTAATTATAAAAATCCAATCAATACAATTGGTGTTCAAACAAAACATAGTTAGGTTGCAAGCGGAAGCATAAGTCTTAAATCAAAACATAAGTTTAATTGTTTCAAAGTTTAACATGGCACACAGCCGTCCATGTCCCACAACGATCCTCCTCCATGCAAGCTCCAGTTAAGAACCTAGGGACCTGCAAAGCATGTAGTAACGAGTCAACAACAAGTTGAGTGAGTTCACGGTTGGGTGTTCGTTTTAAGTTGTTTCGAAAACAGTTTCCTTTATCTGGCATCCTGCCGTGGGGGTTACCCCATAGTTAAAAACGTGTCTTGTTTATTCCCGGTTACTCTGGCAATCCAGCCGTGGGGGCTACCCCGTGTTAGTTATCTGGCATTTCGGCCGTGGGGGCTACCCCATGTATACACTAGACTCGTTACCATATCGACTGCTGACTGTAGTCATGTTTATGTGCCCTGAAACTGTCAATGTCTATCATCATTGACGTGCCCCAGATCCATTAGTTCACGCCCGTCCTCTGCGGCACGGTGTGAGGTTTGTCAGACCTAAATAGCGCTATCTAACTAATGACCCGCTCGCCATTGGCCCGGTGATTAAGTCGATATAAAAATGAGGGACTTCGTGATAGAGTTTTGGTCTAGTACGAGTTATCTGTCCGTGAGGACGAGGAATTACATTCCTGAACCTTTGCTGTCCTACCCAAGGAGGACGAGGAACCCATGTTCCTTAGCCCCAATTCCCGACCCCTGGGAATCCCATGCTTTGTAGAGGGTGTGAACTCACCTTGGTTTGCTCGGTAGATACACAGAAAAGTCAAACAAGCAACGTTGAGGCTACTCACGTCCTATCATAGTTGTATCATACAAGTCAGGTTCGTAACCAAGTAGCACACGGATGTTTCTAGCATAATGCATTCAAGTATCGTTCATGGCATACACGTTTGATCATGGCAGTTCAACAATATCCACATTCAATCATCAACACATAAAATCTGTGCATCAGGCCCAAGAGTCCGGCCCAATCAATTAAGCCCGTAATGGGGTGCAAGTCCAAACAGTGTGTATCTGTGTGTAGTCTCGAGTCGCAACTAGGCGTTTACGACTCGCAACCTGAGTCGCAATCATGGTCTCGGTTTATGTTGTTTTGGTCTCGAGTCGCAACCGGACTCGCAACCATGGTTTCGGTTCATGCTGTTTTGGTCTCGAGTCGCAACCAGGTGTTTGCGACTCGCCACCTGTGCTGTGTCGCAATCGGGGATCTCGAGTTGTCACGTAGTGGTTTCGAGTCGCAACCGGAGGTCTCGACTGGACATGAGCTGATTCTGCACAGTGTACTATCCAATGGAAATTTGGTTTCATGAAACAGTTTGTACTACCCACTTAAACATGTTTTCTTGTCTAATAGTTTGCTAAAATGGATCAAACATAACAATTTTTAAATATTTAAAACATGTTCATATGGTATTCAAGTTGTTCTTCATATGTTCATCATGTTCATCAAATATTCAAGTATATCATCAACGAAATCATGAACAACAACTTATCAACATCTAACATGCACCCTATGATATCTACACAATGAATCGTCCTAATCGTGCACATACCACAGCCGATTACTTGTATTCGGTTTCTATTCATCATTCATTTCAACTTATATCAACACACTAACATATAATCATCATCAACCGAATGTAAACACATAACATAGAACATTTATGCATCGATTTCTTGAACACTAACTCAACATCCATGTATACCATCAAAACATCATACAATATATCCGAAATCCAGACATGTTTAACCGATTATCACCAACATACACAACCGAGAATATGATGAAGTCAAAATCATATGTTTTTCCACTTATTCATACACGAAGACAAGCATTCATTCATCAAGCACAATTAATACTTAATACATAGTAGAACACTAACCGATTGGGTTCTCTAAGTGTGAGGGTAAGAAGAGTGATGAATGAACTTCCGAATGATGATTCCGAGCTCGATCCGAGAGTCCTAGTGTCACCGGTTCGATCAAGAAGAAGGAGAAGGAGTGTGATGCTTGGTGTCTAGGGTTTTAGTGAGAGAATGGAGAGTGTGTGTGTAGAGGAGTATGTGTGTTGTGTGCCCAAAATGACAAGTGTGGCTAACCACACGGTTATATACTAGTGGGCTTAGGAGGTGCAAGGCCCAATCCGACCCAGCCGTTACTGTTCACTCGAGACCACATGGTCTCGAGTCGGGTTCTCGGTTCTCGGTTCTCGGTTCTCTTAAACATATACGCATACTATACACACAAGTCATACATATAAACATAACACAATTAAACACAACACGTAACACATAGTCACATACGAGGTTCACTTATCATTAATCACACAAGTTAACTAGTCACATGTTTAAGCATGTTAAATCGGGATACAAGAAAGGTTCTAAATTTCGAGTTGTCACATCATCCCCAAGTTGAAAGAAATTTCGTCCCGAAATTTGGTAGGCACTCACTGAGGAAGCTAGTTAAGTTGTATGGTTTTCCCGGTTTTCCTGGGGTGTCACATCCACCCCCCGTTGATCTGGAATTTCGTCCCGAAATTCCGTAGCTTCGGCCTCAGTAGTGGGTGTACTGTTTACGAACAGTTGGGGATACTTTTGTTTCATCTGATCTTCGCGCTCCCAGGTGAACTCTGGGCCGCGACGTGAGTTCCAACGAACTCGAACGAGAGGTATTCTAGTGCTCTTGAGGACCTTAACATCCCGGTCCGTGATCTCGACTGGTTCCTCGACGAATCGTAACTGTTCGTCGATAGTGAGTTCCTTCAGAGGAATTACGTGGGTCTCATCTGACGGACACTTCTTCAGATTTGACACGTGAAAAACGTTGTGAACTGCACCGAGTTCTGCTGGTAAGTTTAGTCTGTAGGCCACCCTGCCTATTTTCTCAATGACCTCGAAAGGTCCAACGTATCGTGGGTTAAGTTTACCGCGTTTACCAAAACGAACCACACCCTTCCAGGGTGAAACTTTGAGTAGTACCCGCTCCCCAACCTGGAGCTCAAGCGGTTTCCTGCCCATGTCGGCGTAAACTTTCTGACGTTCACGAGCTGCCGTCATGCGTTTTCGTATCTGAGCGATTTGCTCGGTTGTATCTACCACATATTCTGGACCAGTGATCTGACTATCTCCCACCTCTGCCCAGCAAAGAGGAGACCGGCATTTACGTCCGTACAATGCCTCAAACGGAGCAACTTTAATGCTGGTGTGGTAGCTGTTATTGTACGAGAATTCCACAAGTGGCAAATGCTTCTCCCAGCGGTTGCCAAAGTCGATTACACATGCACGAAGCATGTCTTCTAAGGTTTGAATAGTGCGCTCGGACTGCCCGTCCGTCTGAGGGTGATACGCTGTGCTCATATCTAATCGTGAGCCAAAGGATTTGTGCATTGCTTGCCACAGCTCTGAAGTAAAACGTGCATCTCGATCCGAGATAATGGAGGTGGGCACCCCGTGCCTCGAAACAATTTCTTTGATGTATATTTCTGCAAGAGTGGAGAACTTATCCGTTTCCTTGATAGCCAAGAAGTGTGCAGATTTTGTGAGTCGATCCACGATCACCCAAATAGTATCGTTCCCGCGCTGGGATCTAGGTAGGCCAGTAACAAAATCCATGGAAATTTGCTCCCATTTCCACTGAGGTATCTCTGGTTGTTGGAGCAGGCCTGAGGGTTTCTGGTATTCGGACTTGACTCTCGCACAAGTCAAACACTTGCTGACGTAAGTTGCTATGTGGGCCTTCATGCTAGGCCACCAGTACGTAGTTTTGATGTCGTGGTACATTTTATCCGATCCAGGATGTACCGAGTAGCGAGACTTGTGTGCTTCATCCATCACAAGCTCTCGTAGGTTGCCATAGAGTGGGACCCAAACGCGTCCCGTCACGTAGTAAGCACCGTCTTCCTTCTGTTCTAATCGTTGCCTTGATCCGCGTAGGGCTTCAGCCCTGACGTTTTCTGGTTTCAGTGCTTCTATCTGGGCAGCTCGTATTTGGGAAGGAAGACTAGAATGGATCGTGAGTTGTAAAGCTCGCACGCGCTTAGGCGCGGTGTCCTTTCGACTAAGGGCGTCAGCCACAACATTGGCTTTGCCCGGGTGATACCTGATTGAGCACTCGTAGTCATTTAGTAGTTCGACCCATCGTCGTTGCCGCATATTCAGTTCCTTCTGCTTGAAGATGTGCTCGAGGCTCCTGTGGTCGGTGTAGATTGCGCACTTGGTACCATACAGGTAATGCCGCCAGAACTTAAGTGCAAAAACAACGGCTCCCAGCTCTAAATCGTGTGTAGTGTAGTTCTTTTCATGAACCTTGAGTTGGCGTGAGGCGTAGGCTATAACTTTATCTCGTTGCATCAACACGCAACCAAGACCCTGAATTGATGCGTCGCAGTAAACCACAAAGTCGTCTGTGCCTTCCGGCAAGGAAAGGATAGGTGCGCTGCAAAGTCTATCCTTTAAGTGCTGAAATGCCAACTCCTGTGCGTTTCCCCAGCGATAAACCACGCCCTTCTGCGTTAGTGAGGTGAGAGGCTGTGCAATCTTAGAAAAATCCTTTATGAATCTCCGGTAGTATCCCGCCAAACCCAAGAATTGGCGAATTTCCTTTGGTGTACGAGGTGCAGGCCAGTTCTTAATCGAGTCTATCTTGGATGGATCAACATGAATCCCATCCTTGTTCACCACGTGGCCTAGGAAATGGACTTATCGAAACCAGAAGTCGCATTTCGAGAACTTTGCATAAAGTTGTTCTGTTCGAAGGAGTTCCAGAATAAGTCGCAGATGTTTCTCGTGTTCCTCCCGACTCTTGGAATAGATCAGGATGTCGTCGATGAAGACTATAACGAACTTGTCCAGGTAAGGCTTGCACACTCGGTTCATCAAGTCCATGAAAACCGCAGGTGCGTTTGTCATCCCAAAAGGCATGACCAAAAACTCATAGTGCCCGTATCGAGTTCTGAAAGCTGTTTTGGAGACGTCCTCTTCCCGGACTCTCAGCTGGTGATAACCCGATCTCAAATCGATCTTCGAATAGTAGCTCGATCCTTGCAGCTGGTCGAACAAGTCGTCGATGCGCGGTAGAGGATAACGATTCTTCACCGTCACCTTGTTGAGTTCTCGGTAGTCGATGCACATCCTGAAGGTACCGTCTTTCTTCTTCACAAAAAGCACTGGAGCTCCCCAGGGCGATGAGCTAGGACGAATAAAACCCTTATCCAGGAGCTCTTGTAGTTGCGTAGAGAGTTCTTTCAACTCTGATGGAGCCAATCGATAAGGTGCACGAGCTATAGGCGCAGCTCCAGGAGCTAGTTCGATCTGAAACTCGACTTGGCGATGAGGCGGAAGACCAGGTAATTCCTCAGGAAATACCTCTGGATAATCGCGTACAACTGGAAAATCTTCTATCTTCTTCTCTTTTTCTAAGGTGTCAGTAACGAGAGCCAAAATGGCAGTGTGGCCCTTTCGCAAGCACTTTTGGGCATTAAGGAGAGAAATGACGTTCTCAACAGCACTCCTCTTGTCGCCATGAATCATGAGAGGTTCACCACTGGGACCTGGAATACGGACAACCTTCTCGTTGCAAAGAATCTCTGCTCGGTGTTGGGATAACCAATCCATCCCAATGACAACGTCGAAACTTCCCAAGACAATAGGAATGAGGTCGATGGAGTAGGTCTGGTCAGCGAGAATAAGCTTACAATCCTTGACTACGTGTGTGGCTTCTAAACTCTTACCGTTTGCTAGCTCTACGGTGTGCTTGTTGTTCAAAGGTGTTGGGATACGCTTAAGCATTCGACTAACTTCTAGTGACATGTAGCTAGTATCGGCACCCGAATCAAATAAAACTGAAACATAAAAGTCGTCGAGAAGGAACTTACCCGCCACAACATTGGGGTCATTCCTTGCTTCACCTTGGCCAATCACAAACACCCGCCCCCTGGCGCCATTGTTGTTGTTGTTCCCATTGTTACCATTCCCCTGATTGTTGTTATTGTTGTTGTTGTTGTTCTGGTTCCTGTTCAGTTGGGGACAGTCTCTCTTGAAGTGGCCTTCAGCTCCACACTGAAAGCATCCTTTGTTATCACCTTGCTGCTGCTGCTGGCGCTGGTTCTGTTGAGCTTGATGACGATTCTGATTGGCGGGGTATAAGCTCCTGCAATCCTTTGCAGCGTGACCAGGCTTGTTGCACCGATGACAGTTGCCCCTGGTGCATGGCCCGCTGTGGTGCAGGCTGCAGCGATTGCATTTGGGGTGATTTCCTTTGTACCCACCATGACTTTGACCACCAGACGATTGCTGATTAGGGCTCTTGTAGTCCTCAGTCTTCCTCTGCTGGGACTGGGACTGAACAGAAGTCGAACCCTTACTCGAAGTTCCATCCCATTTCCGTTTGTTGTCACTAGAGGTACCAGAAGTAGTTGCAGCACCTATGCGTTTTGGTAACTTGTTCTGCTCCACCGCCTGATCCGTGAGACGGTGAGCCAACTGAACGGCTTGCTGGTAGGTGGCGAGGTTCGCTGAAGTCACATGACTTTGGATTTCCGGCACTAAGCCCTGAAGAAATAGTTCGATGCGTTTGATGGGAGGATCCACCATAGTAGGGCACAGAATTGCCAGTTCGTTCGATCGTTTCACATAAGCTTCAATTTTGGACCCCGTCATCTTGAGGTTGAAGAACTCCACTTCTAGTTTGTGAATCTCATCACGACTGCAGTATTCCTCCTTGATCATTTCCTTAAAAGTTTCCCATGGGGTGGCGTTGGCAGCAACCAACCCTAGCATCTGAACCTGAGCGTTCCACCATGTGAGGGCTAAACCCTCGAGAGTACCAGTAGCGTACTTCACCCTGCGCGCCTCAGGGCATTCACACATTTCGAACACAGATTCCAGCTTCTCAAACCAGTGTAGGAGACCTACTGCTCCTTCAGTGCCGCTAAAAGTGGTTGGTCGGCAGTCCATGAAAGTCTTAAAAGTGCACACGGGTGGCTGAACATGATGACCTATCGTGGGTGAAAGAAAAGACAGAGTTTAACACAAAGGTTGGTTCACGAGAGTAGGATCCTAAAGATCTTAGAATGAGTTCGGACTGCAGGATATACCTCCTGCGTGTGCAGCTGCAAGTGCTGCGGCAACTCGTTCGTTGATCAGAGCCGTCAACTGGGCTTGTGTTAGGTTAACGCGTCCAGACATGATCTTCATATCAAGAAGAACGTGAGTGAGAGGGGTTTCGCGAAAGTACGACGATAAAATAGGGTAAGCGCGCACGTGTTCAAGCAACAGTAGTTATACTAACCAAGCATACCATAAGCAATGTATTATGTAACTAACAAGTAGGCAATACACAGACCATATCACCTAGAATGTCGAGCCTTGCATGTGGAGTGAAGTGTCGTTGTGGACCGTTGAGCACTGTACAGGTTATAGTCTGGTTTTAACAAAAACGTTTTCCCCCTTTATTAAAACCAAGTTCTCTATAACCAATGGCTCTGATACCAATCTGTCACACCCCCAAATTCCACCTGCGGAGTACCACCGCTTGGAGGCGTGACTGACCAGGATCCAGCCACCAATCATATTGAACAAGCACATAAGTAATTATAAAAATCCAATCAATACAATTGGTGTTCAAACAAAACATAGTTAGGTTGCAAGCGGAAGCATAAGTCTTAAATCAAAACATAAGTTTAATTGTTTCAAAGTTTAACATGGCACACAGCCGTCCATGTCCCACAACGATCCTCCTCCATGCAAGCTCCAGTTAAGAACCTAGGGACCTGCAAAGCATGTAGTAACGAGTCAACAACAAGTTGAGTGAGTTCATGGTTGGGTGTTCGTTTTAAGTTGTTTCGAAAACAGTTTCCTTTATCTGGCATCCTGCCGTGGGGGTTACCCCATAGTTAAAAACGTGTCTTGTTTATTCCCGGTTACTCTGGCAATCCAGCCGTGGGGGCTACCCCGTGTTAGTTATCTGGCATTTCGGCCGTGGGGGCTACCCCATGTATACACTAGACTCGTTACCATATCGACTGCTGACTGTAGTCATGTTTATGTGCCCTGAAACTGTCAATGTCTATCATCATTGACGTGCCCCAGATCCATTAGTTCACGCCCGTCCTCTGCGGCACGGTGTGAGGTTTGTCAGACCTAAATAGCGCTATCTAACTAATGACCCGCTCGCCATTGGCCCGGTGATTAAGTCGATATAAAAATGAGGGACTTCGTGATAGAGTTTTGGTCTAGTACGAGTTATCTGTCCGTGAGGACGAGGAATTACATTCCTGAACCTTTGCTGTCCTACCCAAGGAGGACGAGGAACCCATGTTCCTTAGCCCCAATTCCCGACCCCTGGGAATCCCATGCTTTGTAGAGGGTGTGAACTCACCTTGGTTTGCTCGGTAGATACACAGAAAAGTCAAACAAGCAACGTTGAGGCTACTCACGTCCTATCATAGTTGTATCATACAAGTCAGGTTCGTAACCAAGTAGCACACGGATGTTTCTAGCATAATGCATTCAAGTATCGTTCATGGCATACACGTTTGATCATGGCAGTTCAACAATATCCACATTCAATCATCAACACGTAAAATCTGTGCATCAGGCTCAAGAGTCCGGCCCAATCAATTAAGCTCGTAATGGGGTGCAAGTCCAAACAGTGTGTATCTGTGTGTAGTCTCGAGTCGCAACTAGGCATTTACGACTCGCAACCTGAGTCGCAATCATGGTCTCGGTTTATGTTGTTTTGGTCTCGAGTCGCAACCGGACTCGCAACCATGGTTTCGGTTCATGCTGTTTTGGTCTCGAGTCGCAACCAGGTGTTTGCGACTCGCAACCTGTGTCGCAATCGGGGATCTCGAGTTGTCACGTAGTGGTTTCGAGTCGCAACCGGAGGTCTCGACTGGACATGAGCTGATTCTGCACAGTGTACTATCCAATGGAAATTTGGTTTCATGAAACAGTTTGTACTACCCACTTAAACATGTTTTCTTGTCTAATAGTTTGCTAAAATGGATCAAACATAACAGTTTTTAAATATTTAAAACATGTTCATATGGTATTCAAGTTGTTCTTCATATGTTCATCATGTTCATCAAATATTCAAGTATATCATCAACGAAATCATGAACAACAACTTATCAACATCTAACATGCACCCTATGATATCTACACAATGAATCGTCCTAATCGTGCACATACCACAGCCGATTACATGTATTCGGTTTCTATTCATCATTCATTTCAACTTATATCAACACACTAACATATAATCATCATCAACCGAATGTAAACACATAACATAGAACATTTATGCATCGATTTCTTGAACACTAACTCAACATCCATGTATACCATCAAAACATCATACAATATATCCGAAATCCAGACATGTTTAACCGATTATCACCAACATACACAACCGAGAATATGATGAAGTCAAAATCATATGTTTTTCCACTTATTCATACACGAAGACAAGCATTCATTCATCAAGCACAATTAATACTTAATACATAGTAGAACACTAACCGATTGGGTTCTCTAAGTGTGAGGGTAAGAAGAGTGATGAATGAACTTCCGAATGATGATTCCGAGCTCGATCCGAGAGTCCTAGTGTCACCGGTTCGATCAAGAAGAAGGAGAAGGAGTGTGATGCTTGGTGTCTAGGGTTTTAGTGAGAGAATGGAGAGTGTGTGTGTAGAGGAGTATGTGTGTTGTGTGCCTAAAATGACAAGTGTGGCTAACCACACGGTTATATACTAGTGGGCTTAGGAGGTGCAAGGCCCAATCCGACCCAGCCGTTACTGTTCACTCGAGACCACATGGTCTCGAGTCGGGTTCTCGGTTCTCGGTTCTCTTAAACATATACGCATACTATACACACAAGTCATACATATAAACATAACACAATTAAACACAACACGTAACACATAGTCACATACGAGGTTCACTTATCATTAATCACACAAGTTAACTAGTCACACGTTTAAGCATGTTAAATCGGGATACAAGAAAGGTTCTAAATTTCGAGTTGTCACAATTTTCATGACTGTATATCTCTTAAATGTCAACATATGCACGTGTGATTTAGTTTACGAAGATTTTTTCAATGCCGAGAACCTCGATCAGAGAGTAAAAAATGCGAAATGTTCACAATGGTGTAAAATTAAAATGGGATATACCGGGCTAGGATTCGAGTTACAGGAACAAGGGCCAAATCAACAACCCAAGAATGGAATCGTCGAGCGAAAACACTTGACAATCTCCTAGAAGCAGCTTTTCTTGCCACCAGACTTTTTTCATCAATTAGGAATCTGATGCCGTCACTAAACACATTACTTAAATTGTTGTCAATTGTTGAGGGTTTTTTATTGGTGTCTAATCCGCATATATATCACCATTGCCCTATATTTTCTTGACTGTATATCTCTTAAATATCAACATATACATGTGTGATTTTGTTTACGAAGATTTTTCAATGCCGAGAACCTCGATCAGAGTGTAAAAACGGCGTAAGGTTCACAATGGTGTAAAATTAAGATGGGATATTCCGGGCTAGGATTCGTGTTATAGGAACAATGGCCAAACCAACAACCCAAGAATGGAATCGTCGAGCGAAAACACTTGACTACCTACTAGAAGCAGCTTTTCTTGCCACCAGACCTTTCTCCATCAATTAGGAATCTGATGCCGTCACTAAACACATTCCTTAAATTGTAGCCATTTGTTGAGTGTTTTTTTTGGTTTCTAATCCGCATATATATCACCATTGCCCATAATTTTCTTGACTGTATACCTCTTAAATGTCAACATATACACGAGTGATTTAGTTTACGAAGATTTTTCAATGCCGAGAACCTCGATCATAGAGTAAAAAACGCGTAAGGCTCACAATGGTGTAAGATTAAAATGAGATACACCGGGCTAGGATTTGACTTACAGGAACAAGGGCCAAACCAACCACCCAAGAATGGAATCGTCGAGCAAAAACACTTGACAACCTCCTAGAAGCAGCTTTTCTTGCCACCAGACCTTTCTCCATCAATTAGGAATCTGATGCCGTCACTAAACATATTCCTTAAATTTTAGCCATTTGTTGAGTGTTTTTTTTGGTGTTTAATCCGCATATATATCACCATTGCCCTTGATTTTGTTGACTGTATATCTCTTAAATGTCAACATATACACGTGTGATTTAGTTTACGAAGATTTTTCATTGCCGAGAACCTCGATCAGAGAGTAAAAAAGGGGTAAGGTTCACAATGGTGAAAAAATAAAATGGGATATACCGGGCTAGGATTCGAGTTACAGGAACAAGGGCCAAACCAACAACCCAAGAATGGAATCGTCGACCGAAAACACTTGACAACATCCTAGAAGCAGCTTTTCCTGCCACCAGGCCTTTCTCCATCAATTAGGAATCTGATGCCGTCACTAAACACATTCCTTAAATTGTAGCCATTTGTTGAGTGTTTTTTTTTTTTGGTGTCTAATCCCCATATATATATCACCGTTGCCCTTGATTTTCTTGACTGTATATCTCTTAAATATCAACATATACACGTCTGATTTAGTTTATGAAGATTTTTCAATGCCGAGAACCTCGATCAGAGAGTAAAAAAGGCGTAGGGTTCACAATGGTGTAAAATTAAAATGGGATACACCGGGCTAGGATTCGAGTTACAGGAACAACGGCCAAACCAACCACCCAAGAATGGAATCGTCGAGCGAAAACACTTGACAACCTCCTAGAAGCAGCTTTTCTTGCCACCAGACCTTTCTCCATCAATTAGGAATCTGGTGCCGTCACTAAACACATTCCTTAAATTGTAGCCATTTGTTGAGTGATTTTTTTTGGTGTCTAAACCGCATATATATCACCATTGCCCTTGATTTTGTTGACTGTATATCTCTTAAATGTCAACATATACACGTGTGATTTAGTTTACCAAGATTTTTCATTGCCGAGAACCTCGATCAGAGAGTAAAAAAGGGGTAAGGTTCACAATGGTGAAAAAATAAAATGGGATATACCGGGCTAGGATTCGAGTTACAGGAACAAGGGCCAAACCAACCACCCAAGAATGGAATCGTCGAGCGAAAACACTTGACAACCTCCTAGAAGCAGCTTTTCTTGCCACCAGACCTTTCTCCATCAATTAGGAATCTGATGCCGTCACTAAACACTTTCCTTAAATTGTAGCCATTTGTTGAGTGTTTTTTTTTTGGTTTCTAATCCCCATATATATATCACCATTGCCCTTGATTTTCTTGACTGTATATCTTTTAAATGTCAACATATGCACGTGTGATTTAGTTTACGGAGATTTTTCAATGCCGAAAACCTCGATCAGAGAGTAAAAAAGGCGAAAGGTTCACAACGGTGGAAAATTAAAATGGGATATACTGGGCTAGGATTCGAGTTACAGGAACAAGGGCCAAATCAACAACCCAAGAATGGAATCGTCGAGCGAAAACACTTGACAACCTCCTAGAAGCAGCTTTTCTTGCCACCAGACCTTTCTCCATCAATTAGGAATCTGGTGCCGTCACTAAACACATTCCTTAAATTGTAGCCATTTGTTGAGTGATTTTTTTTGGTGTCTAAACCGCATATATATCACCATTGCCCTTGATTTTGTTGACTGTATATCTCTTAAATGTTAACATATACACGTGTGATTTAGTTTACGAAGATTTTTCAATCCCGAGGACCTCGATCAGAGAGTAAAAAAGGCGTAAGGTTCACAATGATGTAAAATTAAAATGGGAAATACCGGGCTAGGATTCGAGTTGCAGGAACAAGGGCCAAACCAACCACCCAAAAATGGAATCGTCGATCGAAAACACTTGACAACCTCCTAGAAGCAGCTTTTCTTACCACCCAACCTTTCTCCATCAATTAGGAATCTGATGCCGTCACTAAACACATTCCTTAAATTGTAGCCATTTGTTGAGTGTTTTTTTTGTTGTCTAATCCGCATATATATCACCATTGCCCTTGATTTTCTTGACTGTATATCTCTTAAATGTAAACTTATACACGTGTGATTTAGTTTACGAAGATTTTTCAATGCCGACAACCTCGATCAGAGAGTGTAAAAGGCGTAAGGTTCACAATGGTGTAAAATTAAAATGGGATATACCGGGGCTAGGATTCGAGTTACAGGAACAAGGGCCAAACCAACCACCCAAGAATGGAATCGTCGAGCGAAAACAATTGACAACCTCCTAGAAGCACCTTTTTTTGCCACCAGACCTTTCTCCATCAATTAGGAATCTGATGCCGTCACTAAACACATTCCTTAAATTGTAGCCATTTGTTGAGTGTTTTTTTTATAATCCGCATATATATCACCATCGCCCTTAATTTTCTTGACTGTATATCTCGTAAATGTCAACATATACACGTGTGATTTAGTTTACGAAGATTTTTCAATGTCGAGAACCTCGATCAGAGAGTAAAAAAGGCGAAATGTTCACAATGGTGTAAAATTAAAATGGGATATACCGGGTTAGGGTTCGAGTTACAGGAACAAGGGCCGAACCAACCACCCAAGAATGGAATCGTCGAGCAAAAACACTTGACAACCTCCTAGAAGCAGCTTTTCTTGCCACCAGACCTTTCTCCATCAAATAGGAATCTGATGCCGTCAGTTAACACATTACTTAAATTGTTGTCATTTGTTGAGTGTTTTTTTTGCTGTCTAATCCGCATATATATCACCATTGCCCTTGATTTTCTTGACTGCATATCTCTTAAATATCAACAAATACAGGTTTGATTTAGTTCACGAAGATTTTTCAATGCCGAGAACCTCAATCAGAGAGTAAAAAAGGCGTAAGGTTCACAATGGTGTAAAATTAAAATGGGATATACTGGGCTAGGATTCGAGTTACAGGAACAAGGGCCAAACCAACCACCCAAGAATGGAATCGTCGAGCGAAAACACTTGACAACCACCTAGAAGCTGCTTTTCTTGCCACCAGACCTTTCTCCATCAATTAGGAATCTTATGCCATCACTAAACACATTCCTTAAATTGTAGCCATTTGTTGAGTGTTTTTTTTGGTGTCTAATCCGCATATATATTACCATTGCCCTTGATTTTCTTGACTGCATATCTCTTAAATGTAAACATATACACGTGTGATTTAGTTTACGAAGATTTTTCAATGCCGACAACCTCGATCAGAGAGTGTAAAAGCGTAAGGTTTACAATGGTGTAAAATTTAAATGGGATATACCGGTCTAGGATTCGAGTTACAGGAACAAGGGCCAAACCAACCACACAAGAATGGAATCGTCGAGCGAAAACACTTGACAACCTCCTTGAAGCAGTTTTTCTTACCACCAGACCTTTCTCCATCAATTAGGAATCTAATGCTATCACTAAACATATTCCTTAAATTGTAGCCATTTGTTGAGTGTTGTTTTTTGGTGTCTAATCCGCATGTATATCACCATTGCCCTTGATTTTCTTGACTGTATATCTCTTAAATGTAAACATATACACCTGTGATTTAGTTTACGAAGATTTTTCAATACCGACAACCTCGATCAGAGAGTGTAAAAGGCGTAAGGTTCACAATGGTGTAAAATTAAAATGAAATATACCGGGCTAGGATTCGAGTTATAGGAACAAGGGCCAAACCAACCACCCAATAATGGAATCGTCGAGCGAAAACACTTGACAACCTCCTAGAAGCAGCTTTTCTTGCCACCAGACCTTTCTCCATCAATTAGGAATCTGATACCGTCACTAAACACATTCCTTAAATTGTAGCCGTTTGTTGAGTGTTTTTTTTGTGTCTAATCCGCATATATATCACCATTGCCCTTGAGTTTCTTGACTGTATATCTCTTAAATATTAACATATACACCTGTCATTTAGTTTACGAAGATTTTTCAATGCCCAGAACCTCGATCAGAGAGTAAAAAAGGCGAAAGGTTCACAATGGTGTAAAATTAAAATGGGATATACAGGGCTAGGATTCAAGTTACAGGAACAAGGGCCAAACCAACCACCCAAGAATGGAATCGTCGAGAGAAAACAATTGACAACCTCCTAGAAGCAGCATTTTTACCACCAGACCTTTCTCCATCAATTAGGAATCTGATGTCATCACTAAACATATTCCTTAAATTGTAGCCATTTGTTGAGTGTTTTTTTTTTTGGTGTCTAATCCGCATATATATCACTATTGCCCTAGATTTACTTGACTGTATATCTCTTAAATATCAACATATACATGGGTGATTTAGTTTACGAAGATTTTTCAATGCCGAGAACCTCGATCAGAGAGTAAAAACGGCGTAAGTTTCACAATGGTGTAAAATTAAGATGGGATATTCTGGGCAAGGATTCGAGTTATATGAACAAGGGCCAAACCAACCACCCAAGAATGGAATCGTCGAGCGAAAACACTTGACAACCTCCTAGAAGCAGCTTTTCTTGCCACCAGACCTTTCTCCATCAATTAGGAATCTGATGCCGTCACTAAACACATTCCTTAAATTGTAGCCATTTGTTGAGTGATTTTTTTTGGTGTCTAATCCGCATATATATCACCATTGCCCTTGATTTTCTTGACTGTATATCTCTTAAATGTCAAAATATACACGTGTGATTTAGTTTACGAAGATTTTTCAATGCTGAGAACCTTGATCTGAGAGTAAAAAAGGCGTAAGGTTAACAATGGTGTAAAATTAAAATGGGATATACCGGGCTAGGATTCGAGTTACAGGAACAAGGGCAAAACAAACCACCCAAGAATGGAATCGTCGAGCGAAAACACTTAACAACCTCCAAGAAGCAGCTTTTATTGCCACCAGACCTTTCTCCATCAATTAGGAATCTGATGCCGTCACTAAACACATTCCTTAAATTGTAGCCATTTGTTGAGTGTTTTTTTTGTTTCTAATCCGCATATATATATATATATATATATCACCATTGCCCTTAATTTTCTTGACTGTATATCTCTTAAATGTCAACATATACACGTGTGATTTAGTTTACGAAGATTTTTCAATGCCGAGAACCTCGATCAGAGAGTAAAAAAGGCGTAAGGTTCACAATGGTTTAAAATGAAAATGGGATATACCGGGCTAGGATTCGAGTTACAGGAACAAGGGCCAAACCAACCACCCAAGAATGGAATCGTCGAGCGAAAACACTTGACAACCTCCTAGAAGCAGCTTTTCTTGCCACCAGACCTTTCTCCATCAATTAGGAATCAGATGCCGTCACTAAACACATTCCTTAAATTGTATCCATTTGTTGAGTGTTTTTTTTGGTGTCTAATCCGCATATATATCACTATTGCCCTTGATTTTCTTGACTGTATATCTCTTAAATGTCAACATATACACGTGTGATTTAGTTTACCAAGATTTTTCAATGCCGAGAACCTCGATCAGAGAGTAAATAAGGCGTAAGGTTCACAATGGTGTAAAATTGAAATGGAATATAACGGGCTAAGATTCGAGTTACAGGAACAAGGGCCAAACCAACCACCCAAGAATAGAATCGTCGAGCGAAAACACTTGACAACCTCCTAGAAGCAGCTTTTCTTGCCACCAGACCTTTCTCCATCAATTAGGTATCTGATGCCGTCACTTAACACATTACTTAAATTGTTGTCAATTGTTGAGTGTTTTTTTTGCTGTCTAATCCGCATATATATCACCATCGCCCTTGATTTTCTTGACTGTATATCTCTTAAATATCAATATATACACGTGAGATTTAGTTTACGAAGATTTTTCAATGCTGAGAACCTCGATCAGAGAGTAAAAAAGGCGTATGGTTCACAATGGTTTAAGATGATTATGGGATATACCGGGCTAGGATTTGAGTTACGGGAACAAGGGCCAAACCAACCACCCAAGAATGGAATCCTCGAGCGAAAACACTTGACAACCTCCTAGAAGCAGCTTTTCTTGCCACCAGACCTTTCTCCATCAATTAGGAATCTGATGTCGTCACTAAACACATTCCTTAAATTGTATCCATTTGTTGAGTGTTTTTTTTTGGTGTCTAATCCGCATATATATCACCATTGCCTTTGATTTTCTTGACTGTATATCTCTTAAATGTCAACATATACACGTGTGATTTAGTTTACGAAGATTTTTCAATGCCGAGAACCTCGATCAGAGAGTAAATAAGGCGTAAGGTTCACAATGGTGTAAAATTGAAATGGAATATAACGGGATAGGATTCGAGTTACAGGAACAAGGGCCAAACCAACCACCCAAGAATGGAATCGTCGAGCGAAAACACTTGACAACCTCCTACAAGCAGCTTTTCTTGCCACCAGAATTTCTCCATCAATTAGGAATCTAATGCCGTCACTTAACACATTACTTAAATTGTTGTCATTTGTTGAGTGTTTTTTTTTTTTGCTGTCTAATGCGCATATAAATCACCATTGCCCTTGATTTTCTTGACTGTATATCTCTTAAATATCAACATATACACGTTTGATTTAGTTTACGAAGATTTTTCAATGACGAGAACCTCGATCAGAGAGTAAAAAAGTCGTAAGGTCACAATGGTGTAAAATTAAAATGGGATATACCGGGCTAGGATTCGAGTTACAGGAACAAGGGCCAAACCAACCACCAATCGTCGAGCGAAACCACTTGACAATCTCCTAGAAGCAGCTTTTCTAGCCATGATGGAGAGTGTGAGACTTGAGTGTTTAAGGGCTTATCTTACATGTTTTGTTCGGTTTTATATGACTATATGATTGGAATTGGATTATTGCGAGTGTTTGTATTCTTTGCAGGTAAGACGCGTAATTCGGTGACGTTAGAGTGTTTAAAGAAAAAGAAAAAAAAACAATACATGTGTTCGTTTGGAAAAAAGAGTTAAAAGGGTTTAACCTTAATTATAAAAAGATGCATGTAACCTAATCATGGAGTTGGC
The DNA here is from genome assembly GCA_030545235.1 of Helianthus tuberosus. NCBI lineage: Eukaryota > Viridiplantae > Streptophyta > Magnoliopsida > Asterales > Asteraceae > Helianthus > Helianthus tuberosus. The sequence continues at coordinate 135,260,578 of CM060427.1, read as the reverse complement.
AGCGAACAACACTAATGATCATCATCACAACATCGTTTTAATATACATACACATGTTGGACGATGGGATTTGATAAAGTTGAGAATGTATGTTGACTTTTGTGCATGGTGTTCACAAAAAGAAACATACAAATGGAGTTGGGACTTCCAATATATCACGAAAGTCAAGGAAACTCATGAAAGTGGCAGCCATTATCTCGAATTTTGGGAGCAACTTTATTATTAATTTGCAGCCCAAATCGGCCCAACATCATCATTATTCACCATCGATAATGGGCAGCAATTTAAACACTTTTTGGGCTTGATAATAGGCAGCCACTAAAAAGACTTTTGGGCCCATGAATTCCGGAATTCCCATCGAATCATAGGCAGCCGCAAACAACGGGGGAGGGGGATCGATCAGAGGCAAGGAGGCAGCCGGACACCACATCAACCTTTGGCTCTAAAACTCATCATCGCCCATCATCTACAACATAACAAATTCGATCATGTCTTCATCAATTTCTTACCAAGCTATTGAAGATCAAGTCATGAGCATGTGCGGTTAACCCTCCAGTGAACACTCCGGGTGATGATTCTTGTATTTCACTTTTAATTTAGTTCTGTTTGTTTGAGAATTAGATTGTAATTAGGTGTTGACCGAATTGCATTCACATATATATATATATATATATACAATTTGTGTGACAGACAAATCCTAGTGATAACCAGAGAGACGTATTTATGTTGAATCTAATTGTGACTTTGCTGATTGAATAATTATTTATGCTTGCGGTTAATATCTCTCTGATCAATTGGTATTATGCTAGGATCTTGTATAAGTAATTGGTTTATGTGACAGATTTTCCATTTAATCAGTGGCATCCAAATAAACAATAATTAGATTATTAAGTGTTTACAGAATCTGAATCCCGGAGTGGTCACGTTCCTATCATTGTTTTCTCATTTTCACAATACTTATTCATAAAAATTACAAAAAATAGATAAACTAGCAAATTTCATAAAGTAAGTTTAGATAAGTTAAACGGTATTACACTGACCACATGCTCCTCTGGATTCGATACCTGACTTACCTTGTCTATAGATAATTTTAGGTTTTTGCATAGACCCGACGACAGTCTATCAAAATGGCGCCGTTGCCGGGGAGCTAGTGCGCTTAGTGTTATATCGTTTATTTGATTTTATTTATTTATTTATTTTTTTTCAGTACTACTTTTAGTTTGTTACTTGTGCAGCAACTATGGAATGGGATTATGATGTTGAACCATGCTCATGTTGCGGGAGTCACAATCACTGGGCTCAAGATTGTCCACGTTCTTACCACCCGGATCATGGCTCCAGAGGATATCAAAATTACAATCAATCCGATAAAGGCGGTAACGAGCAGAATCGAAACGCAATTGAGGAAGATAAGATTTTAGAGTTATTCAAAACCCTCCTCAAGCATGTAGAGGAACTCACCCAGTCTCTCAAGGAACAGCAAAATATTAATGAATCACTTAACCAGCGAATTGAACAACTAACTAATCAGTTTGACAATTTTGCAGAAAGAAAAGCTACAGTTAGCCTGGTTGAGGATGCTGGATCAGAGACAGATAGAGATCCAGGGGAATCGCTCATCCCAATTCAACTTGGGGATCTCAAGACAGATAACGCTTCATTGAATTTTGGAGTTAGTATGAGTGTTCTTCCCGGGTATATTTATGACAGGTATGATTTGGGCCCATTGCAACAGGTTAATGATCCTATGGTTTTAGCTGAATACTCACGAGGAAGGCCCCGAGGGATTTTGAAGGGATTGACTGTAAAGGTAGGCGACTTTTATTATCCTGAAGATTTTGTTGTCTTACATCCATATACAGAGAAGGAACAACTGAGGGTGATACTTGGCACACCATTCTTGGCCACTGCAGATGCTCAGATCTGTTGCTGGAAAGGTACAGTTGATATGACATACGGGAGCCGTAAGCTTTCTATTGACTTCCTTTCACATTCTTTTGATTATTCATTTATAAATACTTGTTCATGGGATTTTGTTACTAACACGAGTTATTCTCGAGTGTGTGACGATGGCCCGAAAGAGAGTGTTGCTATGATTGACAGGTCTAAAGATGACAAGATCATGAAGGATAAAGAGGCCAAGTCACCTTGGTGGCTCAAATTGAGAATTAAAAAGCAATTAGCCAAGCGAAAAAAGAAGCCACCAAAGGAAGCAACCAAATCCAAGAAGAATCCCATAGAGACACGTACGGGCGAGTTATTATATTCTTTCGATGATGCAGATCCAGATAACCCGGATCATTGGGATGCCATAAGAGATGATGGATGGATGTGGGATGATAACCATGTGTTTCATACACAGGGGATACTATATGAACCACCATGAGAGGCAAATCAGGTATAATTGTTGTAGAGTTTGTACTATTATTCGTTTTATTTTTATTTTTATTATTTTTTTTCTTTGCCTAGTTAAATGAACGTTGTGGGTGTGTTCCCTATATAACCCTCACGAGACCTCTCGTCCTCCCAAGCTATTGGGGGGTTTAAAAGGGCTTGTTGCATAAGCTAAATGCAACCGTGATTCCTACAAAAGTGAGTTAGGTTTGTTGTTGTTGTAAATTATTTTCCACATAAATCAAAGTGAAATAACGCATGACTTGGTAATACTTTCATAAAAATGGTAGAACTAGGTAACTAACAAATTTTGATGGTTGTGAGAAGCATGCTTCTACACAAGGGTTAGAATTTGTAGGTACATGATATTCGAGAGACAACCGTTTTTATGAAGAGAAGAGGAAGATGTGAGCATCAAGAGACAAAAATCAGGTGCATGCGTTTCCTTTTTAAATTGATTATTAGTTTAATAATAAGTGGATTGTATTTTGTATTTTATTTTTTTCCGGGGTGAAATTTTGGGAAGGTTAGCCGTGTCACGTCCCTTGTGCGTTTTAAAACTCTAGTTCTTACACATTGAGGACAATGTTTACCTCAAGTGTGGGGATGGGGGAGTAGTAAAAGTTTTCGAATTTGACCCGTTCATTTAAATACTACACATTGAGGACAATGTTTACCTCAAGTGTGGGGATGGGGGAAAATTTCAAAAATTTTTCAAAAATATCTTGTTTCAAAAGCGATCTTAAAGCACAAGTAACTAAGTCAACGAGGGATGTCACAACCCATTTGTTCTTTTGTCATGGTCAAGTTCAAATTAATAACATGACGGGTATTTAACGGGTGGTTATTTTGGAATAATCCGCCTAAGAAACTAGCATATCATGCATGTCACATACCATACCCTTGATACATGTGAGGTTTTGAGCCATTTTTACATCATAGAATTACATACTATTGTTTCTTTGTTTGAGTGGACCATTAGTCATGTATTGTAGAACTTGCAACTCTTGATACGTTTGAGACCATAGACCGAATACAAGCACGAGAATGATTAAGGCATTAGGTAAACCTTTTCCTTTTTACACCATTTATATATATCCGTACCCAAAAACTTATCCCTTAGTAGCCAATTTTGAGCCTAACCCTTTCGTTTGACCATACTATAGCCCATAACCTTAAACCTTTTTCTTTTAAACCCGTGTGATGGAAATTCGATTTTAGGATTATTTGTTTGTATAGTTGTGGTTTATATTTTCAAAAAAAAAAAAAGTAGAAAAATTGTGAAAAAAAAAAAAATAGAAAATGTTGAGAAAAATACAAAAATATGTGTTTTAGTTTGTTGAATAAAAGGCTAAAGTTGTTGCCTTGTAGTTGATGTTTATACTTTAGTTTAGTTTTGTTTAGAGTAGTCGTTTGTAATAAAAATCGAATTTTTCATCACCTTAGCCACTTAAAAAAAATTCCTATTCCATACCCTTAACCTAGCCCCGTTACAACCCTCCAAAGACCTTATGACTTGTTCTTAGTATTCGTGTTCGGTGGTGGAGAATGATTGAGTTGCAAGCCTATGCGGGTACGTGTTCTAATCGGCTTGAGCGATTATTTTAAAAGTGCTAATACATCATGAAAATTAGCCAACTTGTAAACCGAAAGGAGTGAACATTGTGAGGGATATGCATGAAATGTGAGTTTCACGGACGGGTAAATCTTGGATAACAACTTTTACAAGATTAATCATTTATTGCTAAATATGTGAAAATTGTAAAAAGTTTGAACCGGGTATGACTTTAGACCTTAACCTTTGTCTCGGGAATGGGAAGTGTGTTTCTCGTCCGACCCACGTGAATGTGAAAGATAGATTTGCTTGAGGGCAAGCAAACGACAAGTGTGGGGATGTGATGGAGAGTGTGAGACTTGAGTGTTTAAGGGCTTATCTTACATGTTTTGTTCGGTTTTATATGACTATATGATTGGAATTGGATTATTGCGAGTGTTTGTATTCTTTGCAGGTAAGACGCGTAATTCGGTGACGTTAGAGTGTTTAAAGAAAAAGAAAAAAAAACAATACATGTGTTCGTTTGGAAAAAGAGTTAAAAGGGTTTAACCTTAATTATAAAAAGATGCATGTAACATAATCATGGAGTTGGCAGCCAACAACACTAATGATCATCATCACAACATCGTTTTAATATACATACACATGTTGGACGATGGGATTTGATAAAGTTGAGAATGTATGTTGACTTTTGTGCATGGTTTTCACAAAAAGAAACATACAAATGAAGTTGGGACTTCCAATATATCACGAAAGTCAAGGAAACTCATGAAAGTGGCAGCCATTATCTCGAATTTTGGGAGCAACTTTATTATTAATTTGCAGCCCAAATCGGCCCAACATCATCATTATTCACCATCGATAATGGGCAGCAATTTAAACACTTTTTGGGCTTGATAATAGGCAGCCACTAAAAAGACTTTTGGGCCCATGAATTCCGGAATTCCCATCGAATCATAGGCAGCCGCAAACAACGGGGGAGGGGGATCGATCAGAGGCAAGGAGGCAGCCGGACACCACATCAACCTTTGGCTCTAAAACTCATCATCGCCCATCATCTACAACATAACAAATTCGATCATGTCTTCATCAATTTCTTACCAAGCTATTGAAGATCAAGTCATGAGCATGTGCGGTTAACCCTCCAGTGAACACTCCGGGTGATGATTCTTGTATTTCACTTTTAATTTAGTTCTGTTTGTTTGAGAATTAGATTGTAATTAGGTGTTGACCGAATTGCATTCACATATATATATATACAATTTGTGTGACAGACAAATCCTGGTGATAACCAGAGAGACGTATTTATGTTGAATCTAATTGTGCCTTTGCTGATTGAATAATTATTTATGCTTGCGGTTAATATCTCTCTGATCAATTGGTATTATGCTAGGATCTTGTATAAGTAATTGGTTTATGTGACAGATTTACCATTTAATCAGTGGCATCCAAATAAACAATAATTAGATTATTAAGTGTTTACAGAATCTGAATCCCGGAGTGGTCACGTTCCTATCATTGTTTTCTCATTTTCACAATACTTATTCATAAAAATTACAAAAAATAGATAAACTAGCAAATTTCATAAAGTAAGTTTAGATAAGTTAAACGGTATTACACTGACCACATGCTCCTCTGGATTCGATACCTGACTTACCCTGTCTATAGGTAATTTTAGGTTTTTGCATAGACCCGACGACAGTCTATCAAGCCACCAGACCTTTCTCCCTCAATTAGAAATCTGATGCCGTCACTAAACACATTCCTTAAATTGTATCCATTTGTTGAGTGTTTTTTTTTTGTGTCTAATCCGCATATATATCACCATTGCTCTTGATTTTCTTGACTGTATATCTCTTAAATGTAAACATATACACGTGTGATTTAGTTTACGAAGATTTTTCAATGTCGAGAACCTCGATCAGATAGTAAAAAAGGCGTAAGGTTCACAATGGGGTAAAATTAAAATGGGATATACCGGGCTAGGATTCGAGTTACAGGAACAAGGGCCAAACCAACTACCCAAGAATGGAATCGTCGAGCGAAAACACTTGACAACCTCCTAGAAGCAGATTTTCTTGCCACCAAACTTTTCTCCATCAATTAGGAATCTGATGCCGTCACTAAACACATTCCTTAAATTGTAGCAATTTGTTAAGTGTTTTTTTTTGTGTCTAATCTGCATATATATCACCATTGCCCTTGATTTTCTTGACTGTATATCTCTTAAATATCAAAATATACACGTGTGATTTAGTTTACGAAGACTTTTCAATGCCGAGAACCTCGATCAGAGAGTAAAAATGGTGAAAGGTTCACAATGGTGTAAAATTAAAATGGAATATACCGGGCTAGGATTTGAGTTACGGGAACAAGGGCCAAACCAACCACCCAAGAATGGAATCGTTGAGCGAAAACACTTGACAACCTCCTAGAAGCAGCTTTTCTTGCCACCAGACCTTTCTCTATCAATTAGGAATCTGATGCCGTCACTAAACACATTCCTTAAATTATAGCCATGTGTTGAGTGTTTTTTTTTTGTTTCTAATCCGCATATATATCACCATTGCCCTTGATTTTCTTGACTGTATATCTCTTAAATATCAACATATACACGTGTGATTTAGTTTACGAATATTTTTCAATGCCGAGAACCTCGATCAGAGAGTAAAAAAGGCGTAAGGTTCACAATGGTGTAAAAAGAAAATGGGATATACCGGACTAGGATTCGGGTTACAGGAACAAGGGCCAAACCAACCACCCAAGAATGGAATCGTCGAGCGAAAACACTTAACAACCAACAAGAAGCAGCTTTTCTTGCCACCAGACCTTTCTCCATCAATTAGGAATCTGATGCCATCACTAAACACATTCCTTAAATTGTAGCCATTTGTTGAGTGTTTTTATTTTGGTGTCTAATCCGCATATATATCACCATTGCCCTTGATTTTCTTGACAGTATATCTTTTAAATGTCAATATATACACGTGTGATTTAGTTTACGAATATTTTTCAATTCCGAGAACCTCGATTGGAGAGTAAAAAAGGCGTAAGGTTCACAATGGTGTAAAATTAAAATGGGATATACCTGCTAGGATTCGAGTTACAGGAACATGGGCCAAACCAACCACTCAAGAATGGAATCGTTGAGCGAAAACACCTGACAACCTCCTAGAAGCAGCTTTTCTTGCCACCAGACCTTTCTCCATCAATTAGGAATCTGATGCCGTCACTTAACACATTCCTTAAATTGTAGCCATTTGTTGAGTGATTTTTTTTGTTGTCTAATCAGCATATATATCACCATTGCCCTTGATTTTCTTGACTGTATATCTCTTAAATGTCAACATATACACGTGTGATTTAGTTTACGAAGATTTTTCAATGCTGAGAACCTCGATCAGAGAGTAAAAAGGCCGTAAGGTTAACAATGGTGTAAAATTAAAATGGAATTTACCGGGCTAGGATTCGAGTTACAGGAACAAGGGCAAAACCAACCACCCAAGAATGGAATCGTCGAGCGAAAACACTTAACAACCTCCTAGAAGCAGCTTTTCTTGCCACCAGACCTTTCTCCATCAATTAAGAATCTGATGCCGTCACTAAACACATTCCTTAAATTGTAGCCATTTGTTGAGTGTTTCTTTTTTTGGTTTCTAATCCGCATATATATATCACTATTGCCCTTAATTTTCTTGGCTGTATATCTCTTAAATGTCAACATATACACGTGTGATTTAGTTTATGAAGATTTTTCAATGCTGAGTACCTCGATCAGAGAGTAAAAAATTCGTAAGGTTCACAATGATATCAAATTCAAATGGGATATACCGGGCTAGGATTCGAGTTACAGGAACAAGGGCCAATCCAACCACCCAAGAATGGAATCGTCGAGCGAAAACACTTGACAACCTCCTAGAAGCAGCTTTTCTTGCCACCAGACCTTTCTCCATCAATTAGGAATCTGATGCCGTCACTAAACACATTTCTTAAATTATAGCCATTTGTTGAGTGTTCTTTTTTTGGTGTCTAATCCGCATATATATCACCATTGCCCTTGATTTTGTTGACTGTATATCTCTTAAATATCAACATATACACGTGTGATTTAGTTTACGAAGATTTTTCAATGCTGAGAACCTCGATCAGATAGTAAAAAAGGCGTAAGGTTCACAATGGTTTAAAATGAAAATGGGATATACCGGGCTAGGATTCGAGTTACAGGAACAAGGGCCAAACCAACCACCCAAGAATGGAATCGTCGAGCGAAAACACTTGACAACCTCCTAGAAGCAGCTTTTCTTACCCCCAGACCTTTCTCCATCAATTAGGAATCTAAAGACATCACTAAACACATTCCTTAAATTGTAGCCATTTGTTGAGTGTTTTTATTTTAGTGTCTAATCCGCAAATATATCACCATTGCCCTTGATTTTCTTGACTGTATATCTCTTAAATGTCAACATATACACGTGTGATTTAGTTTATGAAGATTTTTCAATGCCGAGAACCTCGATCAGAGAGTAAAAAAGGCGTAAGGATCACAATGGTGTCAAATTCAAGTGGGATATACTGGGCTAGGATTCGAGTTACAGGAACAAGGGCCAAACCAAGCACCCAAGAATGGAATCGTCGAGCGAAAACACTTGACAACCTCCTAGAAGCAGCTTTTCTTGCCACCAGACCTTTCTCCATCAATTAGGAATCTGATGCCGTCTCTAAACACATTCCTTAAATTATAGCCATTTGTTGAGTGTTTTTTTTTTGGTGTCTAATCCGCATATATATCACAATTGCCCTTGATTTTCTTGATTGTATATCTCTTAAATATCAATATATACACGTGTGATTTAGTTTACGAAGATTTTTCAGTGCCGAGAACCTCGATCAGAGAATAAAAAAGGCGTAAGGTTCACAATGGTGTAAAATTAAAATGGGATATACCTGGCTAGGATTCGAGTTACAGGAACAAGGGCCAAACCAACCACCCAAGAATGGAATCGTCGAGCGAAAACACTTGACAACCTCCTAGAAGCAGCTTTTCTTGCCACCAGACCTTTCTCCATCAATTAGGAATCTGATGCCGTCACTAAACACATTCCTTAAATTATAGCCATTTGTTGAGTGTTTTTTTTGGTGTCTAATCCGCATATATATCAACATTGCCCTTGATATTCTTGACTGTATATCTCTTAAATGTTAACATATACACGTGTGATTTAGTTTACGAAGATTTTTCAATGCCGAGAACCTTGATCAGAGAGTAAAAAAGGCGTAAGGTTCACAATGGTGTGAAATTAAAATGGGATATAACGGGCTAGGATTCGAGTTACAGGAACAAGGGCCAAACCAACCACCCACGAATGGAATCGTCGAGCGAAAACACTTGATAACCTCCTAGAAGCAGGTTTTCTTGCCACTAGACCTTTCTCTATCAATTAGGAATCTGATGCCGTCACTAAACACATTCCTTAAATTGTAGCCATTTGTTGAGTGATTTTTTTTTGGTGTCTAATCCGCATATATATCACCATTGCCCTTGATTTTCTTGATTGTATATCTCTTCAAAATCAACATATACATGTGTGATTTAGTTTATGAAGATTTTTCAATGCCGAGAACCTCGATCAGAGAGTAAAAAAGGCGTAAGGTTCACAATGGTGTCAAATTCAAATGGGATATACCGGGCTAGGATTCGAGTTACATGAACAAGGGCCAAACCAACCACCCAAGAATGGAATCGTCGAGCGAAAACACTTGACAACCTCCTAGAAGCAGCTTTTTTTGCCCCCAGACCTTTCTCCATCAATTAGGAATCTGATGCCGTCACTAAACACATTCCTTAAATTGTATCCTTTTGTTGAGTGTTTTTTTTTATGTCTTATCCGCATATATATCACCATTGCCATTGATTTTCTTGACTGTATATCTCTTAAATGTCAACATATACACGTGTGATTTAGTTTACGAAGATTTTTCAATGCCGAGAACCTCGATCAGAGAGTAAAAAAGGCTTAAGGTTCACAATGGTGTAAAATTGAAATGGAATATAACGGGCTAGGATTTGAGTTACAGGAACAAGGGCAAAACCAACCACCCAAGAATGGAATCGTCAAGCGAAAACACTTGACAACCTCCTAGAAGCAGCTTTTCTTGCCACCAGACCTTTCTCCATCAATTAGGAATCTGATGCCGTCACTAAACACATTCCTTAAATTGTAGCCATTTGTTAAGTGATTTTGTTTGGTGTCTAATCCACATATATATCAACATTACCCTTGATTTTCTTGACTGTATATCTCTTAAATGTCAACATATACACGTGTGATTTAGTTTACGAAGATTTTTCAATGCCGAGAACCTCGATCAGAGACTAAAAAAGGGGTAAGGTTCACAATGGTGTAACACTGAAATGGAATATAACGGGCTAGGATTCGATTTACAGGAACAAGGGCAAAACCAACCACCCAAGAATGGAATCGTCGAGCGAAAATACTTGACAAACTCCTAGAAGCAGCTTTTCTTGCCACCAGACCTTTCTCCATCAATTAGGAATCTGATGCCGTCACTAAACACATTCCTTAAATTGTAGCCATTTGTTGAGTGATTTTTTTTGGTGTCTAATCCGCATATATATCACCATTGCCCTTGATTTTCTTGGCTGTATATGTCTTAAAAGTCAACATATACATGTGTGATTTAGTTTATGACGATTTTTCAATGCCGAGAACCTCGATCAGAGAGTAAAAAAGGCGTAAGGTTCACAATGGTGTCAAATTCAAATGGGATATACCGGGCTAGGAATCGAGTTACATGAACAAGGGCCAAACAACCACCAAAGAATGGAATCGTCGAGCGAAAACACTTGACAACCATCTAGAAGCAGCTTTTCTTGCCACCAGACCATTCTCCATCAATTAGGAATCTGATGCCGTCACTAAACACATTCCTTAAATTATAGCCATTTGTTAAGTGTTTTTTTTGGTGTCTAATCCGCATATATATCACCATTGCCCTTGATTTTCTTGACTGTATATCTCTTAAATATCAACATATACACGTGTGATTTAGTTTACTAAGATTTTTCAATGCCTAGAACCTCGATCAGAGGGTAAAAAAGGCGTAAGGTTCACAATGGTGTAAAATTAAAATGTGATATACCGGGTTAGGATTCGAGTTACAGGAACAAGGGCCAAACCAACCACCCAAGAATTGAATCGTCGAGCGAAAACACTTGACAACCTCCTAGAAGCAGCTTTTCTTGCCACCAGACCTTTCTCCATCAATTAGGAATCTGATGCCGTCACTAAACACATTCCTTAAATTGTATCCATTTGTTGAGTGTTTTTTTTTTGGTGTCTTATCCGCATATATATCACCATTGCCCTTGATTTTCTTGACTATATATCTCTTAAATATCAACATATACACGTGTGATTTAGTTTACGAAGATTTTTCAATGCCGAGAACCTCGATCAGAGAGTAAAAAAGGCTTAAGGTTCACAATGGTGAAAAATTGAAATGGAATATAACGGGCTAGGATTCGAGTTACAGTTACAAAGGCCAAACCAACCACCCAAGAATGGAATCGTCGAGCGAAAACACTTGACAACCTCCTGGAAGCAGCTTTTCTTGCCACCAGACCTTTCTCCATCAATTAGGAATCTGATGCCGTCACTAAACACATTCCTTAAATTGTAGCCATTTGTTAAGTGATTTTTTTGGTGTCTAATCCGCATATATATCACCATTGCCCTTGATTTTCTTGACTGTATATCTCTTCAATGTCAACATGTACACGTGTGATTTAGTTTATGAAGATTTTTCAATGCCGAGAACCTCGATCAGAGAGTAAAAAAGGCGTAATGTTCACAATGGCGTAAAATTAAAATGGGATATACCGGGCTAGGATTCGAGTTACATGAACAAGGGCCAAACCAACCACCAAAAAATGGAATCGTCGACCGAAAACACTTGACAACCACCTAGAAGCACCTTTTCCTGCCACCAGACCTTTCTCCATCAATTAGGAATCTGATGCCGTCACTAAACACATTCCTTAAATTGTAGCCATTTGTTAAGTGATTTTTTTTTGGTGTCTAATCCGCATATATATCACCATTGCCCTTGATTTTCTTGACTGTATATCTCTTAAATGTCAACATATACACGTGTGATTTAGTTTACGAAGATTTTTCAATGCCGAGAACCTCGATCAGAGAGTAAAAAAGGCGTAAGGTTCACAATGGTGTAAAATTGAAATGGAATATAACGGGCTAGGATTCGAGTTACAGGAACAAGGGCATAACCAACCACCCAAGAATGGAATCGTCGAGCGAAAACACTTGACAACCTCCTAGAAGCAGCTTTTCTTGCCACCAGACCTTTCTCCATCAATTAGGAATCTGATGCCGTCACTAAACACATTCCTTAAATTATAGCCATTTGTTAAGTGGTTTTTTTTGGTGTCTAATCCGCATATATATCACCATTGCCCTTGATTTTCTTGACCGTATATCTCTTAAATTTCAACATATACACGTGTGATTTAGTTTATGAAGATTTTTCAATGCCGAGAACCCCGATCAGAGAGTAAAAAAGGCGTAAGGTTCACAATGGCGTAAAATTAAAATGGGATATACCGGGCTAGGATTCGAGTTACATGAACAAGGGCCAAACCAACCACCAAAGAATGGAATCTTCGAGCGAAAACACTTGACAACCACCTAGAAGCATCTTTTCCTGCCACCAGACCTTTCTCCATCAATTAGGAATCTGATGCCGTCACTAAACACATTCCTTAAATTGTAGCCATTTGTTAAGTGATTTTTTTTGGTGTCTAATCCGCATATATATCACCATTGCCCTTGATTTTCTTGACTGTATATCTCTTAAATGTCAACATATACACGTGTGATTTAGTTTAAGAAGATTTTTCAATGCGGAGAACCACGATCAGAGAGTAAAAAAGGCGTAAGGTTCACAATGGTGTAAAATTAAAATGGGATATACCGGGCTAGGATTCGAGTTACAGGAACAAGGGCAAAACCAACCACCCAAGAATGGAATCGTCGAGCGAAAACACTTGACAACCTCCTAGATGCAGCTATTCTTGCCACCAGACCTTTCTCCATCAATTAGGAATCTGATGCCGTCACTAATCACATTCCTTAATTTGTAGCCATTTGTTGAGTGTTTTTTTTTGTGTCTAATCCGCATATATATCACCATTTCCCTTGATTTTCTTGACTGTATATCTCTTAAATGTCAACATATACACGTGTAATTTTGTTTAAGAAGATTTTTCAATGCGGAGAACCTCGATCAGAGAGTAAAAAAGGCGTAAGGTTCACAATGGTGTAAAATTAAAATGGGATATACCGGGCTAGGATTCGAGTTACAGGAACAAGGGCAAAACCAACAACCCAAGAATGGAATCGTCGAGCGAAAACACTTGACAAACTCCTAGAAGCTGCTTTTCTTGCCACCAGATCTTTCTCCATCAATTAGGAATCTGATGCCGTCACTAAACACATTCCTTAAATTGTAGCCATTTGTTAAGTGATTTTTTTTGGTGTCTAATCCGCATATATATCACCATTGCCCTTGATTTTCTTGACTGTATATCTCTTAAATGTCAACATATACACGTGTGATTTAGTTTAAGAAGATTTTTCAATGCTGAGAACCTCCATCAGAGAGTAAAAAAGGCGTAAGGTTCACAATGGGGTAAAATTAAAATGGGATATACCGACTAGGATTCGGGTTACAGGAACAAGGGCAAAACCAACCACCCAAGAATGGAATCGTCGAGCGAAAACACTTGACAACCTCCTAGAAGCAGCTTTTCTTGCCACCAGACCTTTCTCCATCAATTAGGAATCTGATGCCGTCACTAAACACATTCCTTAAATTGTAGCCATTTGTTGAGTGTTTTTTTTGTGTCTAATCCGCCTATATATCACCATTGCCCTTAATTTTCTTGACTGTATATCTCTTAAATTTCAACATATACACGTGTGATTTAGTTTATGAAGATTTTTCAATGCCGAGAACCCCGATCAGAGAGTAAAAAAGGCGTAAGGTTCACAATGGCGTAAAATTAAAATGGGATATACCGGGCTAGGATTCGAGTTACATGAACAAGGGTCAAACCAACCCCCCAAGAATGGAATCGTCGAGCGAAAACACTTAACAACCACCGAGAAGCATCTTTTCCTGCCACCAGACCTTTCTCCATCAATTAGGAATCTGATGCCGTCACTAAACACATTCCTTAAATTGTAGCCATTTGTTAAGTGCTTTTTTTTTGGTGTCTAATCCGCATATATATCACCATTGCCCTTGATTTTCTTGACTGTATATCTCTTAAATGTCAACATATACACGTGTGATTTAGTTTAAGAAGATTTTTCAATGTGGAGAACCTCGATCAGAGAGTAAAAAAGGCGTAAGGTTCACAATGGTGTAAAATTAAAATGGGATATACCGGGCTAGGATTCGAGTTACAGGAACAAGGGCAAAACCAACCACCCAAGAATGGAATCGTCGAGCGAAAACACTTGACAACCTCCTAGATGCAGCTTTTCTTGCCACCAGACCTTTCTCCATCAATTAGGAATCTGATGCCGTCACTAAACACATTCCTTAATTTGTAGCCATTTGTTGAGTGTTTTTTTTGGTGTCTAATCCGCATATATATCACCATTGCCCTTGATTTTCTTGACTGTACATCTCTTAAATGTCAACATATACACGTGTAATTTTGTTTAAGAAGATTTTTCAATGCGGAGAACCTCGATCAGAGAGTAAAAAAGGCGTAAGGTTCACAATGGTGTAAAATTAAAATGGGATATACCGGGCTAGGATTCGAGTTACAGGAACAAGGGCAAAACCAACAACCCAAGAATGGAATCGTCGAGCTAAAACACTTGACAAACTCCTAGAAGCAGCTTTTCTTGCCACCAGACCTTTCTCCATCAATTAGGAATCTGATGCCGTCACTAAACACATTTCTTAAATTGTTGCCATTTGTTGACTGATTTTTTTTGGTGTCTAATCCGCATATATATCACCATTGCCCTTGATTTTCTTGACTGTATATCTCTTAAATGTCAACATATACACGTGTGATTTAGTTTAAGAAGATTTTTCAATGCTGAGAACCTCGATCAGAGAGTAAAAAAGTCGTAAGGTTCACAATGGTGTAAAACTAAAATGGGATATACCGGCTAGGATTCGGGTTACAAGAACAAGGGCAAAACCAACCACCCAAGAATGGAATCGTCGAGCGAAAACACTTGACAACCTCCTAGAAGCAGCATTTCTTGCCACCAGACCTTTCTCCATCAATTAGGAATCTGATGCCGTCACTAAACACATTCCTTAATTTGTAGACATTTGTTGAGTGTTTTTTTTGGTGTCTAATCCGCATATATATCAACATTGCCCTTGATTTTCTTGACTGTATATCTCTTAAATGTCAACATATACACGTGTGATTTAGTTTAAGAAGATTTTTCAATGCAGAGAACCTCGATCAGAGAGTAAAAAAGGCGTAAGGTTCACAATGGCGTAAAATTAAAATGGGATATACCGGGCTAGGATTCGAGTTACATGAACAAGGGCCAAACCAACCACCCAAGAATGGAATCGTCGAGCGAAAACACTTGACAACCACCTAGAAGCATCTTTTCCTGCCACCAGACATTTCTCCATCAATTAGGAATCTGATGCCGTCACTAAACACATTCCTTAAATTGTAGCCATTTGTTAAGTGATTTTTTTTTTGTGTCTAATCCGCATATATATCACCATTGCCCTTGATTTTCTTGACTGTATATCTCTTAAATGTCAACATATACACGTGTGATTTAGTTTAAGAAGATTTTTCAATGCGGAGAACCTCGATCAGAGAGTAAAAAAGGCGTAAGGTTCACAATGGTGTAAAATTAAAATGGGATATACCGGGCTAGGATTCGAGTTACAGGAACAAGGGCAAAACCAACCACCCAAGAATGGAATCGTCGAGCGAAAACACTTAACAACCTCCTAGATGCAGCTTTTCTTGCCACCAGACCTTTCTCCATCAATTAGGAATCTGATGCCGTCACTAAACACATTCCTTAATTTGTAGCCATTTGTTGAGTGTGTTTTTTGGTGTCTAATCCGCATATATATCACCATTGCCCTTGATTTTCTTGACTGTATATCTCTTAAATGTCAACATATACACGTGTAATTTTGTTTAAGAAGATTTTTCAATGCGGAGAACCTCGATCAGAGAGTAAAAAAGGCGTAAGGTTCACAATGGTGTAAAATTAAAATGGGATATACCGGGCTAGGATTCGAGTTACAGGAACAAGGGCAAAACCAACAACCCAAGAATGGAATCGTCGAGCGAAAACACTTGACAAACTCCTAGATGCAGCTTTTCTTGCCAACAGACCTTTCTCCATCAATTAGGAATCTAATGCCGTCACTAAACACATTTCTTAAATTGTTGCCATTTGTTGACTGATTTTTTTTGGTGTCTAATCCGCATATATATCACCATTGCCCTTGATTTTCTTGACTGTATATCTCTTAAATGTCAACATATACACGTGTGATTTAGTTTAAGAAGATTTTTCAATGCTGAGAACCTCGATCAGAGAGTAAAAAAGGCGTAAGGTTTACAATGGTGTAAAACTAAAATGGGATATACCGGCTAGGATTCGGGTTACAGGAACAAGGGCAAAACCAACCACCCAAGAATGGAATCGTCGAGCGAAAACACTTGACAACCTCCTAGAAGCAGCATTTCTTGCCACCAGACCTTTCTCCATCAATTAGGAATCTGATGCCGTCACTAAACACATTCCTTAATTTGTAGACATTTGTTGAGTGTTTTTTTTGGTGTCTAATCCGCATATATATCACAATTGCCCTTGATTTTCTTGACTGTATATCTCTTAAATGTCAACATATACACGTGTGATTTAGTTTAAGAAGATTTTTCAATGCTGAGAACCTCGATCAGAGAGTAAAAAAGGCGTAAGGTTCACAATGGTGTAAAACTAAAATGGGATATACCGGCTAGGATTCGGGTTACAGGAACAAGGGCAAAACCAACCACCCAAGAATGGAATCGTCGAGCGAAAACACTTGACAACCTCCTAGAAGCAGCATTTCTTGCCACCAGACCTTTCTCCATCAATTAGGAATCTGATGCCGTCACTAAACACATTCCTTAATTTGTAGACATTTGTTGAGTGTTTTTTTTGGTGTCTAATCCGCATATATATCACCATTGCCCTTGATTTTCTTGACTGTATATCTCTTAAATGTCAACATATACACGTGTGATTTAGTTTAAGAAGATTTTTCAATGCAGAGAACCTCGATCAGAGAGTAAAAAAGGCGTAAGGTTCACAATGGCGTAAAATTAAAATGGGATATACCGGGCTAGGATTCGAGTTACATGAACAAGGGCCAAACCAACCACCCAAGAATGGAATCGTCGAGCGAAAACACTTGACAACCACCTAGAAGCATCTTTTCCTGCCACCAGACATTTCTCCATCAATTAGGAATCTGATGCCGTCACTAAACACCTTCCTTAAATTGTAGCCATTTGTTAAGTGATTTTTTTTTTGTGTCTAATCCGCATATATATCACCATTGCCCTTGATTTTCTTGACTGTATATCTCTTAAATGTCAACATATACACGTGTGATTTAGTTTAAGAAGATTTTTCAATGCGGAGAACCTCGATCAGAGAGTAAAAAAGGCGTAAGGTTCACAATGGTGTAAAATTAAAATGGGATATACCGGGCTAGGATTCGAGTTACAGGAACAAGGGCAAAACCAACCACCCAAGAATGGAATCGTCGAGCGAAAACACTTAACAACCTCCTAGATGCAGCTTTTCTTGCCACCAGACCTTTCTCCATCAATTAGGAATCTGATGCCGTCACTAAACACATTCCTTAATTTGTAGCCATTTGTTGAGTGTGTTTTTTGGTGTCTAATCCGCATATATATCACCATTGCCCTTGATTTTCTTGACTGTATATCTCTTAAATGTCAACATATACACGTGTAATTTTGTTTAAGAAGATTTTTCAATGCGGAGAACCTCGATCAGAGAGTAAAAAAGGCGTAAGGTTCACAATGGTGTAAAATTAAAATGGGATATACCGGGCTAGGATTCGAGTTACAGGAACAAGGGCAAAACCAACAACCCAAGAATGGAATCGTCGAGCGAAAACACTTGACAAACTCCTAGATGCAGCTTTTCTTGCCAACAGACCTTTCTCCATCAATTAGGAATCTAATGCCGTCACTAAACACATTTCTTAAATTGTTGCCATTTGTTGACTGATTTTTTTTGGTGTCTAATCCGCATATATATCACCATTGCCCTTGATTTTCTTGACTGTATATCTCTTAAATGTCAACATATACACGTGTGATTTAGTTTAAGAAGATTTTTCAATGCTGAGAACCTCGATCAGAGAGTAAAAAAGGCGTAAGGTTCACAATGGTGTAAAACTAAAATGGGATATACCGGCTAGGATTCGGGTTACAGGAATAAGGGCAAAACCAACCTCCCAAGAATGGAATCGTCGAGCGAAAACACTTGACAACCTCCTAGAAGCAGCATTTCTTGCCACCAGACCTTTCTCCATCAATTAGGAATCTGATGCCGTCACTAAACACATTCCTTAAATTGTAGCCATTTGTTGAGTGTTTTTTTTTTGTGTCTAATCCGCCTATGTATCACCATTGCCCATGATTTTCTTGACTGTATATCTCTTAAATATCAACATATACACGTGTGATTTATTTTATGGAGATTTTTCAATTCCGAGTACCCCGATCAGAGAGTAAAAAAGGCGTAAGGTTCACAATGGCGTAAAATTAAAATGGGATATACCGGGCTAGGATTCGAGTTACATGAACAAGGGCCAAACCAACCACCTAGAAGCAGCATTTCTTGCCACCAGACCTTTCTCCATCAATTAGGAATCTGATGCCGTCACTAAACACATTCCTTAAATTATAGCCATTTGTTGAGTGTTGTTTTTGGTGTCTAATCGGCATATATATCACCATTGCCCTTGATTTTCTTGACTGTATATCTCTTAAATGTCAACATACACGTGTGATTTTGTTTAAGAAGATTTTTCAATGCGGAGAACCTCGATCAGAGAGTAAAAAAGGCGTAAGGTTCACAATGGTGTAAAATTAAAATGGGATATACCGACTAGGATTCGGGTTACAGGAACAAGGGCAAAACCAACCACCCAAGAATGGAATCGTCGAGCGAAAACACTTGACAACCTCCTAGAAGCAGCTTTTCTTGCCACCAGACCTTTCTCCATCAATTAGGAATCTGATGCCGTCACTAAACACATTCCTTAAATTGTAGCCATTTGTTGAGTGTTTTTTTTTGCTTCTAATCCGCCTATATATCACCATTGCCCTTAATTTTCTTGACTGTATATCTCTTAAATTTCAACATATACACGTGTGATTTAGTTTATGAAGATTTTTCAATGCCGAGAACCCCGATCAGAGAGTAAAAAAGGCGTAAGGTTCACAATGGCGTAAAATTAAAATGGGATATACCCGGCTATGATTCGAGTTACATGAACAAGGGCCAAACCAACCACCCAAGAATGGAATCGTCGAGCGAAAACACTTGACAACCACCTAGAAGCATCTTTTCCTGCCACCAGACCTTTCTCCATCAAATAGGAATCTGATGCCGTCACTAAACACATTCCTTAAATTGTAGCCATTTGTTAAGTGATTTTTTTTTGGTGTCTAATCCGTATATATATCACCATTGCCCTTGATTTTCTTGACTGTATATCTCTTAAATGTCAACATATACACGTGTGATTTAGTTTAAGAAGATTTTTCAATGCGGAGAACCTCGATCAGAGAGTAAAAAAGGCGTAAGGTTCACAATGGTGTAAAATTAAAATGGGATATACCGGGCTAGGATTCGAGTTACAGGAACAAGGGCAAAACCAACCACCCAAGAATGGAATCGTCGAGCGAAAACACTTGACAACCTCCTAGATGCAGCTTTTCTTGCCACCAGACCTTTCTCCATCAATTAGGAATCTGATGCCGTCACTAAACACATTCCTTAATTTGTAGCCATTTGTTGAGTGTTTTTTTTGGTGTCTAATCCGCATATATATCACCATTGCCCTTGATTTTCTTGACTGTATATCTCTTAAATGTCAACATATACACATGTAATTTTGTTTAAGAAGATTTTTCAATGCGGAGAACCTCGATCAGAGAGTAAAAAAGGCGTAAGGTTCACAATGGTGTAAAATTAAAATGGGATATACCGGGCTAGGATTCGAGTTACAGGAACAAGGGCAAAACCAACAACCCAAGAATGGAATCGTCGAGCGAAAACACTTGACAAACTCCTAGAAGCAGCTTTTCTTGCCACCAGACCTTTCTCCATCAATTAGGAATCTGATGCCGTCACTAAACACATTTCTTAAATTGTTGCCATTTGTTGACTGATTTTTTTTGGTGTCTAATCCGCATATATATCACCATTGCCCTTGATTTTCTTGACTGTATATCTCTTAAATGTCAACATATACACGTGTGATTTAGTTTAAGAAGATTTTTCAATGCTGAGAACCTCGATCAGAGAGTAAAAAAGGCGTAAGGTTGACAATCGTGTAAAATTAAAATGGGATATACCGACTAGGATTCGGGTTACAGGAACAAGGGCAAAACCAACCACCCAAGAATGGAATCGTCGAGCGAAAACACTTGACAACCTCCTAGAAGCAGCTTTTCTTACCACCAGACCTTTCTCCATCAATTAGGAATCTGATGCCGTCACTAAACACATTCCTTAAATTGTAGCCATTTGTTGAGTGTTTTTTTTTTGTTTCTAATCCGCCTATATATCACCATTGCCCTTAATTTTCTTGACTGTATATCTCTTAAATTTCAACATATACACGTGTGATTTAGTTTATGAAGATTTTTCAATGCCGAGAACCCCGATCAGAGAGTAAAAAAGGCGTAAGGTTCACAATGGCGTAAAATTAAAATGGGATATACCGGGCTAGGATTCGAGTTACATGAACAAGGGCCAAACCAACCACCCAAAAATGGAATCGTCGAGCGAAAACACTTGACAACCACCTAGAAGCATCTTTTCCTGCCACCAGACCTTTCTCCATCAATTAGGAATCTGATGCCGTCACTAAACACATTCCTTAAATTGTAGCCATTTGTTAAGTGATTTTTTTTTGGTGTCTAATCCGTATATATATCACCATTGCCCTTGATTTTCTTGACTGTATATCTCTTAAATGTCAACATATACACGTGTGATTTAGTTTAAGAAGATTTTTCAATGCGGAGAACCTCGATCAGAGAGTAAAAAAGGCGTAAGGTTCACAATGGTGTAAAATTAAAATGGGATATACCGGGCTAGGATTCGAGTTACAGGAACAAGGGCAAAACCAACCACCCAAGAATGGAATCGTCGAGCGAAAACACTTGACAACCTCCTAGATGCAGCTTTTCTTGCCACCAGACCTTTCCCCATTAATTAGGAATCTGATGCCGTCACTAAACACATTCCTTAATTTGTAGCCATTTGTTGAGTGTTTTTTTTGGTGTCTAATCCGCATATATATCACCATTGCCCTTGATTTTCTTGATTGTATATCTCTTAAATGTCAACATATACACGTGTAATTTTGTTTAAGAAGATTTTTCAATGCGGAGAACCTCGATCAGTGAGTAAAAAAGGCGTAAGGTTCACAATGGTGTAAAATTAAAATGGGATATACCGGGCTAGGATTCGAGTTACAGGAACAAGGGGAAAACCAACAACCCAAGAATGGAATCGTCGAGCGAAAACACTTGACAAACTCCTAGAAGCAGCTTTTCTTGCCACCAGACCTTTCTCCATCAATTAGGAATCTGATGCCGTCACTAAACACATTTCTTAAATTGTTGCCATTTGTTGACTGATTTTTTTTGGTGTCTAATCCGCATATATATCACCATTGCCCTTGATTTTCTTGACTGTATATCTCTTAAATATCAACATATACACGTGTGATTTAGTTTAAGAAGATTTTTCAATGCTGAGAACCTCGATTAGAGAGTAAAAAAGTCGTAAGGTTCACAATGGTGTAAAACTAAAATGGGATATACCGGCTAGGATTCGGGTTACAAGAACAAGGGCAAAACCAACCACCCAAGAATGGAATCGTTGAGCGAAAACACTTGACAACCTCCTAGAAGCAGCATTTCTTGCCACCAGACCTTTCTCCATCAATTAGGAATCTGATTCCGTCACTAAACACATTCCTTAAATTGTAGCCATTTGTTGAGTGTTTTTTTTGGTGTCTAATCCGCCTATGTATCACCATTGCCCTTGATTTTCTTGATTGTATATCTCTTAAATATCAACATATACACGTGTGATTTATTTTATGGAGATTTTTCAATTCCGAGTACCCCGATCAGAGAGTAAAAAAGGCGTAAGGTTCACAATGGCGTAAAATTAAAATGGGATATACCGGGCTAGGATTCGAGTTACATGAACAAGGGCCAAACCAACCACCCAAGAACGGAATCGACGAGAGAAAACACTTGACAACCACCTAGAAGCAGCTTTTCTTGCCACCAGACCTTTCTCCATCAATTAGGAATCTGATGCCGTCACTAAACACATTCCTTAAATTATAGCCATTTGTTGAGTGTTGTTTTTGGTGTCTAATCCGCATATATATCACCATTGCCCTTGATTTTCTTGACTGTATATCTCTTAAATGTCAACATACACGTGTGATTTTGTTTAAGAAGATTTTTCAATGCGGAGAACCTCGATCAGAGAGTAAAAAAGGCGTAAGGTTCACAATGGTGTAAAATTAAAATGGGATATACCGGGCTAGGATTCGAGTTACAGGAAGTAGGCCAAAACCAACAACCCAAGAATGGAATCGTCGAGCGAAAACACTTGACAAACACCTAGAAGCAGCTTTTCTTGCCACCAGACATTTCTCCATCAATTAGGAATCTAATGCCGTCACTAAACACATTCCTTAAATTGTAGCCACTTGTTGAGTGATTTTTTATTTGGTGTCTAATCCGCATATATATCACCATTGCCCTTGATTTTCTTGACTGTATATCTCTTAAATGTCAACATATACACGTGTGATTTAGTTTAAGAAGATTTTTCAATGCTGAGAACCTCGATCAGAGAGTAAAAAAGGCGTAAGGTTCACAATGGTGTAAAATTAAAATGGGATATACCGGCCTAGGATTCGAGTTACAGGAACAAGGGCAAAACCAACCACCCAAGATTGGAATCGTCGAGCGAAAACACTTGACAACCTCCTAGATGCAGCTTTTCTTGCCACCAGACCTTTCTCCATCAATTAGGAATCTGATGCCGTCACTAAACACATTCCTTAATTTGTAGCCATTTGTTGAGTGTTTTTTTTGGTGTCTAATCCGCATATATATCACCATTGCCCTTGATTTTCTTGACTGTATATCTCTTAAATGTCAACATATACACGTGTAATTTTGTTTAAGAAGATTTTTCAATGCGGAGAACCTCGATCAGAGAGTAAAAAAGGCGTAAGGTTCACAATGGTGTAAAATTAAAATGGGATATACCGGGCTAGGATTCGAGTTACAGGAATAAGGGCAAAACCAACAACCCAAGAATGGAATCGTCGAGCGAAAACACTTGACAAACTCCTAGAAGCAGCTTTTCTTGCCACCAGACCTTTCTCCATCAATTAGGAATCTGATGCCGTCACTAAACACATTTCTTAAATTGTTGCCATTTGTTGACTGATTTTTTTTGGTGTCTAATCCGCATATATATCACCATTGCCCTTGATTTTCTTGACTGTATATCTCTTAAATATCAACATATACACGTGTGATTTAGTTTAAGAAGATTTTTCAATGCTGAGAACCTCGATTAGAGAGTAAAAAAGTCGTAAGGTTCACAATGGTGTAAAACTAAAATGGGATATACCGGCTAGGATTCGGGTTACAAGAACAAGGGCAAAACCAACCACCCAAGAATGGAATCGTTGAGCGAAAACACTTGACAACCTCCTAGAAGCAGCATTTCTTGCCACCAGACCTTTCTCCATCAATTAGGAATCTGATGCCGTCACTAAACACATTCCTTAAATTGTAGCCATTTGTTGAGTGTTTTTTTTTGGTGTCTAATCCGCCTATGTATCACCATTGCCCTTGATTTTCTTGACTGTATATCTCTTAAATATCAACATATACACGTGTGATTTATTTAATGGAGATTTTTCAATTCTGAGTACCCCGATCAGAGAGTAAAAAAGGCGTAAGGTTCACAATGGCGTAAAATTAAAATGGGATATACCGGGCTAGGATTCGATTTACATGAACAAGGGCCAAACCAACCACCCAAGAATGGAATCGACGAGCGAAAACACTTGACAACCACCTAGAAGCAGCTTTTCTTGCCACCAGACCTTTCTCCATCAATTAGGAATCTGATGCCGTCACTAAACACATTCCTTAAATTATAGCCATTTGTTGAGTGTTGTTTTTGGTGTCTAATCCGCATATATATCACCATTGCCCTTGATTTTCTTGACTGTATATCTCTTAAATGTCAACATACACGTGTGATTTTGTTTAAGAAGATTTTTCAATGCGGAGAACCTCGATCAGAGAGTAAAAAAGGCGTAAGGTTCACAATGGTGTAAAATTAAAATGGGATATACCGGGCTAGGATTCGAGTTACAGGAACTAGGCCAAAACCAACAACCCAAGAATGGAATCGTCGAGCGAAAACACTTGACAAACACCTAGAAGCAGCTTTTCTTGCCACCAGACCTTTCTCCATCAATTAGGAATCTGATGCCGTCACTAAACACATTCCTTAAATTGTAGCCATTTATTGGGTGATTTTTTTTGGTGTCTAATCCGCATATATATCACCATTGCCCTTGATTTTCTTGACTGTATATCTCTTAAATTTCAACATATACACGTGTGATTTAGTTTAAGAAGATTTTTCAATGCTGAGAACCTCGATCAGAGAGTAAAAAAGGCGTAAGGTTCACAATGGTGTAAAATTAAAATGGGATATACCGACTAGGATTCGGGTTACAGGAACAAGGGCAAAACCAACCTCCCAAGAATGGAATCGTCGAGCGAAAACACTTGACAACCTCCTAGAAGCAGCTTTTCTTGCCACCAGACCTTTCTCCATCAATTAGGAATCTGATGCCGTCACTAAACACATTCCTTAAATTGTAGCCATTTGTTGAGTGTTTTTTTTTGTTTCTAATCCGCCTATATATCACCATTGCCCTTAATTTTCTTGACTGTATATCTCTTAAATTTCAACATATACACGTGTGATTTAGTTTATGAAGATTTTTCAATGCGGAGAATCTCGATCGGAGAGTAAAAAAGGCGTAAGGTTCACAATAGTGTAAAATTAAAATGGGATATACCGGGCTAGGATTCGAGTTACAGGAACAAGGGCAAAACCAACAACCCAAGAATGGAATCGTCGAGCGAAAACACTTGACAAACTCCTAGAAACAGCTTTTCTTGCCACCAGACCTTTCTCTATCAATTAGGAATCCTTTCTCCATCAATTAGGAATCTGATGCCGTCACTAAACACATTTCTTAAATTGTTGCCATTTGTTGACTGTTTTTTTTTTGTGTCTAATCCGCATATATATCACCATTGCCCTTGATTTTCTTGACTGTATATCTCTTAAATGTCAACATATACACGTGTGATTTAGTTTAAGAAGATTTTTCAATGCTGAGAACCTCGATCAGAGAGTAAAAAACTCGTAAGGTTCACAATGGTGTAAAATTAAAGTGGGATATACCGGCTAGGATTCGGGTTACAAGAACAAGGGCAAAAACAACCACCCAAGAATGGAATCGTCGAGCGAAAACACTTGACAACCTCCTAGAAGCAGCTTTTCTTGCCACCAGACCTTTCTCCATCAATTAGGAATTTGATGCCGTCACTAAACACATTCCTTAAATTGTAACCATTTGTTGAGTGTTTTTTTTGGTGTCTAATCCGCCTATGTATCACCATTGCCCTTGATTTTCTTGACTGTATATCTCTTAAATATCAACATATACACGTGTGATTTATTTTATGGAGATTTTTCAATTCCGAGTACCCCGATCAGAGAGTAAAAAAGGCGTAAGGTTCACAATGGCGTAAAATTAAAATGGGATATACCGGGCTAGGATTCGAGTTACATGAACAAGGGCCAAACCAACCACCCAAGAATGGAATCGACGAGCGAAAACACTTGACAACCACCTAGAAGCAGCTTTTCTTGCCACCAGACCTTTCTCCATCAATTAGGAATCTGATGCCGTCACTAAACACATTCCTTAAATTATAGCCATTTGTTGAGTGTTGTTTTTGGTGTCTAATCTGCATATATATCACCATTGCCCTTGATTTTCTTGACTGTATATCTCTTAAATGTCAACATATACACGTGTGATTTTGTTTAAGAAGATTTTTCAATGCGGAGAACCTCGATCAGAGAGTAAAAAAGGCGTAAGGTTCACAATGGTGTAAAATTAAAATGGGATATACCGGGCTAGGATTCGAGTCACAGGAACAAGGCCAAAACCAACAACCCAAGAATGGAATCGTCGAGCGAAAACACTTGACAAACTCCTAGAAGCAGTTTTTCTTGCCACCGGACCTTTCTCCATCAATTAGGAATCTGTTGCCGTCACTAAACACATTCCTTAAATTGTAGCCATTTGTTGAGTGATTTTTTTTGGTGTCTAATCCGCATATATATCACCATTGCCCTTGATTTTCTTGACTGTATATCTCTTAAATGTCAACATATACACGTGTGATTTAGTTTAAGAAGATTTTTCAATGCTGAGAACCTCGATCAGAGAGTAAAAAAGGCGTAAGGTTGACAATGGTGTAAAATTATAATGAGATATACCGGCTAGGATTCGGGTTACAGGAACAAGGGCAAAACCAACCACCCAAGAATGGAATCGTCGAGCGAAAACACTTGACAACCTCCTAGAAGCAGCTTTTCTTGCCACCATACCTTTCTCCATCAATTAGGAATCTGATGCCGTCACTAAACACATTCCTTAAATTGTAGCCATTTGTTGAGTGTTTTTTTTTTGTGTCTAATCCGCCTATATATCACCATTGCCCTTGATTTTCTTGACTGTATATCTCTTAAATATCAACATATACACGTGTGATTTAGTTTATGAAGATTTTTCAATGCCGAGAACCCCTATCAGAGAGTAAAAAAGGCGTAAGGTTCACAATGGCGTAAAATTAAAATGGGATATACCGGGCTAGGATTCGAGTTACATGAACAAGGGCCAAACCAACCCCCCAAGAATGGAATCGTCGAGCGAAAACACTTAACAACCACCTAGAAGCATCTTTTCTTGCCACCAGACCTTTCTCCATCAATTAGGAATTTGATGCCGTCACTAAACACATGTCTTAAATTATAGCCATTTGTTGAGTGTTTTTTTTTTTGGTGTCTAATCCGCATATATATCACCATTGCCCTTGATTTTCTTGACAGTATATCTCTTAAATATCAACATATACACGTGTGATTTAGTTTAAGAAGATTTTTCAATCCTGAGAACCTCGATCAGAGAGTAAAAAAGGCGTAAGGTTCACAATGGCGTAAAATTAAAATGGGATATACCGGGCTAGGATTCGAGTTACATGAACAAGGGCCAAACCAACCCCCCAAGAATGGAATCGTCGAGCGAAAACACTTGACAACCACCTAGAAGCATCTTTTCTTGCCACCAGACCTTTCTCCATCAATTAGGAATTTGATGCCCTCACTAAACACATGTCTTAAATTATAGCCATTTGTTGAGTGTTTTTTTTTTTGGTGTCTAATCCGCATATATATCACCATTGCCCTTGATTTTCTTGACAGTATATCTTTTAAATATCAACATATACACGTGTGATTTAGTTTTCGAAGATTTTTCAATGCCGAGAACCTCGATCAGAGGGTAAAAAAGGCGTAAGGTTCACAATGGTGTAAAATTAAAATGGGATATAGCGGGCTAGGATTCGAGTTACAGGAACAAGGGCCAAACCAACCACCCAAGAATGGAATCGTCAAGCGAAAACCCTTGACAACCTCCTAGAAGCAGCTTTTCTTGCCACCAGACCTTTCTCCATCAATTAGGAATCTGATGCCGTCACTAAACACATTCCTTAAATTGTAGCCATTTGGTGAGTGTGTATTTTTGGTGTCTAATCCGCATATATATCACCATTGCCCTTGATTTTCTTGACTGTATATCTCTTAGATGTCAACATATACACGTGTGATTTAGTTTACGAAGATTTTTCAATGCCGATAACCTCGATCAGAGAGTAAAAAAGGCGTAAGGTTCACAATGGTGTAAAATTAAAATGGGATATACCGGGCTAGGATTCGAGTTACAGGAACATGGGCCAAACCAACCACGCAAGAATGGAATCGTCGAGCTAAAACACTTGACAAGCTCGTAGAAGCAGCTTTTCTTGCCACCAGACCTTTCTCCATCAATTAGGAATCTAATGTCGTCACTAAACACATTCCTTAAATTGTAGCCATTTGTTGAGTGATTTTTTTTGTGTCTAATCAGCATATATATCACCATTGCCCTTGATTTTCTTGATTGTATATCTCTTAAATGTCAACATATACACGTGTGATTTAGTTTAAGAAGATTTTTCAATGCTGAGAACCTCGATCAGAGAGTAAAAAAGGCGTAAGGTTCACAATGGTGTAAAATTAAAATGGGATATACTGGCTAGGATTCGGGTTACAGGAACAAGGGCAAAACCAACCACCCAAGAATGGAATCGTCGAGCGAAAACACTGGACAACCTCCTAGACGCAGCTTTTCTTGCCACCAGACCTTTCTCCATCAATTAGCAATCTGATGCCGTCACTAAACACATTCCTTAAATTGTAGCCATTTGTTGAGTGTTTTTTTTGTGTCTAATCCGCCTATATATCACCATTGCCCTTGATTTTCTTGACTGTATATCTCTTAAATTTCAACATATACACGTGTGATTTAGTTTATGAAGATTTTTCAATGCCGAGAACCCCGATCAGAGAGTAAAAAAGGCGTAAGGTTCACAATGGCGTAAAATTAAAATGGGATATACCGGGCTAGGATTCGAGTTACATGAAAAGGACCAAACCAACCACCCAAGAATGGAATCGTCGAGTGAAAACACTTGACAACCACCTAGAAGCATCTTTTCCTGCCACCAGACCTTTCTCCATCAATTAGGAATCTGATCCCGTCACTAAACACATTCCTTAAATTGTAGCCATTTGATAAGTGATTTTTTTTGGTGTCTAATCCGCATATATATCACCATTGCCCTTGATTTTCTTGACTGTATATCTCTTAAATGTCAACATATACACGTGTGATTTAGTTTAAGAAGATTTTTCAATGCGGAGAACCTCTATCAGAGAGTAAGAAAGGTGTAAGGTTCACAATGGTGTAAAATTAAAATGGGATATACCGGGCTAGGATTCAAGTTTCAGGAACAAGGGCAAAACCAACCACTCAAGAATGGAATCGTCGAGCGAAAACACTTGACAACCTCCTAGATGCAGCTTTTCTTGCCACCAGACCTTTCTCCATCAATTAGGAATCTGATGCCGTCACTAAACACATTCCTTAATTTGTAGCCATTTGTTGAGTGTTTTTTTTAGTGTCTAATCCGCATATATATCACCATTTCCCTTGATTTTCTTGACTGTATATCTCTTAAATGTCAACATATACACGTGTAATTTTGTTTAAGAAGATTTTTCAATGCGGAGAACCTCGATCAGAGAGTAAAAAAGGCGTAAGGTTCACAATGGTGTAAAATTAAAATGGGATATACTGGGCTAGGATTCGAGTTACAGGAACAAGGGCAAAACCAACAACCCAAGAATGGAATCGTCGAGCGAAAACACTTGACAAACTCCTAGAAGCAGCTTTTCTTGCCACTAGACCTTTCTCCATCAATTAGGAATCTGATGCCGTCACTAAACACATTTCTTAAACTGTAGCCATTTGTTGAGTGATTTTTTTTGGTGTCTAATCCGCATATATATCACCATTGCCCTTGATTTTCTTGATTGTATATCTCTTAAATGCCAACATATACACGTGTGATTTAGTTTAAGAAGATTTTTCAATGCTGAGAAGCTCGATCAGAGAGTAAAAAAGTCGTAAGGTTCACAATGGTGTAAAATTAAAATGGGATATACCGGCTAGGATTCGAGTTACAGGAACAAGGGCAAAACCAACCACCCAAGAATGGAATCGTCGAGCGAAAACACTTGACAGCCTCCTAGAAGCAGCTTTTCTTGCCACCAGACCTTTCTCCATCAATTAGGAATCTGATGCCGTCACTAAACACATTCCTTAAATTGTAGCCATTTGTTGAGTGTTTTTTTTTGGTGTCTAATCCGCCTATGTATCACCATTGCCCTTGATTTTCTTGACTGTATATCTCTTAGATGTCAACATATACACGTGTGATTTATTTTATGGAGATTTTTCAATGCCGAGTACCCCGATCAGAGAGTAAAAAAGGCGTAAGGTTCACAATGGCCTAAAATTAAAATGAGATATACCGGGCTAAGATTCAAGTTACATGAACAAGGGCCAAACCAACCACCCAAGAATGGAATCGTCGAGCGAAAACACTTGACAACCACCTAGAAGCAGCTTTTCTTGCTACCAGACCGTTCTCCATCAATTAGGAATCTGATGCCGTCACTAAACACATTCCTTAAATTATAGCCATTTGTTGAGTTTTTTTTTGGGTCTAATCCGCATATATATCACCATTGCCCTTGATTTTCTTGACTGTATATCTCTTAAATGTCAACATATACACGTGTGATTTTGTATAAGAATATTTTTCAATGCGGAGAACCTCGATCAGAGAGTAAAAAAGGCGTAAGGTTCACAATGGTGTAAAATTAAAATGGGATATACCGGGCTAGGATTCGAGTTACAGGAACAAGGCGAAAACCAACAACCCAAGAATGGAATCGTCGAGCGAAAACACTTGACAACCTCCTAGAAGCAGCTTTTCTTGCCACCAGACCTTTCTCCATCAATTAGGAATCTGATGCCGTCACTAAACACATTCCTTAAATTGTGGCCATTTGTTGCGTGTTTTTTTTTTGTGTCCAATCCGCCTATATATCACCATTGCCCTTGATTTTCTTGACTGTATATCTCTTAAATATCAACATATACACGTGTGATTTAGTTTATGAAGATTTTTCAATGCCGAGAACCCCGGTCAGAGAGTAAAAAAGGCGTAAGGTTCACAATGGCCTAAAATTAAAATGGGATATACCGGGATAGGATTCGAGTAACATGAACAAGGGCCAAACAAACCACCCAAGAATGGAATCGATGAGCAAAAACACTTGACAACCACCTAGAAGCAGCTTTTCTTGCCACCAGACCTTTCTCCATCAATTAGGAATCTGATGCCGTCACTAAACACATTCCTTAA
The DNA here is from genome assembly GCA_030545235.1 of Helianthus tuberosus. Taxonomy (NCBI): domain Eukaryota; kingdom Viridiplantae; phylum Streptophyta; class Magnoliopsida; order Asterales; family Asteraceae; genus Helianthus; species Helianthus tuberosus. The sequence goes on along the minus strand of CM060427.1, from coordinate 135,229,011 downwards.
ATTATAGCCATTTGTTAAGTGTTTTTTTTGGTGTCTAATCCGCATATATATCACCATTGCCCTTGATTTTCTTGACTGTATATCTCTTAAATATCAACATATACACGTGTGATTTAGTTTATGAAGATTTTTCAATGCCGAGAACCTCGATCTGAGGGTAAAAAAGGCGTAAGGTTCACAATGGTGTAAAATTAAAATGGGATATACCGGGCTAGGATTCGAGTTACAGGAACAAGGGCCAATCCAACCACCCAAGAATGGAATCGTCGAGCGAAAATCCTTGACAACCTCCTAGAAGCAGCTTATCTTGCCACCAGACCTTTCTCCATCAATTAGGAATCTGATGCCGTCACTAACCACATTCCTTAAATTGTAGCCATTTGGTGAGTGTGTTTTTTTGGTGTCTAATCCGTATATATATCACCATTGCCCTTGATTTTCTTGACTGTATATCTCTTAAATGTCAACATATACACGTGTGATTTAGTTTACGAAGATTTTTCAATGCCGAGAACCTCGATCAGAGAGTAAAAAAGGCGTAAGGTTCACAATGGTGTAAAATTAAAATGGGATATACCGGGCTAGGATTCGAGTTACAGTAACATGGGCCAAACCAACCACCCAAGAATGGAATCATCGAGCGAAAACACTTGACAAGCTCGTAGAAGCAGCTTTTCTTGCCACCAGACCTTTCTCCATCAATTAGGAATCTGATGCCGTCACTAAACACATGTCTTAAATTATAGCCATTTGTTGAGTGTTTTTTTTTGGTGTCTAATCCGCATATATATCACCATTGCCCTTGATTTTCTTGACTGTATATCTCTTAAATGTCAACATATACATGTGTGATTTAGTTTAAGAAGATTTTTCAATGCTGAGAACCTCGATCAGAGAGTAAAAAAGGCATAAGGTTCACAATGGTGTAAAATTAAAATGGGATATACTGGCTAGGATTCGGGTTACAGGAACAAGGGCAAAACCAACCACCCAAGAATGGAATCGTCGAGTGAAAACACTTGACAACCTCCTAGAAGCAGCTTTTCTTGCCACCAGACCTTTCTCCATCAATTAGCAATCTGATGCCGTCACTAAACACATTCCTTAAATTGTAGCCATTTGTTGAGTGATTTTTTTTTGGTGTCTAATCCGCATATATATCACCATTGCGCTTGATTTTCTTGACTGTATATCTCTTAAATGTCAACAAATACACGTGTGATTTAGTTTAAGAAGATTTTTCAATGCTGAGAACCTCGATCAGAGAGTAAAAAAGGCGTAAGGTTCCCAATGGTGTAAAATTAAAATGGGATATACCGGCTAGGATTCGGGTTACAGGAACAAGGGCAAAACCAACCACCCAAGAATGGAATCGTCGAGCGAAAACACTTGACAACCTCCTAGAAACAGCTTTTCTTGCCACCAGACCTTTCTCCATTAATTAGGAATCTGATGCCGTCACTAAACACATTCCTTAAATTGTAGCCATTTGTTGAGTGTTTTTTTTTTCTGTCTAATCCGCCTATATATCACCATTGCCCTTGATTTTCTTGACTGTATATCTCTTAAATTTCAACATATACATGTGTGATTTAGTTTATGAAGATTTTTCAATGTCGAGAACCCCAATCAGAGAGTAAAAAAGGCGTAAGGTTCACAATGGCGTAAAATTAAAATGGGATACACCGGGCTAGGATTCGAGTTACATGAACAAGGGCCAAACCAACCACCCAAGAATGGAATCGTCGAGCGAAAACACTTGACAACCACCTAGTAGCAGCTTTTCTTGCCGCCAGACCTTTCTCCATCAATTAGGAATCTGATGCCGTCACTAAACACATTCCTTAAATTGTGGCCATTTGTTGCGTGTTTTTTTTTTGTGTCCAATCCGCCTATATATCACCATTGCCCTTGATTTTCTTGACTGTATATCTCTTAAATATCAACATATACACGTGTGATTTAGTTTATGAAGATTTTTCAATGCCGAGAACCCCGGTCAGAGAGTAAAAAAGGCGTAAGGTTCACAATGGCCTAAAATTAAAATGGGATATACCGGGATAGGATTCGAGTAACATGAACAAGGGCCAAACAAACCACCCAAGAATGGAATCGATGAGCAAAAACACTTGACAACCACCTAGAAGCAGCTTTTCTTGCCACCAGACCTTTCTCCATCAATTAGGAATCTGATGCCGTCACTAAACACATTCCTTAAATTATAGCCATTTGTTAAGTGTTTTTTTTGGTGTCTAATCCGCATATATATCACCATTGCCCTTGATTTTCTTGACTGTATATCTCTTAAATATCAACATATACACGTGTGATTTAGTTTATGAAGATTTTTCAATGCCGAGAACCTCGATCTGAGGGTAAAAAAGGCGTAAGGTTCACAATGGTGTAAAATTAAAATGGGATATACCGGGCTAGGATTCGAGTTACAGGAACAAGGGCCAATCCAACCACCCAAGAATGGAATCGTCGAGCGAAAATCCTTGACAACCTCCTAGAAGCAGCTTATCTTGCCACCAGACCTTTCTCCATCAATTAGGAATCTGATGCCGTCACTAACCACATTCCTTAAATTGTAGCCATTTGGTGAGTGTGTTTTTTTGGTGTCTAATCCGTATATATATCACCATTGCCCTTGATTTTCTTGACTGTATATCTCTTAAATGTCAACATATACACGTGTGATTTAGTTTACGAAGATTTTTCAATGCCGAGAACCTCGATCAGAGAGTAAAAAAGGCGTAAGGTTCACAATGGTGTAAAATTAAAATGGGATATACCGGGCTAGGATTCGAGTTACAGTAACATGGGCCAAACCAACCACCCAAGAATGGAATCATCGAGCGAAAACACTTGACAAGCTCGTAGAAGCAGCTTTTCTTGCCACCAGACCTTTCTCCATCAATTAGGAATCTGATGCCGTCACTAAACACATGTCTTAAATTATAGCCATTTGTTGAGTGTTTTTTTTTGGTGTCTAATCCGCATATATATCACCATTGCCCTTGATTTTCTTGACTGTATATCTCTTAAATGTCAATATATACATGTGTGATTTAGTTTAAGAAGATTTTTCAATGCTGAGAACCTCGATCAGAGAGTAAAAAAGGCATAAGGTTCACAATGGTGTAAAATTAAAATGGGATATACTGGCTAGGATTCGGGTTACAGGAACAAGGGCAAAACCAACCACCCAAGAATGGAATCGTCGAGTGAAAACACTTGACAACCTCCTAGAAGCAGCTTTTCTTGCCACCAGACCTTTCTCCATCAATTAGCAATCTGATGCCGTCACTAAACACATTCCTTAAATTGTAGCCATTTGTTGAGTGATTTTTTTTTGGTGTCTAATCCGCATATATATCACCATTGCGCTTGATTTTCTTGACTGTATATCTCTTAAATGTCAACAAATACACGTGTGATTTAGTTTAAGAAGATTTTTCAATGCTGAGAACCTCGATCAGAGAGTAAAAAAGGCGTAAGGTTCCCAATGGTGTAAAATTAAAATGGGATATACCGACTAGGATTCGGGTTACAGGAACAAGGGCAAAACCAACCACCCAAGAATGGAATCGTCGAGCGAAAACACTTGACAACCTCCTAGAAACAGCTTTTCTTGCCACCAGACCTTTCTCCATTAATTAGGAATCTGATGCCGTCACTAAACACATTCCTTAAATTGTAGCCATTTGTTGAGTGTTTTTTTTTTCTGTCTAATCCGCCTATATATCACCATTGCCCTTGATTTTCTTGACTGTATATCTCTTAAATTTCAACATATACATGTGTGATTTAGTTTATGAAGATTTTTCAATGTCGAGAACCCCAATCAGAGAGTAAAAAAGGCGTAAGGTTCACAATGGCGTAAAATTAAAATGGGATACACCGGGCTAGGATTCGAGTTACATGAACAAGGGCCAAACCAACCACCCAAGAATGGAATCGTCGAGCGAAAACACTTGACAACCACCTAGTAGCAGCTTTTCTTGCCGCCAGACCTTTCTCCATCAATTAGGAATCTGATGCCGTCACTAAACACATTCCTTAAATTGTAGCCATTTGTTGAGTGATTTTTTTTGGTGTCTAATCCGCATATATATCACCATTGCCCTTGATTTTCTTGACTGTATATCTCTTAAATATCAACATATACACGTGTGATTTAGTTTATGAAGATTTTTCAATGCCGAGAACCCCGGTCAGAGAGTAAAAAAGGCGTAAGGTTCACAATGGCCTAAAACTAAATGGGATATACCGGGATAGGATTCGAGTAACATGAACAAGGGCCAAACCAACCACCCAATAATGGAATCGATGAGCGAAAACACTTGACAACCACCTAGAAGCAGCTTTTCTTGCCACCAGACCTTTCTCCATCAATTAGGAATCTGATGCCGTCACTAAACACATTCCTTAAATTATAGCCATTTGTTAAGTGTTTTTTTTGGTGTCTAATCCGCATATATATCACCATTGCCCTTGATTTTCTTGACTGTATATCTCTTAAATATCAACATATACACGTGTGATTTAGTTTATGAAGATTTTTCAATGCCGAGAACCTCGATCTGAGGGTAAAAAAGGCGTAAGGTTCACAATGGTGTAAAATTAAAATGGGATATACCGGGCTAGGATTCGAGTTACAGGAACAAGGGCCAATCCAACCACCCAAGAATGGAATCGTCGAGCGAAAATCCTTGACAACCTCCTAGAAGCAGCTTATCTTGCCACCAGACCTTTCTCCATCAATTAGGAATCTGATGCCGTCACTAACCACATTCCTTAAATTGTAGCCATTTGGTGAGTGTGTTTTTTTGGTGTCTAATCCGTATATATATCACCATTGCCCTTGATTTTCTTGACTGTATATCTCTTAAATGTCAACATATACACGTGTGATTTAGTTTACGAAGATTTTTCAATGCCGAGAACCTCGATCAGAGAGTAAAAAAGGCGTAAGGTTCACAATGGTGTAAAATTAAAATGGGATATACCGGGCTAGGATTCGAGTTACAGAAACATGGGCCAAACCAACCACCCAAGAATGGAATCATCGAGCGAAAACACTTGACAAGCTCGTAGAAGCAGCTTTTCTTGCCACCAGACCTTTCTCCATCAATTAGGAATGGATGCCGTCACTAAACACATGTCTTAAATTATAGCCATTTGTTGAGTGTTTTTTTTTTTGGTGTCTAATCCGCATATATATCACCATTGCCCTTGATTTTCTTGACTGTATATCTCTTAAATGTCAACATATACATGTGTGATTTAGTTTAAGAAGATTTTTCAATGCTGAGAACCTCGATCAGAGAGTAAAAAAGGCATAACGTTCATAATGGTGTAAAATTAAAATGGGATATACTGGCTAGGATTCGGGTTACAGGAACAAGGGCAAAACCAACCACCCAAGAATGGAATCGTCGAGTGAAAACACTTGACAACCTCCTAGAAGCAGCTTTTCTTGCCACCAGACCTTTCTCCATCAATTAGCAATCTGATGCCGTCACTAAACACATTCCTTAAATTGTAGCCATTTGTTGAGTGATTTTTTTTTGGTGTCTAATCCGCATATATATCACCATTACCCTTGATTTTCTTGACTGTATATCTCTTAAATGTCAACAAATACACGTGTGAATTAGTTTAAGAAGATTTTTCAATGCTGAGAACCTCGATCAGAGAGTAAAAAAGGCGTAAGGTTCCCAATGGTGTAAAATTAAAATGGGATATACCGGCTAGGATTCGGGTTACAGGAACAAGGGCAAAACCAACCACCCAAGAATGGAATCGTCGAGCGAAAACACTTGACAACCTCCTAGAAACAGCTTTTCTTGCCACCAGACCTTTCTCCATTAATTAGGAATCTGATGCCGTCACTAAACACATTCCTTAAATTGTAGCCATTTGTTGAGTGTTTTTTTTTCTGTCTAATCCGCCTATATATCACCATTGCCCTTGATTTTCTTGACTGTATATCTCTTAAATTTCAACATATACACGTGTGATTTAGTTTATGAAGATTTTTCAATGTCGAGAACCCCATTCAGAGAGTAAAAAAGGCGTAAGGTTCACAATGGCGTAAAATTAAAATGGGATATACCGGGCTAGGATTCGAGTTACATGAACAAGGGCCAAACCAACCACCCAAGAATGGAATCGTCGAGCGAAAACACTTGACAACCACCTAGTAGCAGCTTTTCTTGCCACCAGACCTTTCTCCATCAATTAGGAATCTGATGCCGTCACTAAACACATTCCTTAAATTGTAGCCATTTGGTGAGTGTGTATTTTTGGTGTCTAATCCGCATATATATCACCATTGCCGTTGATTTTCTTGACTGTATATCTCTTAAATGTCAACATATACACGTGTGATTTAGTTTACGAAGATTTTTCAATGCCGATAACCTCAATCAGAGAGTAAAAAAGGCGTAAGGTTCACAAGGGTGTAAAATTAAAATGGGATATACCGGGCTAGGATTCGAGTTACAGGAACATGGGCCAAACCAACCACGCAAGAATGGAATCGTCGAGCTAAAACACTTGACAATCTCGTAGAAGCAGCTTTTCTTGCCACCAGACCTTTCTCCATCAATTAGGAATCTAATGCCGTCAGTAAACACATTCCTTAAATTGTAGCCATTTGTTGAGTGATTTTTTTTGTGTCTAATCAGCATATATATCACCATTGCCCTTGATTTTCTTGATTGTATATCTCTTAAATGTCAACATATACACGTGTGATTTAGTTTAAGAAGATTTTTCAATGCTGAGAACCTCGATCAGAGAGTAAAAATGGCGTAAGGTTCACAATGGTGTAAAATTAAAATGGGATATACTGGCTAGGATTCGGGTTACAGGAACAAGGTCAAAACCAACCACCCAAGAATGGAATCGTCGAGCGAAAACACTTGACAACCTCCTAGAAGCAGCTTTTCTTGCCACCAGACCTTTCTCTATCAATTAGGAATCTGATGCCGTCACTAAACACATTCCTTAAATTGTAGCCATTTGTTGAGTGATTTTTTTTGGTGTCTAATCCGCATATATATCACCATTGCCCTTGATTTTCTTGACTGTATATCTCTTAAATGTCAACAAATACACGTGTGATTTAGTTTAAGAAGATTTTTCAATGCTGAGAACCTCGATCAGAGAGTAAAAAAGGCGTAAGGTTCACAATGGTGTAAAATTAAAATGGGATATACTGGCTAGGATTCGGGTTACAGGAACAAGGGCAAAACCAACCACCCAAGAATGGAATCGTCGAGCGAAAACACTTGACAACCTCCTAGACGCAGCTTTTTTTGCCACCAGACCTTTCTCCATCAATTAGCAATCTGATGCCGTCACTAAACACATTCCTTAAATTGTAGCCATTTGTTGAGTGTTTTTTTTTGTGTCTAATCCTCCTATATATCACCATTGCCCTTGATTTTCTTGACTGTATATCTCTTAAATTTCAACATATACACGTGTGATTTAGTTTATGAAGATTTTTCAATGCCGAGAACCCCGATCAGAGAGTAAAAAAGGAGTAAGGTTCACAATGGCGTAAAATTAAAATGGGATATACCGGGCTAGGATTCGAGTTACATGAACAAGGGCCAAACCAACCACCCAAGAATGGAATCGTCGAGTGAAAACACTTGACAACCACCTAGAAGCATCTTTTCCCGCCACCAGACCTTTCTCCATCAATTAGGAATCTGATGCCGTCACTAAACACATTCCTTAAATTGTAGCCATTTGATAAGTGATTTTTTTTGGTGTCTAATCCGCATATATATCACCATTGCCCTTGATTTTCTTGACTGTATATCTCTTAAATGTCAACATATACACGTGTGATTTAGTTTAAGAAGATTTTTCAATGCGGAGAACCTCGATCAGAGAGTAAGAAAGGTGTAAGGTTCACAATGGTGTAAAATTAAAATGGGATATACCGGGCTAGGATTCAAGTTTCAGGAACAAGGGCAAAACCAACCACTTAAGAATGGAATCGTCGAGCGAAAACACTTGACAACCTCCTAGATGCAGCTTTTCTTGCCACCAGACCTTTCTCCATCAATTAGGAATCTGATGCCGTCACTAAACACATTCCTTAATTTGTAGCCATTTGTTGAGTGTTTTTTTTTAGTGTCTAATCCGCATATATATCACCATTGCCCTAGATTTTCTTGACTGTATATCTCTTAAATGTCAACATATACACGTGTAATTTTGTTTAAGAAGATTTTTCAATGCGCAGAATCTCGATCAGAGAGTAAAAAAGGCGTAAGGTTCACAATGGTGTAAAATTAAAATGGGATATACTGGGCTAGGATTCGAGTTACAGGAACAAGGGCAAAACCAACAACCCAAGAATGGAATCGTCGAGCGAAAACACTTGACAAACTCCTAGAAGCAGCTTTTCTTGCCACCAGACCTTTCTCCATCAATTAGGAATCTGATGCCGTCACTTAACACATTTCTTAAACTGTAGCCATTTGTTGAGTGATTTTTTTTGGTGTCTAATCCGCATGTATATCACCATTGCCCTTGATTTTCTTGATTGTATATCTCTTAAATACCAACATATACACGTGTGATTTAGTTTAAGAAGATTTTTCAATGCTGAGAAGCTCGATCAGAGAGTAAAAAAGTCGTAAGGTTCACAATGGTGTAAAATTAAAATGGGATATACCGGCTAGGATTCGGGTTACAGGAACAAGGGCAAAACCAACCACCCAAGAATGGAATCGTCGAGCGAAAACACTTGACAGCCTCCTAGAAGCAGCTTTTCTTGCAACCAGACCTTTCTCCATCAATTAGGAATCTGATGCCGTCACTAAACACATTCCTTAAATTGTAGCCATTTGTTGAGTGTTTTTTTTTTGTGTCTAATCCGCCTATGTATCACCATTGCCCTTGATTTTCTTGACTGTATATCTCTTAAATATCAACATATACACGTGTGATTTATTTTATGGAGATTTTTCAATGCCGAGTACCCCGATCAGAGAGTAAAAAAGGCGTAAGGTTCACAATGGCCTAAAATTAAAATGAGATATATCGGGCTAAGATTCGAGTTACATGAACAAGGGCCAAACCAACCACCCAAGAATGGAATCGTCGAGCGAAAACACTTGACAACCACCTAGAAGCAGCTTTTCTTGCTACCATACCGTTCTCCATCAACTAGGAATCTGATGCCGTCACTAAACACATTCCTTAAATTATAGCCATTTGTTGAGTGTTTTTTTTTTGTGTCTAATCCGCATATATATCACCATTGCCCTTGATTTTCTTGACTGTATATCTCTTAAATGTCAACATATACACGTGTGATTTTGTATAAGAATATTTTTCAATGCGGAGAACCTCGATCAGAGAGTAAAAAAGGCGTAAGGTTCACAATGGTGTAAAATTAAAATGGGATATACCGGGCTAGGATTCGAGTTACAGGAACAAGGCGAAAACCAACAACCCAAGAATGGAATCGTCGAGCGAAAACACTTGACAAACTCCTAGAAGCAGCTTTTCTTGCCGCCAGACCTTTCTCCATCAATTAGGAATCCGATGCCGTCACTAAACACATTCCTTAAATTGTAGCCATTTGTTGAGTGATTTTTTTTGGTGTCTAATCCGCATATATATCACCATTGCCCTTGATTTTCTTGATTGTATATCTCTTAAATGTCAACATATACACGTGTGATTTAGTTTAAGAAGATTTTTCAATGCTGAGAACCTCGATCAGAGAGTAAAAAAGGCGTAAGGTTCACAATGGTGTAAAATTAAAATGGGATATACCGGCTAGGATTCGGGTTACAGGAACAAGGGCAAAACCAACCACCCAAGAATGGAATCGTCGAGCGAAAACACTTGACAACCTCCTAGAAGCAGCTTTTCTTGCCACCAGACCTTTCTCCATCAATTAGGAATCTGATGCCGTCACTAAACACATTCCTTAAATTGTGGCCATTTGTTGCGTGTTTTTTTTTGTGTCTAATCCGCCTATATATCACCATTGCCCTTGATTTTCTTGACTGTATATCTCTTAAATATCAACATATACACGTGTGATTTATTTTATGGAGATTTTTCAACGCCGAGTACCCCGATCAGAGAGTAAAAAAGGCGTAAGGTTCACAATGGCCTAAAATTAAAATGAGATATACCGGGCTAGGATTCGAGTTACATGAACAAGGGCCAACCCAACCACCCAAGAATGGAATCGTCGAGCGAAAACACTTGACAACCACCTAGAAGCAGCTTTTCTTGCTACCAGACCGTTCTCCATTAATTAGGAATCTGATGCCGTCACTAAACACATTCCTTAAATTATAGCCATTTGTTGAGTGTTTTTTTTTTTGTGTCTAATCCGCATATATATCACCATTGCCCTTGATTTTCTTGACTGTATATCTCTTAAATGTCAACATATACACGTGTGATTTTGTATAAGAATATTTTTCAATGCGGAGAACCTCGATCAGAGAGTAAAAAAGGCGTAAGGTTCACAATGGTGTAAAATTAAAATGGGATATACCGGGCTAGGATTCGAGTTACAGGAACAAGGAGAAAACCAACAACCCAAGAATGGAATCGTCGAGCGAAAACACTTGACAAACTCCTAGAAGCAGCTTTTCTTGCCGCCAGACCTTTCTCCATCAATTAGGAATCTGATGCCGTCACTAAACACATTCCTTAAATTGTAGCCATTTGTTGAGTGATTTTTTTTGGTGTCTAATCCGCATATATATCACCATTGCCCTTGATTTTCTTGACTGTATATCTCTTAAATGTCAACAAATACACGTGTGATTTAGTTTAAGAAGATTTTTCAATGCTGAGAACCTCGACCAGAGAGTAAAAAAGGCGTAAGGTTCACAATGGTGTAAAATTAAAATGGGATATACCGGCTAGGATTCGGGTTACAGGAACAAGGGCAAAACCAACCACCCAAGAATGGAATCGTCGAGCGAAAACACTTGACAACCTCCTAGAAATAGCTTTTCTTGCCACCAGACCTTTCTCCATTAATTAGGAATCTGATGCCGTCACTAAACACATTCCTTAAATTGTAGCCATTTGTTGAGTGTTTTTTTTCTGTCTAATCCGCCTATATATCACCATTGCCCTTGATTTTCTTGACTGTATATCTCTTAAATTTCAACATATACACGTGTGATTTAGTTTATGAAGATTTTTCAATGTCGAGAACCCCGATCAGAGAGTAAAAAAGGCGTAAGGTTCACAATGGCGTAAAATTAAAATGGGATATACCGGGCTAGGATTCGAGTTACATGAACAAGGGCCAAACCAACCACCCAAGAATGGAATCGTCGAGCGAAAACACTTGACAACCACCTAGTAGCATCATTTCTTGCCACCAGACCTTTCTCCATCAATTAGGAATCTGATGCCGTCACTAAACACATTCCTTAAATTGTAGCCATTTCTTAAGTGATTTTTTTTTGTGTTTAATCCGCATATATATCACCATTGCCCTTGATTTTCTTGACTGTATGTCTCTTAAATATCAACATATACACGTGTGATTTAGTTTAAGAAGATTTTTCAATGCGGAGAACCTCGATCCGAGAGTAAAAAAGGCGTAAGGTTCACAATGGTGTAAAATTAAAATGGGATATATCGGGCTAGGATTCGAGTTACAGGAACAAGGGCAAAACCAACCACCCAAGAATGGAATCGTCGAGCGAAAACACTTGACAACCTCCTAGAAGCAGCTTTTGTTGCCACCAGACCTTTTTCCATCAATTTGGAATCTGATGCCCTCACTAAACACATTCCTTAATTTGTAGCCATTTGTTGAGTGTTTTTTTTGTTGTCTAATCCGCATATATATCACCATTGCCCTTGATTTTCTTGACTGTATATCTCTTAAATGTCAACATATACACGTGTAATTTTGTTTAAGAAGATTTTTCAATGCGGAGATGTAACACCTCGAAAATTTATGTCCAATAATGTATTGACACGTGTCATGGACTTCGAATATGTGAAAACATACTTTAGAAGGACTAAAGTTGACAAACAGTGAAACTATGTGAAAATAAGGGGCCAAAGTGTCAACAATGGATAATTAGGCTCTAAAATAACCCTACATGATGTTTAAAATCGTAAACGGATAAATCATGGATCATACGAAGCGGAAAATGAAAGAAAGTGAGGAATTACAAACTACAGGGGCTAAATGTGTCAACATATTGAAAGTATACCTCTGAGTGATCTTTTGGCAAACCCGAAGCTTTGTAATGCTAAAATATACTCACTAGAATATGTGACAAAAATTTCATCAAGTTTCGTTATCATATGAGAAAGTTATGATCAAAACCGTGCACGAAGGGTTAAATGCGTCAACGTTGAATTTCGTGACTTTTCGGGTAAGCACAAAGTTAACCGAGGACTTTACCATGTTTGTAAAAGTCCCAAGGCCCTTAAAAACGAGCTTTGAGGGTCCAATGAGCAAGATAAACCGCCAAAACCACGTCACAAAAGACCAAGGACTGAAATGCAAAAACAAGAAACAAAGATTTGGCCTGATGAATGCCTACGATGCGCAGGCCAAAAACCCCCTACGATGCGTAGGCCAACTGCCAGCGACAATAAACGTACAGATGCCAGTTTCAGGTCTGTTCTGTGTTGTATACAGCTGTTGTCGACTTCAGGGAGTTCACCAATGATATAACATGCAATTGGGGACCTTTGTTCACTTCTTATAACACCTGAGAACCTCTGCAACAGCCCTTAATCAGATCAAACTTGCTTTAAAGATCACCATAGTTGCAAACATTCAAACACTTGCATTTACAAAATTCACAAGACCTTTCCTGGAGCTCTCTGGACGCCAAGGAACCTTCATAGTGATCTCTAAGCTTGTTTAGGACCATTGTAAGTGTTCATATCATTCTCTAATTCGTTCTAGCTTAGTGTATTAACCGAAAGTCAAACTATCGTAAATTAAACTTGACTTTGAGTTTAAACGAGATTGGCTCTGTCATTTCTCAAATTGAAAGTACCCACATGTTGGTATTTATGAGTGTAACAAACCCCTAAAAGGGTATTTTCAGATTCACACTCTAAGCATGTTAATTGTCGAGTCAAAGCTTTTCTTAAAAAGTCAACAGAATGTGTTTTTGCAAATTTAAGCATGATTAACAATGTAAGCTACATGCAACCTGTTTGATCATCAAAATAACTTTATAATTAATGTAAGAACATGTTTTAACATAATCAATTCGACAATTTTCAGTTTAAACCCGAATCGGAACCGAAAGTCACATAAATTGACTTTTTCTTTGACTATCAGTTCTGATCCGTACATGCATGTTTGAGATCTGAATTAGAGCTTATTTTGGACCAACTTTCATATAAGTTTAACTCTTTGAGATTTTACAACTTGGTTCAACACTTATCCGTTTCATATGCATGTTACCGGTTTATGCTTAAATATGACTATTTTGCCCTTTTGACTATAAAACGTGATTTTTGAAAAAGTGAAAGAGTAGAAACATTTGTTACTGATTTATAAACTTGCACCAAAAAAAATTGATATCAGTTTGAGGTCCAGAATAAGAGTTATGCTCATTATCGTAATTTGCAAGCTCTATGTTACTTAAACGACATAATTAGCGTAAAACCTATTTTAACCCACTTTTTGATACCAAACTTTTTAACCACTGATATAATATAATATTTTGGGATTTTTAAAGATTTTTATTTAATTTTTGGCTGATCGTATCATAGGTCTCTAAGTTTAATTCGGTAAATACCGAATTTACCCTTTTAAGCCATAAAATGAGTTTTACAAATCCTTTTGACCCCAAACCTTTTTCTACTGATTTTATTTGTTAAGTAAATTATTTTGGGCATTCTGGAAATATAAAAATATCAGCTTTCTTTTAAAAACCCGGAAACGGCTCTAAATCGTCTTTTTAAGCGTTTTTAACGCACAGTATGTACTATAACCATATTAAACATATAAGATTGATACCTACTGATGTTCTTAGCATATTTTTATAAAATAACAGTAAGTATAAGTTTATAAACTCAGGTTTCCTGTTTTGACATTTTTAGCCCGCCCTTGTGAAATTACCGAAATACCCCTAAGGTGCATAGTTTGGTTTTAAATGATAAATTTCACATATGGGTCATACCCTACTGTTATAACATGTTAAATTAAGTGTATTTACTGTATAAACCAGACCTGTAACCCAGATTTCTAATTTAACTCTTTTATAATCTTTTAAATGACCAAAATGCCCTTATGAGGCATAAATTGTGTTTAAATCCGTTTTGGGCATAATAGAAAATAACTTACCGATATTATAACATATTTAGAGCATATTATCTCAGGGAACTTGCATATGACTCTTACTGTTACCCGTAACGCTCTTTTCGCGTTCGGTGCGGTTTATGTAACTAGTTTGCATAAATTGACCGAGACGGGTCAAACATTATCATTTTTGTCTCAAAATCCAGAATGTATTTAGTATACCCATATTATACAAGTATTCAAACTTGTCGGGTCTAAATCACATTCTATCCGGTCTTCGCTTAATAGTGCGTTTGAACCGTTTCGTCCTTAAAAGCTAACCGGTCTAAGCTTAGGCTTAAATAAAAACCCGTTAGAAATCTAATAGGTTATATTAAACCTTCGTTCCAGATTAGGAGCACCGGTAAAAGCTACCTGCCTTTTTGCTTGTTGAGATAAATACTTACCAAGGTAAATACTTTTAACTTATTTTCCCTATACGGGCTTGGGGTACGGTATATAAATTACCGCTTGGTCTAGCATTGAATTCTTTAATCGAATAGTGGTTAAATTTATTGAGATGCTATGTTTTGATTGAGTGTTTTGTTTGCTTAAAGCCTTTGGGGGGTTAATGACCATGTCCCGGATATCCTCGGCATTATCTTACGAGATGGCCAAGACCTGAGCACGGGGTGTAGGCGTACACCTGTCAAGTGTATAACTCAATATTGTGGTGTGTCTATTGATCTTTAACCCGGAATGAACCGGGCTACTGAACGCCTAAGTAACATGTAAATCCTTTACTAGATTATATTACATAATTATCCCAAGTTATAAAATGTTTTGTGCCATGAGCATTCAAATCAATTTTCAATCATTTTCAAAATGAGTCAGTTAAATTGTATTTACCAGTGTAAACTGACGTATTTTCCCAAAAGGTTAAGTGCAGGTACTACACGTAATAGGCTGGCTGTCTTCTAGAGCGTCCACAATAAGTCTCGCAAGCTTGGACGACAATAAACTGTTGAACAATATCTTATTTTATTTTGATCCGCCTGTGGATCCGTTTCGACTATCAGTGATATTTATTATTACACTTTATTAAAGTTGAAATGAATCTATCTTTGCTTCCGCTGTGCATTTACATATTGTGTTGTTTGTCTATGATGATAGCAACTACGTCACGATACTCCCCACCGGGCCCACCGGTGACACGTGGAAAATAGGGGTGTGACAGGTTGGTATCAGAGCCAACATTGAGTGAATTAAACGCTAGCTTTTGTGTTTAATCTCAATGACAGGATAGCACATTCTTTGACTTTCTGAGTCTAGACTTAACATAGGAACACTCTTGTCCCTATTCGGAGGATTATTGCTTTTAATTATATATTTTTATATCGCCAAACAAGAAGCTGTAATGGAAATTCTCCCCATTTGAAGCCTAGGAAAGGCCGAGCTTCGTATTGCGACTGGGATTAACGTACAACCAAGGAGAGGACATTCAGAACTAAATTGAAGAAGAAACTCCTTTTGTTGAAGTTCGTTTCCTTAATAAGTCCTTATAAGGGCATACTTATCTTTCAGTCCCTTCATGGACAATATTGTTTCGTTCAAGTCCCGCTTAGGGCAATTCTGTATTTTTGTTAATCATTGGAATATTTTATCAAAATTCATTTATTCAATATATATGGATATAATAAATAAAATAATTAAAATAACATTTTTATAAGATCTACCATTATAATAAAATGGCAAAATCTAAAAAGGACAAGACCTAGCCTCGTGTCATTATTGAGACCCGGCCAAGATGGCAGTTCCTTAATTTAGGTTCAGATCCTTATTAACATCCCGAGATTTCACTGTTCTGCGTTAATTATTAAAAAGGGATCTTACAGGTAAACCTAGCCTATATGACAAGGCCAAGATGGTAGGACCTATTTAAAAGATTCAAATCCTTGTTAACACCTAATAACGTGTTAGCACTCTTGGCAAATGTGATTCAAGAAAGTCACAATAGTCATCCCTATACTGAAAATTTTTAAAATTTTTTCTAATTTGCATTATGATCTAGAAATCATGGCTTATATCATCCTATAAGATGATCATGTTATAACCATCCCTCAGAAAAGAGGTGCCTACGGGCCATAATATATTGTCCATTTGAGACATTGACATTGTGATCTTTATGATTCCTTGTCTAAGGTGGTGAGCTATGCTCAAGCCTAATAGTCTATATGATCAATGTGATCATGACTAATATCATCCTAGTGATGCTCTGCCTACGGGCTATAATGTATTCCCCATTTGAGACATTGACATTTTGATCTTTATGATTCCTTGTCTATGGTGGTGAGCTATGCTCAAGCCTATTAGTCTATATGATCAATGTGATCATGACTAATGTCATCTGATACGATGATCATATTATAAACATCCGTAAGTGATAAAGTGCCTACGGGCTATACTTTATAATATTGTCAATACGACAATGACAGTTGTAACCATTATGGTTCCTGCCTAAGGTGGTGGGCTATGCCCAAGCCTCATAGTCAATATGATCAATACTATCATGACTACTATCATCAGTGTGATGATTATTATTTCTTAAAACATTGTTTTGTAATTGATTTGCCTACGGGCCATATTGTATCGTCAATTATGACAACGACAGTGGTAGCAATGACTCCCTGTCCGAAAAAGGGTAATGAACTTTGATTCAAACCTTAAATGCCTCGATTCTCTGAAATCATGGCTTATAAATTCAACTTGTCTACGCGACTAGGCCATTTGTGCTATTATTAAATTGTAAATTTGGATTTATGATAAAGTCCTGAATAAAAATAAATATCATTCCTTTTCTACCAGTATTAAAGGTACAACCTAGTCTATATGTCATTCCGGACGAGACCAAGATGGTAGAACCTATTCAAAGGATTCAAATCCTTGTGACATTGTAAATATATTAACACTCCCGGCAACAGTGATACGATAAAATCACGCTTGCCATCTTTATATTAGGAAAAAAAAATTTTCCAAACTCCTTATTTAGCCTAAATGATCAATAGGAATCATGGCTAATAAACGTCGAACATGATATACACATCTAAACATCCACCTGGGATGTATACCTACGGGCAAAGATGCATACATGAAAAAGATAGTTTTATTTCATAACTTCTTGTCAAAACAATGAATTATGGAATTTTCCGATCCAAAGGAATCATTGATTATGTCTTTAAAATTTCCCTAGTGACAAGGCATCTGTGCCGTCGAAAAGTCCTTTGGAACAAGCCGGTGTGCTATATAAGATGTCAGTATGACATTGACAGTCGTGACTTATGGTCCCTGTCTAGTAAATATGAAGGATTATATTCCGTTTAAACGCCAAGGATGGTTTATTTAAAAACTTAGGCAAAAGATAATCAAATAAGTTAAATACTATCTGTTGGCCCATATGGTTTATTCGCACCATGGCTACTTAATTATCAAGTTCGACAATTCGCTATATAATTAAACCAATTTATTACTACTTGGTTTGTAGCCTTCAAAGCTTCACCATGGCTGACTCCTCTGAAGATTACAATCATCTAGTTGATCAGAATGATGATGCAAGACTGAACTTAACAAGCACCGAGTTACAGGCTATGATAGATACAGCCGTAAACAACGCTGTGAACCGTGTGTTGAAGGATCATAAGTGAAAGTGCGATGATACCTCAAATAAAGGTTACAAAAAGGGTAAGACCGGTTCAAGCTATAACCAGCCCAAACCCAGGGAGGCAAAACCCAATTGTAAAACCTGCAAAAGAAGACACTGGGGGCAGTGTCGATCAAACCCAAAGATAAAGCAATGTGGCATCTGTAAAAGAGATGGCCACCAATCCCACGAATGTAGGGACATAAAGAATGCAAACTGTTTCAGCTGCGGCGAAAAGGGCCACATCAGTACTAATTGCCCTAAGGCTGCCAAGGAAGGAGCAGCTGAGTCTGGCAAGGATTTAAAGGACAACCAGCAGGCGGGTGAAAAACCCAGATGCAAAATCTGCAAGAAACAGCACTTCGGGAAGTGCAGGTATGGGTCGAACTCGCATACACAGACGAGAACTTTTGCATGTGGGATATGCAAGTCCAAGGGGCATAAGACCTTGGACTGCAAGAAGATGGAAGACGCAAGCTGCTATGGTGGCAATGTAAGAGGGCACATTAAGACCAACTGCCCTAAATATGCTAAAAAGCTTGAGGAAGTTAAAAAGAACAAAACTAGAAGCTCACAAATGGGTGCTCAAGAGGCTATTCAGGATGAAAATGTCACAACAAGTACTTTCTTTATTAATAACGCTCATGCTAGAGTATTATTTTATTCAGGTTCAGATAAGTCTTTCATAAGACAACAAATTTTGTAAATCATTAAATCTGCCTGTTAAAACTCTAAGCGTCAAGTAGAATTGACCAATAGTACCTCAGAGACTGCTTCAAAAATATTAGATGGATGTTTATATTCATTCAGGAAATTTTTCTTTTCTGACGTCCTTGTTTCCATTTAAATAATAAAGGACTCAACATAGTGATAAAAATAGATTGGTTGCCTTAAAAATCGAGCCCATATTGTGGGTGATAAGAAGCAATTAATTATCAAGACTACTTACGAGGCAACCCTCGTAATTACTTGTATCCGTAAGATTAATTGATACTAAAAAAAAATGGTGGAACTGGCCGTCCCCGGAATCGAACCTGGGTCTAGGCCGCACCCTTTCGCGCGCCTAGCCAACCGAGCTAGGTGCCTAGTTTGTGAAATCTCCATTTTGATTAAATATAAGCACTTGTACAATCAAATAACACTCCTTAAGAATGTTCATATGGTTTAATAATACCATGATCGATGTATGATAAGTCGACAGGATGATGACTAGCTGGGAAAAGCACACAATTAATTGTTAAATTGGTGATTAATACCAAAAGATTTGAGTATGGAAAACTCAGAAGAGACAAACAAAAGTCGCAATACTAAGAGATGCGACAAATGTTAATAGTGCATCAAGTGTGAACCTCAAATGTTAACATAATTAATCTCCAAGACTATAATTATCACGGCTGAGAAGGGCTGTGAGAAAAGCCATGAAGAACCAGACGCTGCTCGCTCTATAACACATGACACTGCTCATGAGAAGAGCTTTATTCATATTCCATATGCGAAGAATAACCCAAATAAAATCATATGTGGCGAGGAGCCCATTCTTTTTAGGATGTACTTAAAAAGTACTTCGTCTCTTGGAAGTCAAGAGACTTCGATAGTTAAAAGGGGCCATTGATTGCAAGGAATTGTTGAGAGAAGTATAAACCATTAGGTATATCAGTGGTTATGCTAGAAAGAACATGGTAAGGTATACGTTAAAATCATTCGGTGGTAATACCCTTGATTAGTAAGGACACTAATGGAGTCCACAAGAAAGATTCCCTTATACAGTATGGGATGGTCCAAATTTTAAGGACCTTATTAGAAAACCTGGTATCCGTCTTGCGAAATGGAAAGGATGGAATAAGAATATTTCCGACTCCCCCATAAGAGCTATACCCTATCGGCAGTAGGTTGCAAACCTTGGTTCATTGGTTGAAATAGTGCTCCTATTCGG
Organism: Helianthus tuberosus; assembly: GCA_030545235.1. Taxonomy (NCBI): domain Eukaryota; kingdom Viridiplantae; phylum Streptophyta; class Magnoliopsida; order Asterales; family Asteraceae; genus Helianthus; species Helianthus tuberosus. The sequence goes on along the minus strand of CM060427.1, from coordinate 135,209,097 downwards.
TTAACCTAGAATTTAAGCATAATGCACTATATATATATATATATATATATATTATGATTTAGCATCGGCAATAAGAGGACACCTTAAGGTTTCAAAGCCTGCTTATTTAGAATCCATTATGGATCTACCTCAGCTACTCACGTTATATAGATTAAGAAACAACCAGTCAAGGCTGAGACTGCTCTAAATTTTGTCAAGGATTTTGTAGCTTAGTTTAAAAGGATTAAGAATGGAGGCGTTTAACCCTCCTGATGAATAATTAGAGGCAGTTCACATTAATAATGATGCCAGATAAACCCTTATTATGATTTCTTTTGGCTAAGAGTTACGTTTGGATTCAGGTACTGCTAAGTCTCTCATAAGATTTTAAGCTTAGCAAATTTTTAGAAATCTTTCCCGTAAGAACCCCAGATATTAAGTGTAAGGTAAAACTTACAGGCGAAATCATAAGAATCATTCCTTCTGTTCCTGTTAGAAATCTCTAATTATGGAATTCTAGAAGTATCCTCTCTCTAGAAGATGTGCGTCAGCATATATAGTTGATATCTCCTTGATCTCTATCGATTGCGAAAACCAGACAGTATGATAAAAGCGCCATATGAGGATTGATGTATCTTAATAAGTTCCATAGATTGCTTCCATGCCTGATCAGTATGGAGGTTTAATACATGGAACCGCAAGGATATTCTAATAGTCATATGGTGCTAAAGTCAACTAATGGTATTCAAAGAAGATATCCAAAATGGAATGGTCCAAGTAAATGTCTTCAATTAAGAAAAATCATGGACTCATAACTTATAGGTGTCACTCATTTGACACGAGCAGTGTAGGACGAACTGGAGCCTGAGGCTTGGAAAATCTCTGTATATCTTGATTAGCTTCTCTTAAGAGTTACCCTGTTTACCTTTTGAGAGACAGGTAGAGTTAAGATTTATAACCCATTTAGGGCTATATTATTAAGAAATCTCCAAGACGGCTAGTATCATCATTGGAGAAATAAAAACCCTGATTAACTAAGTTTTGATATAGAGGATTCTTATAGCCTAACTCAATATTCTGAGAATTCGGTATAATTAATTAAGAAAGACGGTTCATTTTGCTTATGCATTGATTACCGCAACCCTAATTAGACAACAATTAAGAATCGTCATTTGCTGCCCAGGATCGTCGATTTGTTCGACTAACTGTAAGGATTAACTATCCCTTAAGATTAGTTTTAAGTAATGGTTGAAATAACCATTTCACATTGAGATAAGCTTTTCTATAATAGTTGATGTATAAGTATCAAGGCTGCTCCTTCGGAGACCTTGCTTAAATGGAAAATTGAATATATATTGTTAAATAGAAGATTGGTACGTCCAATCATCAGAATCTAAAGATTTCCTTGGAAATAACGGACAAGATTGCCCAGATTCGCGATCGCCTGAAAGCTGTCAGGAATAGGCAGAAAAGTTATACGGATCCAAAGCGTGAGTCTTTTCACTTCGAAGTAGGTGACAAGGTATTGCTTAAAGTATCACCCTGGAAGGGGGTGATGCGATTTGGTAAGAAAGGCAAGCTAAGCCCGAGATACATAGGACCTTTCGAGGTTATCGAACGTGTCGGGTCAGTTGGTTATAAGTTAAACTTGCCTGAAGAACTTAGCGCTATCCATAATGTGTTCCACATCTGTAATTTGAAGAAGTGTTTCGCCGATGAATCACTGGTTATACCGCATATGGATGTACATATAGATGAAAACTTGAAATTGTGGAAAAGCCATTATCAATTGAATATCGACAGGTAAAGAAGCTTCGAAGGAAGCATGCACCTATTGTTAAGGTCAAATGGGATGCCCGTAGAGGTCCCGAATACACATGGGAGGTAGAATCCACGATGAAAGAAAAATACCCTCATTTGTTTCAGTAAATCTCGGGGTCGAGATTTCTTTTAAGGGGGTGAGGATGTAACACCTCGAAAATTTACGTCCAATAATGTATTGACACGTGTCATGGACTTCGAATATGTGAAAACATACTTTAGAAGGACTAAAGTTGACAAACAGTGAAACTATGTGAAAATAAGGGGCCAAAGTGTCAACAATGGATAATTAGGCTCTAAAATAACCCTACATGATGTTTAAAATCGTAAACGGATAAATCATGGATCATACGAAGCGGAAAATGAAAGAAAGTGAGGAATTACAAACTACAGGGGCTAAATGTGTCAACATGTTGAAAGTATACCTCTGAGTGATCTTTTGGCAAACCCTAAGCTTTGTAATGCTAAAATATACTCACTAGAATATGTGACAAAAATTTCATCAAGTTTCGTTATCATATGAGAAAGTTATGATCAAAACCGTGCACGAAGGGTTAAATGCGTCAACGTTGAATTTCGTGACTTTTCGGGTAAGCACAAAGTTAACCGAGGACTTTACCATGTTTGTAAAAGTCCCAAGGCCCTTAAAAACGAGATTTGAGGGTCCAATGAGCAAGATAAACCGCCAAAACCACGTCACAAAAGACCAAGGACTGAAATGCAAAAACAAGAAACAAAGATTTGGCCTGATGAATGCCTACGATGCGCAGGCCAAAAACCCCCTACGATGCGTAGGCCAACTACCAGCGACAATAAACGTACAGATGCCAGTTTCAGGTCTGTTCTATTCTATGTTGTATACAGCTGTTGTCGACTTCAGGGAGTTCACCAATGATATAACATGCAATTGGGGACCTTTGTTCACTTCTTATAACACCTGAGAACCTCTGCAACAGCCCTTAATCAGATCAAACTTGCTTTAAAGATCACCATAGTTGCAAACATTCAAACACTTGCATTTACAAAATTCACAAGACCTTTCCTGGAGCTCTCTGGACGCCAAGGCACCTTCATAGTGATCTCTAAGCTTGTTTAGGACCATTGTAAGTGTTCATATCATTCTCTAATTCGTTCTAGCTTAGTGTATTAACCGAAAGTCAAACTATCGTAAATTAAACTTGACTTTGAGTTTAAACGAGATTGGCTCTGTCGTTTCTCAAATTGAAAGTACCCAGATGTTGGTATTTATGAGTGTAACAAACCCCTAAAAGGGTATTTTCAGATTCACACTCTAAGCATGTTAATTGTCGAGTCAAAGCTTTTCTTAAAAAGTCAACAGAATGTGTTTTTGCAAATTTAAGCATGATTAACAATGTAGGCTACATGCAACCTGTTTGATCATCAAAATAACTTTATAATTAATGTAAGAACATGTTTTAACATAATCAATTCGACAATTTTCAGTTTAAACCCGAATCGGAACCGAAAGTCACATAAATTGACTTTTTCTTTGACTATCAGTTCTGATCCGTACATGCATGTTTGAGATCTGAATTAGAGCTTATTTTGGACCAACTTTCATATAAGTTTAACTCTCTGAGATTTTACAACTTGGTTCAACACTTATCCGCTTCATATGCATGTTACCGGTTTATGCTTAAATATGACTATTTTGCCCTTTTGACTATAAAACGTGATTTTTGAAAAAGTGAAAGAGTAGAAACATTTGTTACTGATTTATAAACTTGCACCAAAAAAATTTGATATCAGTTTGAGGTCCAGAATAAGAGTTATGCTCATTATCGTAATTTGCAAGCTCTATGTTACTTAAACGACATAATTAGCGTAAAACCTATTTTAACCCACTTTTTGATACCAAACTTTTTAACCACTGATATAATATAATATTTTGGGATTTTTAAAGATTTTTATTTAATTTTTGGCTGATCGTATCATAGGTCTCTAAGTTTAATTCGGTAAATACCGAATTTACCCTTTTAAGCCATAAAATGAGTTTTACAAATCCTTTTGACCCCAAACCTTTTTCTACTGATTTTATTTGTTAAGTAAATTATTTTGGGCATTCTGGAAATATAAAAATATCAGCTTTCTTTTAAAAACCCGGAAACGGCTCTAAATCGTCTTTTTAAGCGTTTTTAACGCACAGTATGTACTATAACCATATTAAACATATAAGATTGATACCTACTGATGTTCTTAGCATATTTTTATAACATAACAGTAAGTATAAGTTTATAAACTCAGGTTTCCTGTTTTGACATTTTTAGCCCGCCCTTGTGAAATTACCGAAATACCCCTAAGGTGCATAGTTTGGTTTTAAATGATAAATTTCACATATGGGTCATACCCTACTGTTATAACATGTTAAATTAAGTGTATTTACTGTATAAACCAGACCTGTAACCCAGATTTCTAATTTAACTCTTTTATAATCTTTTAAATGACCAAAATGCCCTTATGAGGCATAAATTGTGTTTAAATCCGTTTTGGGCATAATAGAAAATAACTTACCGATATTATAACATATTTAGAGCATATTATCTCAGGGAACTTGCATATGACTCTTACTGTTACCCGTAATGCTCTTTTCGCGTTCGGTGCGGTTTATGTAACTAGTTTGCATAAATTGACCGAGACGGGTCAAACATTATCATTTTTGTCTCAAAATCCAGAATGTATTTAGTATACCCATATTATACAAGTATTCAAACTTTTCGGGTCTAAATCACATTCTATCCGGTCTTCGCTTAATCGTGCGTTTGAACCGTTTCGTCCTTAAAAGCTAACCGGTCTAAGCTTAGGCTTAAATAAAAACCCGTTAGAAATCTAATAGGTTATATTAAACCTTCGTTCCAGATTAGGAGCACCGGTAAAAGCTACCTGCCTTTTTGCTTGTTGAGATAAATACTTACCAAGGTAAATACTTTTAACTTATTTTCCCTATACGGGCTTGGGGTACGGTATATAAATTACCGCTTGGTCTAGCATTGAATTCTTTAATCGAATAGTGGTTAAATTTATTGAGATGCTATGTTTTGATTGAGTGTTTTGTTTGCTTAAAGCCTTTGGGGGGTTAATGACCATGTCCCGGATATCCTCGGCATTATCTTACGAGATGGCCACGACCTGAGCACGGGGTGTAGGCGTACACCTGTCAAGTGTATAACTCAATATTGTGGTGTGTCTATTGATCTTTAACCCGGCACGAACCGGGCTACTGAACGCATAAGTAACATGTAAATCCTTTACAAGATTATATTACATAATTATCCCAAGTTATAAAATGTTTTGTGCCATGAGCATTCAAATCAATTTTCAATCATTTTCAAAATGAGTCAGTTAAATTGTATTTACCAGTGTAAACTGACGTATTTTCCCAAAAGGTTAAGTGCAGGTACTACACGTAATAGGCTGGCTGTCTTCTAGAGTGTCCACAATAAGTCTCGCAAGCTTGGACGACAATAAACTGTTGAACAATATCTTATTTTATTTTGATCCGCCTGTGGATCCGTTTCGACTATCAGTGATATTTATTATTACACTTTATTAAAGTTGAAATGAATCTATCTTTGCTTCCGCTGTGCATTTACATATTGTGTTGTTTGTCTATGATGATAGCAACTACGTCACGATACTCCCCACCGGGCCCACCGGTGACACGTGGAAAATAGGGGTGTGACAGGAGAACCTCCTAGAAGCAGCTTTTCTTGCCACCAGACCTTTCTCCATCAATTAGGAATCTGATGCCGTCACTAAACACATTCCTTAAATTGTAGCCATTTGTTGAGTGTTTTTTTTGGTGTCTAATCCGCCTATATATCACCATTGCCCTTGATTTTCTTGACTGTATATCTCTTAAATATCAACATATACACGTGTGATTTAGTTTATGAAGATTTTTCAATGCCGAGAACCCCGATCAAAGAGTAAAAAAGGCGTAAGGTTCACAATGGCGTAAAATTAAAATGGGATATACCGGGCTAGGATTCGAGTTACCTGAACAAGGGCCAAACCAACCACCCAAGAATGGAATCCTCGAGCGAAAACACTTGACAACCTCCTAGAAGCAGCTTTTCTTTCCACCAGACCTTTCTCCATCAATTAGGAATCTGATGCTGTCACTAAACACATTCCTTAAATTGTAGCCATTTGTTGAGTGGTTTTTTTGGTGTCTAATCCGCCTATATATCACCATTGCCCTTGATTTTCTTGACTGTATATCTCTTAAATATCAACATATACACGTGTGATTTAGTTTATGAAGATTTTTCAATGTCGAGAACCCCGATCAGAGAGTAAAAAAGGCGTAAGGTTCACAATGGCGTAAAATTAAAATGAGATATACCGGGCTAGGATTCGAGTTACCTGAACAAGGGCCAAACCAACCACCCCAGAATGGAATCGTCGAGCGAAAACACTTGACAACCTCCTAGAAGCAGCTTTTCTTGCCACCAGACATTTCTCCATCAATTAGGAATCTGATGCCGTCACAAAACACATTCCTTAAATTGTAGCCATTTGTTGAGTGTTTTTTTTTGGTGTCTAATCTGCCTATATATCACCATTGCCCTTGATTTTCTTGACTGTATATCTCTTAAATATCAACATATACACGTGTGATTTAGTTTATGAAGATTTTTCACTGCCGAGAACCCCGATCAGAGAGTAAAAAAGGTGTAAGGTTCACAATGGCGTAAAATTAAAATGGGATATACTGGGCTAGGATTCGAGTTACATGAACAAGGGCCAAACCAACCACCCAAGAATGGAATCGTCGAGTGAAAACACTTGACAACCACCTAGAAGCAGCTTTTCTTGCCACCAGACCTTTCTCCATCAATTAGGAATCTGATGCCGTCACTAAACACATTCCTTAAATTATAGCCATTTGTTGAGAGTTTTTTTTTGGTGTCTAATCCGCATATATATCACCATTGCCCTTGATTTTCTTGACTGTATATCACTTAAATATCAACATATACACGTGTGATTTAGTTTACGAAGATTTTTCAATGCCGAGAACCTCGATCTGAGGGTAAAAAAGGCGTAAGGTTCACAATGGTGTAAAATTAAAATGGGATATACCGGGCTAGGATTCGAGTTACAGGAACAAGGGCCAAACCAACCTCCCAAGAATGGAATCGTCGAGCGAAAACACCTGACAACCTCCTAGAAGCAGCTTTTCTTGCCACCAGACCTTTCTCCATCAATTAGGAATCTGATGCCGTCACTAAACACATTTCTTAAATTATAGCCATTTGTTGAGTTTTTTTTTTTGGTGTCTAATCCGCATATATATCACCATTGCCCTTGATTTTCTTGATTGTATATCTCTTAAATATCAACATATACACGTGTGATTTAGTTTACGAAGATTTTTCAATGCCGAGAACCTCGATCAGAGAGTAAAAAAGGCGTAAGGTTCACAATGGTTTAAAATTAAAATGGGATATATCGGGCTAGGATTCGAGTTACAGGAACAAGGGCCAAACTAACCAGCCAAGAATGGAATCGTCGAGCGAAAACACTTGATAACCAACAAGAGGCAGCTTTTCTTGCCACCAGACCTTTCTCCATCAATTAGGAATCTGATGCCATCACTAAACACATTCTTTCAATTGTAGCCATTTGTTCAGTGTTTTTATTTTGTTGTCTAATCCGCATATATATCACCATTGCCCTTGATTTTTTTGACTGTATATCTCTTAAATGTCAACGTATACACGTGTGATTTAGTTTACAAAGATTTTTCAATGCCGAGAACCTCGATCTGAGGGTAAAAAAGGCGTAAGGTTCACAATGGTGTAAAATTAAAATGGGATATACCGGGCTAGGATTCGAGTTACAGGAACATGGGCCCAACCAACCACCCAAGAATGGAATCGTCGAGCGAAAACACTTGACAACCTCCTAGAAGCAGCTTTTCTTGCCACCAGACCTTTCTCCATCAATTAGGAATCTGATGCCGTCACTAAACACATTCCTTAAATTGTAGCCATTTGTTGAAAGATTTTTTTTTGGGTGTCTAATCCGCATATATATCACCATTGCCCTTGATTTTCTTGACTGTATATCTCTTAAATGTCAACTTATACACGTGTGATTTAGTTTACGAAGATTTTTCAATGCTGAGAACCTAGATCAAAGAGTAAAAAAGGCGTAAGGTTAACAATGGTGTAAAATTAAAATGGGATATATCGGGCTAGGATTCGAGTTACAGGAACAAGGGCAAAAAAAACCACCCAAGAATGGAATCGTCGAGCGTAAACACTTGACAACCTCCTAGAAGCAGCTTTTCTTGCCACCAGACCATTCTCCATCAATTAGGAATCTGATGCGGTCACTAAACACATTCCTTAAATTGTAGCCATTTGTTGAGTGTTTCTATTTTTGATTTCTAATCCGCATATATATCACCATTGCCCTTAATTTTCTTGACTGTATATCTCTTAAATGTCAACATATACACGTGTGATTTAGTTTATGAAGATTTTTCAATGCCGAGAACCTCGATCAGAGAGTAAAAAAGGCGTAAGGATCACAATGGTGTCAAATTCAAATGGGATATACCGGGCTAGGATTTGAGTTACAGGAACAAGGGCCAAACCAACCACCCAAGAATGGAATCATCGAGCGAAAACACTTGACAACCTCCTAGAAGCAGCTTTTCTTGCCACCAGACCTTTCTCCATCAACTAGGAATCTGATGCCGACACTAAACACATTCTTTAAATTATAGCCATTTGTTGAGTGTTTTTTTTTTTGGTGTCTAATCCGCATATATATCACAATTTTCCATGATTTTCTTGACTGTATATCTCTTAAATATCAACATATACACGAGTGATTTAGTTTACAAAGATTTTTCAGTGGCGAAAAGCTCGATCAGAGATTAAAAAAGGCGTAAGGTTCACAATGGTGTAAAATTAAAATGGGATATACCGGGCTAGGATTCGAGTTACAGGAACAAGGGCCAAACCAACCACCCTAGAATGGAATCGTCGAGCCAAAACACTTGACAACCTCCTAGAAGCAACTTTTCTTGCCACCAGACCTTTCTCCATCAATTAGGAATTTGATGCCGTCACTAAACACATTCCTTAATTTGTAGCCATTTGTTGAGTGTTTTTTTTTTGTGTCTAATCCGCATATATATCACCATTTCGCTTGATTTTCTTGACTGTATATCTCTTAAATGTCAACATATACACGTGTGATTTAGTTTACGAATATTTTTCAATGCCGAGAACCTCGATCAGAGTGTAAAAAAGGCGTAAGGTTCACAATGGTGTAAAATTAAAATAGGATATAACGGGCTAGGATTCGAGTTAAAGGAACAAGGGCCAAACCAACCACCCAAGAATGGAATCGTCAAGCGAAAACACTTGATAACCTCCTAGAAGCAGCTTTTCTTGCCACCAGACCTTTCTCCATCAATTAGGAATCTGATGCCGTCACTAAACACATTCCTTAAATTGTAGCCATTTGTTGAGTGATTTTTTTGGTGTCTAATCCGCGTATATATCACCATTTCCCTTGATTTTCTTGACTATATATCTCTAAAATGTCAACGTATACACGTGTGATTTAGTTTAAGAAGATTTTTCAATGCTGAGAACCTCGATCAGAGAGTAAAAAAGGCGTAAGGTTCACAATGGTGTAAAATTAAAATGGGATATACCGGGCTAGGATTCGAGTTACAGGAACAGGGGCAAAACCAACCACCCAAGAATGGAATCGTCGAGCGAAAACACTTGACAACCTCCTAGAAGCAGCTTTTCTTGCCACCGGACCTTTCTACATCAATTATGAATCTGATGCTGTCACTAAACACATTCCTTAAATTGTAGCCATTTGTTGAGTGTTATTTTTTTGTTGTCTAATCCGTCTATATATCACCATTGCCCTTGATTTTCTTGACTGTATATCTCTTAAATATCCACATATACACGTGTGATTTAGTTTACGAAGATTTTTCAATGCCGAGAACCTCGATCAGAGAGTAAAAAGGCGTAAGGTTCACAACGGTGTAAAATTAAAATGGGATATACCGGGCTAGGATTCGAGTTACAGGAAAAAGGGCAAAACCAACCACCCAAGCATGGAATCGTCGAGCGAAAACACTTGACAACCTCCTAGAAGCAGCTTTTCTTGCCACCAAACCTTTCTCCATCAATTAGGAATCTGATGCCGTCACTAAACACATTCCTTAAATTGTAGTCATTTGTTGAGTGATTTTTTTTTGTGACTAATCCGCATATATATCACCATTGCCTTTGATTTTCTTAACTGTATATCTCTTAAATGTCAACATAAACTTGTGTGATTTAGTTTATGAAGATTTTTCAATGCCGAGAACCTCGATTAGAGACTAAAAAAGGCGTTAGGTTCACAATGGTTTCAAATTCAAATGGGATATACCGGGCTAGGATTCGAGTTACATGAACAAGGGCCAAACCAACCACCCAAGAATGGAATCGTCGAGCGAAAACACTTGACAACCACCTAGAAGCAGCTTTTCTTGCCACAAGACCTTTCTCCATCAACTCGGAATCTGATGACGTCACTAAACACATTCCTTAAATTATAGCCATTTGTTAAGTGTTTTTTTTTTTGGTGTCTAATCCGCATATATATCACCATTGCCCTTTATTTTCTTAACTGTATATCTCTTAAATATCAACATATACACGTGTGATTTAGTTTACGAAGATTTTTCAATGCCGAGAACCTCGATTAGAGGCTAAAAAAGGCGTAAGGTTCACAATGGTGTAAAATTAAAATGGGATATACCGGGCTAGGATTCGAGTTACAGGAACAAGGGCCAAACCAACCACCCAAGAATGGAATCGTCGAGCGAAAATACTTGATAACCTTCTAGAAGCAGCTTTTCTTGCCACCAGACCTTTCTCCATCAATTAGGAATCTGATGCCGTCAATAAACACATTCCTTAAATTGTATCCATTTGTTGAGTGTTTTTTTTTTGGTGTCTAATCCGCGTATATATCACCATTGCCCTTGATTTGCTTGACTGTATATTTCTTAAATGTCAACATATACACGTGTGATTTAGTTTACGAAGATTTTTCAATGCCGAGAACCTCGATCAGAGAGTAAAAAGGCGTAAGGTTCACAATGGTGTAAAATTTAAATGGAATATAACGGGCTAGGATTCGAGTTACAGGAAAAAGGGCCAAACCAACCACCCAAGAATGGAATCATCGAGCGAAAACACTTGACAACCTCCTAGAAGCAGCTTTTCTTGCCACCAGACCTTTCTCCATCAATTAGGAATCTGATGCCGTCACTAAACATATTCCTTAAATTGTAGCCATTTGTTAAGTGATTTTTTTTGGTGTCTAATCCGCATATATGTCACCATTGCCCTTGATTTTCTTGACTGTATATCTCTTAAATGTCAATATATACACGTGTGATTTAGTTTAAGAAGATTTTTCAATGCGGAAAACCTCGATCAGAGAGTAAAAACGGCGTAAGGTTCACAATGGTGTAAAATTAAAATGGGATATACCGGGCTAGGATTCGAGTTACAAGAACAAGGGCAAAACCAACCACCAAAGAATGGAATCATCGAGCGAAAACACTTGACAACCTCCTAGAAGCAGCTTTTCTTGCCACCAGACCTTTCTCCATCAATTAGGAATCTGATGCCGTCACTAAACACATTTCTTAATTTGTAGACATTTGTTGAGTGTTTTTTTGGTGTCTAATCCGCATATATATCACCATTGCCCTTGATTTTCTTGACTGGATATCTCTTAAATGTCAACATATACACGTGTGATTTAGTTTAAGAAGATTTTTCTATTCCGAGAACCTCGATCAGAAAGTAAAAAAGGCGTAAGGTTCACAATGGTGTAAAATTAAAATGGGATATACCGGCTAGGATTCGGGTTACATGAACGAGGGCAAAACCAACCACCCAAGAATGGAATCGTCGAGCAAAAACACTTGACAACCTCCTAGAAGCAGCTTTTCTTGCCACCAGACCTTTCTCCATCAATTAGGAATCTGATGCCGTCACTAAACACATTCCTTAAATTGTAGCCATTTGTTGAGTGTTTTTTTTGGTGTCTTATCCGCCTATAAATCACCATTGCCCTTGATTTTCTTGACTGTATATCTCTTAAATATCAACATATACACGTGTGATTTAGTTTACGAAGATTTTTCAATGCTGAGAACCTCGATCAGAGAGTAAAAAAGGCGTAAGGTTCACAACGGTGTAAAATTAAAATGGGATATACCGGGCTAGGATTCGAGTTACAGGAACACGGGCCAAACCAACCACCCAAGAATGGAATCGCCGAACGAAAACACTTGACAAACCTCCTAGAAGCAGCTTTTCTTGCCACCTAACCTTTCTCCATCAATTAGGAATCTGATGCCGTCACTAAACACATTCCTTAAATTGTAGCCATTTGTTGAGTGATTTTTTTTGGTGTCTAATCCGCATGTATATCACCAATGCCCTTGATTTTCTTGACTGTATATCTCTTAAATGTCAACATATACATGTGTGATTTAGTTTATGAAGATTTTTCAATGCCGAGAACCTCGATCAGAGGGTAAAAAAGGCGTAAGGTTCACAATGTTGTAAAATTAAAATGGGATATACCGGGCTAGGATTCGAGTTACAGGAACAAGGGCCAAACCAACCACCCAAGAATAGAATTTTCGAGCGAAAACACTTGACAACCTCCTAGAAGCAGCTTTTCTTGCCACCAGACCTTTCTCCATCAATTAGGAATCTGATGCCGTCACTAAACACATTCCTTAAATTGTATCCATTTGTTGAGTGTTTTTTTTTGTTGTCTAATCCGCATATATATCACCATTTCCCTTGATTTTCTTGACTGTATATCTCATAAATGTCAACATATACACGTGTGATTTAGTTTACGAAGATTTTTCAATGCCGAGAACCTCAATCAGAGAGTAAAAAAGGCGTAAGGTTCACAATGGTGTAAAATTAAAATGGAATATAACGGGCTAGGATTCGAGTTACAGGAATAAGGGCCAAACCAACCACCCAAGAATGGAATCGTCGAGCGAAAACACTTGACAACCTCCTAGAAGCGGCTTTTCTTGCCACCAGACCTTTCTCTATCAATTAGGAATCTGATGCCGTCACTAAACACATTCCTTAAATTGTAGCCATTTGTTAAGTGATTTTTTTGGTGTCTAATCCGCATATATATCACCATTCCCCTTGATTTTCTTGACTGTATATCTCTTAAATGTCAACATATACACGTGTGATTTAGTTTAAGAAGATTTTTCAATGCCGAGAACCCCGATCAGAGAGTAAAAAAGGCGTAAGGTTCACAATGGTGTAAAATTAAAACGGGGTATACCGGCTAGGATTCGGGTTACAGGAACAAGGGCAAAACCAACCACCCAAGAATGGAATCTTCGAGCGAAGACACTTGACAACCTCCTAGAAGCAGCTTTTCTTGCCACCAGACCTTTCTCCATCAATTAGGAATCTGATGCCGTCACTAAACACATTCCTTAAATTGTAGCCATTTGTTGAGTGTTTTTTTTGGTGTCTAATCCGCCTATATATCACCATTGCCCTTGATTTTCTTGACTGTATATCTCTTAAATGTCAACATATACATGTGTGATTTAGTTTATGAAGATTTTTCAATGCCGAGAACCTCGATTAGAGAGTAAAAAAGGCGTTAGGTTCACAATGGTTTCAAATTCAAATGGGATATACCGGGCTAGGATTCGAGTTACATGAACAAGGGCCAAACCAACCACCCAAGAATGGAATCGTCGAGCGAAAACACTTGACAACCACCTAGAAGCAGCTTTTCTTGCCACGAGACCTTTCTCCATCAATTCGGAATCTGATGACGTCACTAAACACATTCCTTAAATTATAGCCATTTGTTGAGTGTTTTTTTTTTTTGGTGTCTAATCCGCATATATATCCCCATTGCCCTTTATTTTCTTAACTGTATATCTCTTAAATATCAACATATACACGTGTGATTTAGTTTACGAAGATTTTTCAATGCCGAGAACCTCGATTAGAGGCTAAAAAAGGCGTAAGGTTCACAATGGTGTAAAATTAAAATGGGATATACCGGGCTAGGATTCGAGTTACAGGAACAAGGGCCAAACCAACCACCCAAGAATGGAATCGTCGAGCGAAAATACTTGATAACCTTCTAGAAGCAGCTTTTCTTGCCACCAGACCTTTCTCCATCAATTAGGAATCTGATGCCGTCACTAAACACATTCCTTAAATTGTATCCATTTGTTGAGTGTTTTTTTTTTTGGTGTCTAATCCGCGTATATATCACCATTGCCCTTGATTTGCTTGACTGTATATTTCTTAAATGTCAACATATACACGTGTGATTTAGTTTACGAAGATTTTTCAATGCCGAGAACCTCGATCAGAGAGTAAAAAGGCGTAAGGTTCACAATGGTGTAAAATTTAAATGGAATATAACGGGCTAGGATTCGAGTTACAGGAAAAAGGGCCAAACCAACCACCCAAGAATGGAATCATCGAGCGAAAACACTTGACAACCTCCTAGAAGCAGCTTTTCTTGCCACCAGACCTTTCTCCATCAATTAGGAATCTGATGCCGTCACTAAGTGATTTTTTTTGGTGTCTAATCCGCATATATATCACCATTGCCCTTGATTTTCTTGACTGTATATCTCTTAAATGTCAATATATACACGTGTGATTTAGTTTAAGAAGATTTTTCAATGCGGAAAACCTCGATCAGAGAGTAAAAACGGCGTAAGGTTCACAATGGTGTAAAATTAAAATGGGATATACCGGGCTAGGATTCGAGTTACAGGAACAAGGGCAAAACCAACCACCAAAGAATGGAATCATCGAGCGAAAACACTTGACAACCTCCTAGAAGCAGCTTTTCTTGCCACCAGACCTTTCTCCATCAATTAGGAATCTAAAGCCGTCACTAAACACATTCCTTAAATTGTAGCCATTTGTTGAGTGATTTTTTTTGGTGTCTAATCCGCATATATATCACCATTGCCCTTGATTTTCTTGACTGGATATCTCTTAAATGTCAACATATACACGTGTGATTTAGTTTAAGAAGATTTTTCTATTCCGAGAACCTCGATCAGAAAGTAAAAAAGGCGTAAGGTTCACAATGGTGTAAAATTAAAATGGGATATACCGGCTAGGATTCGGGTTACATGAACGAGGGCAAAACCAACCACCCAAGAATGGAATCGTCGAGCAAAAACACTTGACAACCTCCTAGAAGCAGCTTTTCTTGCCACCAGACCTTTCTCCATCAATTAGGAATCTGATGCCGTCACTAAACACATTCCTTAAATTTTAGCCATTTGTTGAGTGTTTTTTTTTTTTGGTGTCTAATCCGCATATATATCCCCATTGCCCTTTATTTTCTTAACTGTATATCTCTTAAATATCAACATATACACGTGTGATTTAGTTTACGAAGATTTTTCAATGCCGAGAACCTCGATTAGAGGCTAAAAAAGGCGTAAGGTTCACAATGGTGTAAAATTAAAATGGGATATACCGGGCTAGGATTCGAGTTACAGGAACAAGGGCCAAACCAACCACCCAAGAATGGAATCGTCGAGCGAAAATACTTGATAACCTTCTAGAAGCAGCTTTTCTTGCCACCAGACCTTTCTCCATCAATTAGGAATCTGATGCCGTCACTAAACACATTCCTTAAATTGTATCCATTTGTTGAGTGTTTTTTTTTTTGGTGTCTAATCCGCGTATATATCACCATTGCCCTTGATTTGCTTGACTGTATATTTCTTAAATGTCAACATATACACGTGTGATTTAGTTTACGAAGATTTTTCAATGCCGAGAACCTCGATCAGAGAGTAAAAAGGCGTAAGGTTCACAATGGTGTAAAATTTAAATGGAATATAACGGGCTAGGATTCGAGTTACAGGAAAAAGGGCCAAACCAACCACCCAAGAATGGAATCATCGAGCGAAAACACTTGACAACCTCCTAGAAGCAGCTTTTCTTGCCACCAGACCTTTCTCCATCAATTAGGAATCTGATGCCGTCACTAAACACATTCCTTAATTTGTAGACATTTGATGAGTGTTTTTTTTGTGTCTAATCCGCATATATATCACCATTGCCCTTGATTTTCTTGACTGTATATCTCTTAAATGTCAACATATACACGTGTGATTTAGTTTAAGAAGATTTTTCAATGCAGAGAACCTCGATCAGAGAGTAAAAAAGGCGTAAGGTTCACAATGGTGTAAAATTAAAATGGGATATACCGGGCTAGGATTTGAGTTACTGTAACAAAGGCAAAACCAACAACCCAGGAATGGAATCGTCGAGCGAAAACACTTGACAACCTCCTAGAAGCAGCTTTTCTTGCCACCAGACCTTTCTCCATCAATTAGGAATCTGAAGCCGTCACTAAACACATTCCTTAAATTGTAGCCATTTGTTGAGTGATTTTTTTTGGCGTCTAATCCGCATATATATCACCATTGCCCTTGATTTTCTTGACTGGATATCTCTTAAATGTCAACATATACACGTGTGATTTAGTTTAAGAAGATTTTTCTATTCCGAGAACCTCGATCAGAAAGTAAAAAAGGCGTAAGGTTCACAATGGTGTAAAATTAAAATGGGATATACCGGCTAGGATTCGGGTTACATGAACGAGGGCAAAACCAACCACCCAAGAATGGAATCGTCGAGCAAAAACACTTGACAACCTCCTAGAAGCAGCTTTTCTTGCCACCAGACCTTTCTCCATCAATTAGGAATCTGATGCCGTCACTGAACACATTCCTTAAATTATAGCCATTTGTTGAGTGTTTTTTTTTGTGTCTAATCCGCATATATATCACCATTGCCCTTGATTTTCTTGACTGTATATCTCTTAAATGTCAACATATACGTGTGTGGTTTAGTTTATGAAGATTTTTCAATGCCGAGAACCTCGATCAGAGAGTAAAAAAGGCGTAAGGTTCACAATGGTGTGAAATTGAAATGGGATATACCGGGCTAGGGTTCGAGTTACATGAACAAGCGCCAAACCAAACACCCAAGAATGGAATCGTCGAGCGAAAACACTTGACAACCACCTAGAAGCAGCTTTTCTGGCCACCAGACCTTTCTCCATCAATTAGGAATCTGATGCCGTCACTAAACACATTCCTTAAATTATAGCCATTTGTTGAGTGTTTTTTTTGGTGTCTAATCCGCATATATATCACCATTGCGCCTGATTTTCTTGACTGTATATCTCTTAAATATCAACATATACACGTGTGATTTAGTTTACGAAGATTTTTCAATGCCGAGAACCTCGATCAGAGGGTAAAAAAGGCGTAAGGTTCACAATGGTGTAAAATTAAAATGGGATATACCGGGCTAGGATTTCGAGTTACAGGAACTAGGGCCAAACCAACCACCCTAGAATGGAATCGTCGAGCGAAAACACTTGACAACCTCCAAGAAGCAGCTTTTCTTGCCACCAGACCTTTCTCCATCAATTAGCAATCTGATGCCGTCACTAAACACATTCCTTAAATTGTATCCATTTGTTGAGTGTTTTTTTGGTGTCTAATCCGCATATATATCACCATTGCCCTTGATTTTCTTAACTGTATATCTCATAAATATACACGTGTGATTTAGTTTACGAAGATTTTTCAATGCCAAGAACCTCGATCAGAGAGTAAAAAAGGCGTAAGGTTCACAATGGTGTAAAATTAAAATGGAATATAACGGGCTAGGATTCGAGTTACAGGAACAAGGGCCAAACCAACCACACAAGAATAGAATCGTCGAGCGAAAACACCTGACAACGTCCTAGAAGCAGCTTTTCTTGCCACCAGACCTTTCTCCATCAATTAGGAATCGGATGCCGTCACTAAACACATTCCTGAAATTGTAGCCATTTGTTAAGTGATTTTTTTTTGGTCTCTAATCCGCATATATATCACCATTGCCCTTAATTTTCTTGACTGTATATATCTTAAATGTCAACATATACACGTGTGATTTAGTTTAAGATGATTTTTCAATGCCGAGAACCTCGATCAGAGAGTAAAAAAGGCGTAACGTTCACAATGGTGTAAAATTAAAATGGGATATATCGGCTAGGATTCGGGTTACAGGAACAAGTGCAAACCCAACCACCCAAGAATGGAATCGTCGAGCGAAAACACTTAACAACCTCCTAGAAGCAGCTTTTCTTGCCACCAGACCTTTCTCCATCAATTAGGAATCTGATGCCGTCACTAAACACATTCCTTAAATTGTAGCCATTTGTTGAGTGTTTTTTTTTGTGTCTAATCCGCATATATATCACCATTGCCCTTGATTTTCTTGACTGTATATCTTTTAAATGTCAACATATACGTGTGTGATTTAGTTTATAAAGATTTTTCAATGCCGAGAACCTCGATCAGAGGGTAAAAAAGGCATAAGGATCACAATGGTGTAAAATTAAAATGGGATATACCGGGCTAGGATTCGAGTTACAGGAACTAGGGCCAAACCAACCACCCAAGAATGGAATCGTCGAGCGAAAACACTTGAAAACCTCATAGAAGCAGCTTTTCTTGCCACCGGACCTTTCTCCATCAATTAGGAATCTGATGCCGTCACTAAACACATTCCTTAAATTGTATCTATTTGTTGAGTGTTTTTTTTTTGTGTCTAATCCGCATATATATTACCATTTCCCTTGATTTTCTTGACTGTATATCTCTTAAATGTCAACATATACGTGTGTGATTTAGTTTATGAAGATTTTTCAATGCCGAGAACCTCGATCAGAGAGTAAAAAAGGCGTAAAGTTCACAATGGTGTCAAATTCAAATGGATATACCGGGCTAGGATTCGAGTTACATGAACAAGGGCCAAACCAACCACCCAAGAATGGAATCGTCGAGCAAAAACACTTGACAACCACCTAGAAGCAGCTTTTCTTGCCACTAGACCTTTCTCCATCAATTAGGAATCTGATGCCATCACTAAACACATTCCTTAAATTATAGCCATTTGTTGAGTGTTTTTTTTTGTGTCTAATCCGCATATATATCACGATTGCCCTTGATTTTCTTGACTGTACATCTCTTAAATATCAACATATACACGTGTGATTTAGTTTACGAAGATTTTTCAATGCCGAGAACCTCGATCAGAGGGTAAAAAAGGCGTAAGGTTCACAATGGTGTAAAATTAAAATGGGATATACCGGGCTAGGATTCGAGTTATAGGAACAAGGGCCAAACCAACCACCCAAGAATGGAATCGTCGAGCGAAAACACTTGACAACCTCCTAGAAGCAGCTTTTCTTGCCACCAGACCTTTCTCCATCAATTAGGAATCTGATGCAGTCACTAAACACATTCCTTAAATTGTAGCCATTTGTTGAGTGTTTTTTTTTTGTCTAATCCGCATATATATCACCATTGCCCTTGATTTTCTTGACTGTATATCTCTTAAATATCAACATATACACGTGTGATTTAGTTTACGAAGATTTTTCAATGCCGAGAACCTCGATCAGAGGGTAAAAAAGGCGTAAGGTTCTCAATGGTGTAAAATTAAAATGGGATATACCGGGCTAGGATTCGAGTTACAGGAACAAGGGCCAAACCAACCACCCAAGAATGGAATCGTCGAGCGAAAACACTTGACAACCACCTAGAAGCAGCTTTTCTTGCCACCAGACCTTTCTCCATCAATTAGGAATCTGATGCCGTCACTAAACACATTCCTTAAATTATAGCCATTTGTTGAGTGTTTTTTTGTGTCTAATCCGCATATATATCACCATTGCCCTTGATTTTCTTGACTGTATATCTCTTAAATATCAACATATACACGTGTGATTTAGTTTACGAAGATTTTTCAATGCCGAGAACCTCGATCAGAGGGTAAAAATGGCATAAGGTTCACATTGGTGTAAAATTCAAATGGGATATATCGGGCTAGGATTCGAGTTACAGGAACTAGGGCCAAACCAACCACCCAAGAATGGAATCGTCGAGCGAAAACACTTGACAACCTCCTAGAAGCAGCTTTTCTTGCCACCAGACCTTTCTCCATCAATTAGGTATCTGATGCCGTCACTAAACACATTCCTTAAATTGTATCCATTTGTTGAGTGTTTTTTTTGGTGTCTAATCCGCATATATATCACAATTGCCCTTTATTTTCTTGACTGTATATCTCTTAAATGTCAACATATACGTGTGTGATTTAGTTTATGAAGATTTTTCAATGCCGAGAACCTCGATCAGAGAGTAAAAAAGGCGTAAGGTTCACAATGGTGTCAAATTCAAATGGGATATACCGGGCTAGGATTCGAGGTACATGAACAGGGGCCAAACCAACCACCCAAGAATGGAATCGTCGAGCGAAAACACTTGAAAACCACATAGAAGCAGCTTTTCTTGCCACTAGACCTTTCTCCATCAATTAGGAATCTGATGCCATCACTAAACACATTCCTTAAATTGTATCCATTTGTTGAGTGTTTTTTTTGGTGTCTAATCCGCATATATATCACCATTTCCCTTGATTTTCTTGACTGTATATCTCATAAATGTCAACATATACACGTGTGATTTAGTTTAAGATGATTTTTCGATGCCGAGAACCTCGATCAGAGAGTAAAAAAGGCGTAACGTTCACAATGGTGTAAAATTAAAATGGGATATATCGGCTAGGATTCGGGTTACAGGAACAAGTGCAAAACCAACCACCCAAGAATGGAATCGTCGAGCGAAAACACTTAACAACCTCCTAGAAGCAGCTTTTCTTGCCACCAGACCTTTCTCCATCAATTAGGAATCTGATGCCGTCACTAAACACATTCCTTAAATTGTAGCCATTTGTTGAGTGTTTTTTTTTGTGTCTAATCCGCATATATATCACCATTGCCCTTGATTTTCTTGACTGTATATCTTTTAAATGTCAACATATACGTGTGTGATTTAGTTTATGAAGATTTTTCAATGCCGAGAACCTCGATCAGAGGGTAAAAAAGGCATAAGGATCACAATGGTGTAAAATTAAAATGGGATATACCGGGCTAGGATTCGAGTTACAGGAACTAGGGCCAAACCAACCACCCAAGAATGGAATCGTCAAGCGAAAACACTTGAGAACCTCCTAGAAGCAGCTTTTCTTGCCACCGGACCTTTCTCCATCAATTAGGAATCTGATGCCGTCACTAAACACATTCCTTAAATTGTATCCATTTGTTGAGTATTTTTTTTGTGTCTAATCCGCATATATATTACCATTGCCCTTGATTTTCTTGACTGTATATCTCTTAAATGTCAACATATACGTGTGTGATTTAGTTTATGAAGATTTTTCAATGCCGAGAACCTCGATCAGAGAGTAAAAAAGGCGTAAGGTTCACAATGGTGTCAAATTCAAATGGATATACCGGGCAAGGATTCGAGTTACATGAACAAGGGCCAAACCAACCACCCAAGAATGGAATCGTCGAGCGAAAACACTTGACAACCACCTAGAAGCAGCTTTTCTTGCCACTAGACCTTTCTCCATCAATTAGGAATCTGATGCCATCACTAAACACATTCCTTAAATTATAGCCATTTGTTGAGTGTTTTTTTTTTGTGTCTAATCCGCATATATATCACCATTGCCCTTGATTTTCTTGACTGTATATCTCTTAAATATCAACATATACACGTGTGATTTAGTTTACGAAGATTTTTCAATGCCGAGAACCTCGATCAGAGGGTAAAAAAGGCGTAAGGTTCACAATGGTGTAAAATTAAAATGGGATATACCGGGCTAGGATTCGAGTTATAGGAACAAGGGCCAAACCAACCACCCAAGAATGGAATCGTCGAGCGAAAACACTTGACAACCTCCTAGAAGCAGCTTTTCTTGCCACCAGACCTTTCTCCATCAATTAGGAATCTGATGCAGTCACTAAACACATTCCTTAAATTGTAGCCATTTGTTGAGTGTTTTTTTTTGTCTAATCCGCATATATATCACCATTGCCCTTGATTTTCTTGACTGTATATCTCTTAAATATCAACATATACACGTGTGATTTAGTTTACGAAGATTTTTCAATGCCGAGAACCTCGATCAGAGGGTAAAAAAGGCGTAAGGTTCACAATGGTGTAAAATTAAAATGAGATATACCGGGCTAGGATTCGAGTTACAGGAACAAGGGCCAAACCAACCACCCAAGAATGGAATCGTCGAGCGAAAACACTTGACAACCACCTAGAAGCAGCTTTTCTTGCCACCAGACCTTTCTCCATCAATTAGGAATCTGATGCCGTCACTAAACACATTCCTTAAATTATAGCCATTTGTTGAGTGTTTTTTTGTGTCTAATCCGCATATATATCACCATTGCCCTTGATTTTCTTGACTGTATATCTCTTAAATATCAACATATACACGTGTGATTTAGTTTACGAAGATTTTTCAATGCCGAGAACCTCGATCAGAGGGTAAAAATGGCATAAGGTTCACATTGGTGTAAAATTCAAATGGGATATATCGGGCTAGGATTCGAGTTACAGGAACTAGGGCCAAACCAACCACCCAAGAATGGAATCGTCGAGCGAAAACACTTGACAACCTCCTAGAAGCAGCTTTTCTTGCCACCAGACCTTTCTCCATCAATTAGGAATCTGATGCCGTCACTAAACACATTCCTTAAATTGTATCCATTTGTTGAGTGTTTTTTTTGGTGTCTAATCCGCATATATATCACAATTGCCCTTGATTTTCTTGACTGTATATCTCTTAAATGTCAACATATACGTGTGTGATTTAGTTTATGAAGATTTTTCAATGCCGAGAACCTCGATCATAGAGTAAAAAAGGCGTAAGGTTCACAATGGTGTCAAATTCAAATGGGATATACCGGGCTAGGATTCGAGGTACATGAACAAGGGCCAAACCAACCACCCAAGAATGGAATCGTCGAGCGAAAACACTTGACAACCACCTAGAAGCAGCTTTTCTTGCCACTAGACCTTTCTCCATCAATTAGGAATCTGATGCCGTCACTAAACACATTCCTTAAATTATAGCCATTTGTTGAGTGTTTTTTTTTTGTGTCTAATCCGCATATATATCACCATTGCCCTTGATTTTCTTGACTATATATCTCTTAAATATCAACATATACACGTGTGATTTAGTTTACGAAGATTTTTCAATGCCGAGAACCTCGATCAGAGGGTAAAAAAGGCGTAAGGTTCACAATGGTGTAAATTTAAAGTGGGATATACCGGGCTAGGATTCGAGTTACAGGAACAAGGGCCAAACCAACCACCCAAGAATGAAATCGTCGAGCGAAAACACTTGACAACCTCCTAGAAGCAGCTTTTCTTGCCACCTGACCTTTCTCCATCAATTAGGAATCTGATGCCGTCACTAAACACATTCCTTAAATTGTAGCCATTTGTTGAGTGTTTTTTTTTGTGTCTAATCCGCATATATATCACCATTGCCCTTGATTTTCTTGACTGTATATCTCTTAAATATCAACATATACACGTGTGATTTAGTTTACGAAGATTTTTCAATGCCGGGAACCTCGATCAGAGGGTAAAAAAGGCGTAAGGTTCACAATGGTGTAAAATTAAAATGGGATATACCGGGCTAGGATTCGAGTTACAGGAACAAGGGCCAAACCAACCACCCAAGAATGGAATCGTCGAGCGAAAACACTTGACAACCACCTAGAAGCAGCTTTTCTTGCCACCAGACCTTTCTCCATCAATTAGGAATCTGATGCCGTCACTAAACACATTCCTTAAATTATAGCCATTTGTTGAGTGTTTTTTTGTGTCTAATCCGCATATATATCACCATTGCCCTTGATTTTCTTGACTGTATATCTCTTAAATATCAACATATACACGTGTGGTTTAGTTTACGAAGATTTTTCAATGCCGAGAACCTCGATCAGAGGGTAAAAAAGGCGTAAGGTTCACAATGGTGTAAATTTAAAGTGGGATATACCGGGCTAGTATTCGAGTTACAGGAACAAGGGCCAAACCAACCACCCAAGAATGGAATCGTCGAGCGAAAACACTTAACAACCTCCTAGAAGCAGCTTTTCTTGCCACCAGACCTTTCTCCATCAATTAGGAATCTGATGCCGTCACTAAACACATTCCTTAAATTGTAGCCATTTGTTGAGTTTTTTTTTTGTGTCTAATCCGCATATATATCACCATTGCCCTTGATTTTCTTGACTGTATATCTCTTAAATATCAACATATACACGTGTGATTTAGTTTACGAAGATTTTTCAATGCCGGGAACCTCGATCAGAGGGTAAAAAAGGCGTACGGTTCACAATGGTGTAAAATTAAAATGGGATATACCGGGCTAGGATTTGAGTTACAGGAACAAGGGCTAAACCAACCACCCAAGAATGAAATCGTCGAGCGAAAACACTTGACAACCACCTAGAAGCAGATTTTCTTGCCACCAGACCTTTCTCCATCAATTAGGAATCTGATGCCGTCACTAAACACATTCCTTAAAATATAGCCATTTGTTGAGTGTTTTTTTTGTGTCTCTCCGCATATATATCACCATTGCCCTTGATTTTCTTGACTGCATATCTCTTAAATATCAACATATACACGTGTGATTTAGTTTGTGTTAGTGCACTATGTCTATTGACTTCGTCTTGTATCATGAGATAGGATAGGTTTTCTAGTGCACGAGGTTCAAGAAACTGAGATATGAGGTGTAAGTGATGATTTCGCTTCAGGAGAACTGGGGACTAGTTCAAGCGAAATCATACATAACAGATTTCGCTTCAACCAGTCTTTGTTCCCTTCAAGCGAAATCTACACTCCTATAAATAGGTGCACTTGTTATTCATTTGGTATGCAACTTCCGAAAGTGTAACGAAGTGCTGCTGAATTTCTGTCAAGGTTGTAATCATTGTAAAAGTAATATAATAGACAGATTAAAGATTAACAAGCTGTGTTAGTGTCTAGTTCTCTGATTCCGCCTTTGAACTGGACTTAAACTCTTCTGATCGACTCAATAGGGTCATACAACGATCCAACAAGTGGTATCAGAGCTCAGGAAGAAGAGTTTAGCTTGATATCATCTATTTTCTGACTTCTACACCTTCTTTTTCAATCTAGACGAGATTTAACGGTCAAAATGGTCTGAGTTTTTCACCGATTGTATAAAACTACAGTTTTACAAAGCCTTGAAAGTTTGAGACCAAAATTCGCATTAAAAGTGACTGAATTGGACTGAAAACTTAATTTCGCTTGAGAGAGTTTGTGGATTTTAGGTTGATTTCGCTTCAAAGCAGGCTTATTGGACTATTTCGCTTGAATCTTTCTGAAGCGAAATAGACTTACTTGGATTTCGCTTGAAGACTTACTGAAGCGAAATAGTTGTTGTCGCTTGAACTGGTTCGCTTCAAGACATATTGTTTGATTTCGCTTCAGGTCAAAATAGTTGATTTCGCTTCAGGACTTCAGTCATAGTTTTCGCTTCAAGACAGAACAGTTGGTTTCGCTTCAACTATTCAACAAAGTGGAATTTTGTGTTGGAACATTTCACGACAACCAAGTGTCAGTCTATTTCAAGTTGTTTAATATTGTTTGAACTAATTGTGTTTGTTTGTTTGTTTGCAGGTGATTCGAGGTGATTTACACGGCACAAATACCAAAAATTCAAAATGTTTGATGAACTGGAAAACACTAAATTTGAAAGAATGAACAATTGGACTTGTTGTTCTTCTTCTGAGAAAAAGGAGGTTTTGGTTGAAAGATTTGAATATTTCATGTGTCGAAAGGATGAAACATTGGATGAGTTGGAAATACGGTTTAAAAATTTAATGAACAGTTTGAGAAACAAAGATATTAGAATATCAAATGATGAACAGATATCGAAATTGGCAAATGCATTACCTGCTAAATGGGATAAATTTTTGGATGAGTTAAAAAGGGAAGATTTTTTTCATGAACTTTATCCAACACAGTTCTTTAATGAGGTTAATGGAGAGTTTCGTAATGAAAATATGAAAAAGAAGGAAATATTGACCAAAATGGAAAAGAATTTTCAAAAATTGGATTTGGATGTTATTACTGAAATTGATAATAGAATTCGTGTGTGTCTTGAAACAAAGAGTATTCTGAAATATGATATTAAAAGGAAATGTTATATTGATGAAAGTATGAATCCTTTTGATTTCGTTAAACTCTTTTGTGCAGGAACATATAAGATGGAAACAAAGGATATTCCAAAGAACGAAGAATCTTTGAAGCTTGGATCTTCAAGTTCAGAATCAGTGTGCTCAAAATGTGACAACTTTAAGGCTGAAAATGACAAACTTTTGAAGGATGCAGAAAGTTTGACATCAGAAGTCGAGAAGTTGAGAGATGAAAAGCAAACTGATGATAACCAGATTCTTATGTTGCAGGGAATTTGTGAAAATTTGAAGTCTGAAAATGTCAAACTGCTTAGTGATTTGAACAGTTTGACATCAGAAAACAAGTTTTTGAAAGAAAAAGAAAAAGAATTTGAAAATGAAAAATTAAAATTTGAAAATGATTTCAAAAGTCAGTTAAAGATTTTAGAAGATGAGAGAGATGTTTTTGGAAAAGATAATCTTGAAAAACAAATTGATATCAATTCTCATCTTGCTAAAATCATTCAGCTTGAAAAAGAAGCTGAAAAAGCTCGGACTAAAATCAAAGAGCTTGAGGTGAAATTGACAGGTTTTGTGACTTCTACATCACATGTTTGTTCAAAACCAATCAATTTCAACATTGAAAATGTCAAAATTGAAGATTGTGATGAGATATCTGATGATGAAAAAGAGAAGAAAAGATTTTTAGATTTACAAGAAAAATTTCAACATACTGTTCTGCGATCTACTGAAACAGGTGAATGTTCTAAACAAAAACCTGTTAAGAAGAATGCAGAACAGAAACAAAAAGATAGAAATTTGAAAAATTCCAAAATTGAAATTAAAAGCTCATCAGATAAATCATCCAATCATTATCAAAAATCACAAAAATTTAAAAATGAAAACTTACAAAATGTTGGTAATAAGTGGTGCAGGTTTGACCACAGTGCTCAAAAGACAAATCCAGCATTGAAGAGGAGAAATGATTATAACCAAGCCAAACAATGTTATTATCTGAAGGTTTGGACTGATCAAAGTGGATGGTATGATAACAGAGTGTGCTACACCTGTGGTGTTAGAGGACACATTGCTGTTAACTGTCAGAATTGGTATTATGAAACAAGAAGATGCTATAACTGCCAGATCAAAGGTCATATTGCCAGAGATTGCCCAAGGAGATCGATGGGTAGATCGAGGGTTGAATCTCAAAGAACGGTTAAGAAGTCAGTCAAAGTCAAGCCCCATGAACAGAAGGTTCTAAAACCTAAAGTTCAGGATCAGACAATTCAACAAAAGAAAGTAAAGCTTTCACAAGGGCAGAGAGACAGACTGAGAAAAAAGAGGAAGAAGGCGAGAGAATATTTTGAGAAAATTTTGTTTTCAGGTTCACCTGTTGGTTCAAATAAGAGTTCTGAAGAATCGATTCACTCGACTGCAAAGCCAAGCAAATCGAATTCTTCAGATACAAATCTGAGGACAAAAGAGAAAAAGGAAAAGAAGAAAATGGTCGGCGATGAATCTGATGTTTCAAAGTCAGACAAGCCACCATCAGGCGATGAATCTGACTTATCTAAGTCAGATAAGCCAAGATCGGGCAATGAATCTGATTCCACAAAATCAGAGGAGCCACAAGTTGAGGTAAAGAAGGAAGAAATTGTTCCTTTGATGAATGATGAAAAATTTCCTCCATTACAAGCCACAAACACAAAATCAAAAGGTGTTGATGCTGGAAAAATGTTTAATAGCAATGTTAAACATATTTTTAGTAAGATGGTTGATGGTAAGGAAAAAGGAGTGAAAGAGTTTTATGAAGATAAGAGAAAAGCTCAAAATACACCCAAGGAAAGTCAGACTTGGGTGAAACTTTTCAAATAGAAAAATCTGACTTGCCGGAGCTTCCAGGTTGGTAAGTGTGAAGCAGGTATCGGCATCATTCTTGAGAAATTCACAGGATGGTAACTGTGATATTTCGTTTTACAAGTGGTCAATCAAGGACATTAAGTTGTACTTGATTTTCTACAAGTGATTGTGGCGTTTGATCTTATATTGTTAAAATATGTACAAAAAGGTTTTAAAGAGAACAAGGTGATGAGATGACCCCGAACTCATAAGTGATGGGTAAACAAACTAATTTTTCCAGAAAAACCATTCTGATTAAAACAAACTTAAGTGTTTTGAAATCATTATGGGAAAATAGTTTGTTGTAAGGGGGAGTTGTGACTGAATATGCCGAAACCCTCACGGCTGAACAAACATGATTACTTTCATCAGATTGAAATACGGTTTTCAAACTATTACGATCAATGGGTTGTATATCATGGGGGTACTTTATGTTATATTTTCTGCAAAACAGAGCACGATAAGCAGAAAATGGATGGCGAGACAAAGCTATCAGTGTTGGTTGTCAAATTTTCTTTATATGATTTTGCATTTTAGGGGGAGTAATATTGTTAGAAAATACAAAAACATTTGAAAATTTGAAAAAGTCAAAAACATGATAAAATTTAAAAAATAGAGTTTTTGCGTAAAAAGTGGAAATGATAGTACATCAGTAGACAGTTACAGTATGCTAAAGAAATGGAAAGTTTAAATGTGTTAAATGATCTCACCATGGATGTGTCGGTAGATTTTTATACATTTAGTAAACTTTTTCGGGATATAAACCTAAATTCAAACTTGCTTATTTTGTGGGGAACACTACTTGGATATATAGGTAACCCCTGAAATCTTGTTTGAAAGGTCTCTTAATCTGATATACTAGGTCTTTATACTCTATGATGTCTGGGGTATTATTCCGGGACTTCTGCTGAACGGTAGTTCTGACCTAGTCCCTGGCTAATACTTGCTTAAATGCTTGAAACACAGCATTACACCCTCAGCATGCTGAAACAATAAAATTGATATATGCTGCTGTTGTAAGCAAAAAGATCCTCTAAAGGGGACATACCTTTAAGTCGAAGCTGATATCTCTCTGCGTATACGGAAGTATCGATCTGAGATCCCTTGGCTCTCGCATACCTAATTTATATACATATATCATTGTAGTATTCTCACCTGTAAGACTGATTATTGGGATTCTGGATACGGGAGTATATTCAAGAGGTGGGACACATGAATAGGTTTAAGTTCTTAATACACCTAATTCGTATCCTGAATTAGTTGAAGTTTGTATGAAAATTTAAGTGGACAAATATATCGACAATCTAAGTGAATTGTTTAATGCATAATGTGATTTTAAGCTCAACGGTACTTGTGACTTGTCAAAAACTGATATGATCCTCTGACGCATACTTAAACAAAAATATTGTCTGTAAATATGTTTGTACATATTTCGTTATTGCTTTATATTTTTAGAAAATACAAAAAGATTTTGATTTCTGCTTTATTTTCGACAACTGATATCTGAGTGCTGAGTTTCAAAATCTAAGTAAGCTGATTGTGTTTCTGAAAATAAAACAAGTTCATTAATTTGAAACTTGAATTAAAATCAAAAATTTCAAAAACAGTTTGTGATATCTCCAAGGTCATTAATTTGGACTTGGATGATTAACTGTGAGGGAGTTGGATTCTTTAATACTGCTAAATCTATACAGTTTGTTGATAGGGGGAGTGGATTAGAGAATTTGATTGGAATTGTCAGATTACAATTCCTGGATAGCTGAAATTTGAAATGCTATTACTTATAAATGTTTGAGTGATTGCAGATGAGATTCCAGACTACGATCCCGAGAGCTGAGTCTAAGGGGGAGTCTGAAGACAAGCTAAAAGCAAGTGGGAGCTTGTATACGAAAAGCTAGGTGTCGATCCCAAAGCACGGAAGCTTGATGAAAGGGGGAGCCTGAAGCTGTTAGAAGAAGAGAATGATGGATGCGTACAATGTTACAATCTGAACGAAAGAAAAGGCAGAATGATCAAGACTGAAGAAGGTGTTATATTGCAAGAATAGTCACTGAAGACTGCGTCAATATCCAAGGGGGAGTCTGTTAGTGCACTATGTCTATTGACTTCGTCTTGTATCATGAGATAGGATAGGTTTTCTAGTGCACGAGGTTCAAGAAACTGAGATATGAGGTGTAAGTGATGATTTCGCTTCAGGAGAACTGGGGACTAGTTCAAGCGAAATCATACATAACAGATTTCGCTTCAACCAGTCTTGGTTCCCTTCAAGCGAAATCTACACTCCTATAAATAGGTGCACTTGTTATTCATTTGGTATGCAACTTCCGAAAGTGTAACGAAGTGCTGCTGAATTTCTGTCAAGGTTGTAATCATTGTAAAAGTAATATAATAGACAGATTAAAGATTAACAAGCTGTGTTAGTGTCTAGTTCTCTGATTCCGCCTTTGAACTGGACTTAAACTCTTCTGATCGACTCAATAGGGTCATACAACGATCCAACAGTTTGCGAAGATTTTTCAATACCGAGAACCTCGATCAGAGGGTAAAAAAGGCATAAGGTTCACAATGGTGTAAAATTAAAATGGGATATACCGGGCTAGGATTCGTGTTACAGGAACTAGGGCCAAACCAACCACCCAAGAATGGAATCGTCGAGCGAAAACACTTGACAACCTCCTAGAAGCAGCTTTTCTTGCCACCAGACCTTTCTCCATCAATTAGGAATCTGATGCCGTCACTAAACACATTCCTTAAATTGTATCCATTTGTTGAGTGTTTTTTTTGGTGTCTAATCCGCATATATATCACCATTGCCCTTGATTTTCTTGACTGTATATCTCATAAATGTCAACATATACACGTGTGATTTAGTTTACGAAGATTTTTCAATGCCAAGAACCTCGATCAGTGAGTAAAAAAGGCGTAAGGTTCACAATGGTGTAAAATTAAAATGGAATATAACAGGCTAGGATTCGAGTTACAGGAACAAGGGCCAAACCAACCACCCAAGAATGGAATCGTCGAGCGAAAACACTTGACAACCTCCTAGAAGCAGCTTTTCTTGCCACCAGACCTTTCTCCATCAATTAGGAATCTGATGCAGTCACTAAACACATTCCTTAAATTGTAGCCATTTGTTGAGTGTTTTTTTTTTGTCTAATCCGCATATATATCACCATTGCCCTTGATTTTCTTGACTGTATATCTCTTAAATATCAACATATACACGTGTGATTTAGTTTACGAAGATTTTTCAATGCCGAGAACCTCGATCAGAGGGTAAAAAAGGCGTAAGGTTCACAATGGTGTAAAATTAGAATGGGATATACCGGGCTAGGATTCGAGTTACAGGAACAAGGGCCAAACCAACCACCCAAGAATGGAATCGTCGAGCGAAAACACTTGACAACCTCCTAGAAGCAGCTTTTCTTGCCACCAGACCTTTCTCCATCAATTAGGAATCTGATGCAGTCACTAAACACATTCCTTAAATTGTAGCCATTTGTTGAGTGTTTTTTTTTTGTCTAATCCGCATATATA
Source organism: Helianthus tuberosus (assembly GCA_030545235.1). Lineage (NCBI taxonomy): Eukaryota > Viridiplantae > Streptophyta > Magnoliopsida > Asterales > Asteraceae > Helianthus > Helianthus tuberosus. The sequence continues at coordinate 135,177,645 of CM060427.1, read as the reverse complement.
TCACCATTGCCCTTGATTTTCTTGACTGTATATCTCTTAAATATCAACATATACACGTGTGATTTAGTTTACGAAGATTTTTCAATGCCGAGAACCTCGATCAGAGGGTAAAAAAGGCGTAAGGTTCACAATGGTGTAAAATTAAAATGGGATATACCGGGCTAGGATTCGAGTTACAGGAACTAGGGCCAAACCAACCACCCAAGAATGGAATCGTCGAGCGAAAACACTTGACAACCACCTAGAAGCAGCTTTTCTTGCCACCAGACCTTTCTCCATCAATTAGGAATCTGATGCCGTCACTAAACACATTCCTTAAATTATAGCCATTTGTTGAGTGTTTTTTTGTGTCTAATCCGCATATATATCACCATTGCCCTTGATTTTCTTGACTGTATATCTCTTAAATATCAACATATACACGTGTGATTTAGTTTACGAAGATTTTTCAATGCCGAGAACCTCGATCAGAGGGTAAAAATGGCATAAGGTTCACATTGGTGTAAAATTTAAATGGGATATATCGGGCTAGGATTCGAGTTACAGGAACTAGGGCCAAACCAACCACCCAAGAATGGAATCGTCGAGCGAAAACACTTGACAACCTCCTAGAAGCAGCTTTTCTTGCCAGCAGACCTTTCTCCATCAATTAGGAATCTGATGCCGTCACTAAACACATTCCTTAATTTGTATCCATTTGTTGAGTGTTTTTTTTGGTGTCTAATCCGCATATATATCACAATTGCCCTTGATTTTCTTTACTTTATATCTCTTAAATGTCAACATATACGTGTGTGATTTAGTTTATGAAGATTTTTCAATGCCGAGAACCTCGATCAGAGAGTAAAAAAGGCGTAAGGTTCACAATGGTGTCAAATTCAAATGGGATATACCGGGCTAGGATTCGAGGTACATGAACAAGGGCCAAACCAACCACCCAAGAATGGAATCGTCGAGCGAAAACACTTGACAACCACCTAGAAGCAGCTTTTCTTGCCACTAGACCTTTCTCCATCAATTAGGAATCTGATGCCGTCACTAAACACATTCCTTAAATTATAGCCATTTGTTGAGTGTTTTTTTTTTTGTGTCTTATCCGCATATATATCACCATTGCCCTTGATTTTCTTGACTATATATCTCTTAACTATCAACATATACACGTGTGATTTAGTTTACGAAGATTTTTCAATGTCGAGAACCTCGATCAGAGGGTAAAAAAGGCGTAAGGTTCACAATGGTGTAAATTTAAAGTGGGATATACCGGGCTAGGATTCGAGTTACAGGAACAAGGGCCAAACCAACCACCCAAGAATGGAATCGTCGAGCGAAAACACTTGACAACCTCCTAGAAGCAGCTTTTCTTGCCACCAGACCTTTCTCCATCAATTAGGAATCTGATGCCGTCACTAAACACATTCCTTAAATTGTAGCCATTTGTTGAGTGTTTTTTTTTTGTGTCTAATCCGCATATATATCACCATTGCCCTTGATTTTCTTGACTGTATATCTCTTAAATATCAACATATACACGTGTGATTTAGTTTACGAAGATTTTTCAATGCCGGGAACCTCGATCAGAGGGTAAAAAAGGCGTAAGGTTCACAATGGTGTAAAATTAAAATGGGATATGCCGGGCTAGGATTCGAGTTACAGGAACAAGGGCCAAACCAACCACCCAAGATTGGAATCGTCGAGCGAAAACACTTGACAACCACCTAGAAGCAGCTTTTCTTGCCACCAGACCTTTCTCCATCAATTAGGAATCTGATGCCGTCACTAAACACATTCCTTAAATTGTAGCCATTTGTTGAGTGTTTTTTTGTGTCTAATCCGCATATATATCACCATTGCCCTTGATTTTCTTGAATGTATATCTCTTAAATATCAACATATACACGTGTGATTTAGTTTACGAAGGTTTTTCAATGCCGAGAACCTCGATCAGAGGGTAAAAATGGCATAAGGTTCACATTGGTGTAAAATTCAAATGGGATATATCGGGCTAGGATTCGAGTTACAGGAAATAGGGCCAAACCAACCACCCAAGAATGGAATCGTCGAGCGAAAACACTTGACAACCTTCTAGAAGCAGCTTTTCTTGCCACCAGACCTTTCTGCATCAATTAGGAATCTGAGGCCGTCACTAAACACATTCCTTAAATTGTATCCATTTGTTGAGTGTTTTTTTTTGGTGTCTAATCCGCACATATATATCACAATTGCCCTTGATTTTCTTGACTGTATATCTCTTAAATGTCAACATACACGTGTGTGATTTAGTTTATGAAGATTTTTCAATGCCGAGAACCTCGATCAGAGAGTAAAAAAGGCGTAAGGTTCACAATGGTGTCAAATTCAAATGGGATATACCGGGCTAGGATTCGAGGTACATGAACAAGGGCCAAACCAACCACCCAAGAATGGAATCGTCGAGCGAAAACACTTGACAACCACCTAGAAGCAGCTTTTCTTGCCACTAGACCTTTCTCCATCAATTAGGAATCTGATGCCGTCAGTAAACACATTCCTTAAATTATAGCCATTTGTTGAGTGTTTTTTTTTTGTGTCTAATCCGCATATATATCACTATTGCCCTTGATTTTCTTGACTATATATCTCTTAAATATCAACATATACATGTGTGATTTAGTTTACGAAGATTTTTTAATGCCGAGAACCTCGATCAGAGGGTAAAAAAGGCGTAAGGTTCACAATGGTGTAAATTTAAAGTGGGATATACCGGGCTAGTATTCGAGTTACAGGAACAAGGGCCAAACCAACCACCCAAGAATGGAATCGTCGAGCGAAAACACTTGACAACCTCCTAGAAGCAGCTTTTCTTGCCACCAGACCTTTCTCCATCAATTAGGAATCTGATGCCGTCACTAAACACATTCCTTAAATTGTAGCCATTTGTTGAGTGTTTTTTTTTTGTGTCTAATCCGCATATATATCACCATTGCCCTTGATTTTCTTGACTGTATATCTCTTAAATATCAACATATACACGTGTGATTTAGTTTACGAATATTTTTCAATGCCGGGAACCTCGATCAGAGGGTAAAAAAGGCGTAAGGTTCACAATGGTGTAAAATTAAAATGGGATATACCGGGCTAGGATTCGAGTTACAGGAACAAGGGCCAAACCATCCACCCAAGAATGGAATCGTCGAGCGAAAACACTTGACAACCACCTAGAAGCAGATTTTCTTGCCACCAGACCTTTCTCCATCAATTAGGAATCTGATGCCGTCACTAAACACATTCCTTAAAATATAGCCATTTGTTGAGTGTTTTTTTGTGTCTAATCCGCATATATATCACCATTGCCCATGATTTTCTTGACTGTATATCTCTTAAATATCAACATATACACGTGTGATTTAGTTTACGAAGATTTTTCAATACCGAGAACCTCGATCAGAGGGTAAAAAAGGCATAGGTTCACAATGGTGTAAAATTAAAATGGGATATACCGGGGTAGGATTCGTGTTACAGGAACTAGGGCCAAACCAACCACCCAAGAATGGAATCGTCGAGCGAAAACACTTGACAACGTCCTAGAAGCAGCTTTTCTTGCCACCAGACCTTTCTCCATCAATTAGGAATCTGATGCCGTCACTAAACACATTCCTTAAATTGTATCCATTTGTTGAGTGTTTTTTTTGGTGTCTAATCCGCATATATATCACCATTGCCCTTGATTTTCTTGACTGTATATATCTTAAATGTCAACATATACACGTGAGATTTAGTTTAAGAAGATTTTTCAATGCCGAGAACCTCGATCAGAGAGTAAAAAAGGCGTAAGGTTCACAATGGTGTCAAATTCAAATGGGATATTCCGGGCTAGGATTCGAGTTACATGAACAAGGGCCAAACCAACCACCCAAGAATGGAATCGTCGAGCGAAAACACTTGACAACCACCTAGAAGCAGCTTTTCTTGCCACCATACCTTTCTCCATCAATTAGGAATCTGATGCCGTCACTAAACACGTTCCTTAAATTATAGCCATTTGTTGAGTGTTTTTTTTTTGTGTCTAATCCGCATATATATCACCATTGCCCTTGATTTTCTTGACTGTATATCTCTTAAATATCAACATATACACGTGTGATTTAGTTTACGAAGATTTTTCAATGCCGAGAACCTCGATCAGAGGGTAAAAAAGGCGTAAGGTTCACAATGATGTAAAATTAAAATGGGATATACCGGGCTAGGATTCGAGTTACAGGAACAAGGGCCAAACCAACCACCCAAGAATGGAATCGTCGAGCGAAAACACTTGACAACCTCCTAGAAGCAGCTTTTCTTGCCACCAGACCTTTCTCCATCAATTAGGAATCTGATGCCGTCACTAAACACATTCCTTAAATTGTAGCCATTTGTTGAGTGTTTTTTTTTTTTGTGTCTAATCCGCATATATATCACCATTGCCCTTGATTTTCTTGACTGTATATCTCTTAAATGTCAACATATACGTGTGTGATTTAGTTTAGGAAGATTTTTCAATGCCGAGAACCTCGATCAGAGAGTAAAAAAGGCGTAAGGTTCACAATGGTGTCAGATTCAAATGGTATATACCGGGCTAGAATTCGAGTTACATGAACAAGGGCCAAACCAACCACCCAAGAATGGAATCGTCGAGCGAAAACACTTGATAACCACCTAGAAGCAGCCTTTCTTACCACCAGACCTTTCTCCATCAATTAGGAATATAATGCCGTCACTAAACACATTCCTTATATTATAGCCATTTGTTGAGTGTTTTTTTTTTGGTGTCTAATCCGCATATATATCACCATTGCCCTTGATTTTCTTGACTGTATATCTCTTAAATATCAACATATACACGTGTGATTTAGTTTACGAAGATTTTTCAATGCCGAGAACCTCGATCAGAGGGTAAAAAAGACATAAGGTTCACAATGGTGTAAAATTAAAATGGGATATACCGGGCTAGGATTCGAGTTACAGGAACTAGGGCCAAACCAACCACCCAAGAATGGAATCGTCGAGCGAAAACACTTGACAACCTCCTAGAAGCAGCTTTTCTTGCCACCAGACCTTTCTCCATCAATTAGGAATCTGATGCCGTCACTAAACACATTCCTTAAATTGTATCCATTTGTTGAGTGTTTTTTTTGGTGTCTAATCCGCATAAATATCACCATTGCCCTTGATTTTCCTGACTGTATATCTCATAAATGTCAACATATACACGTGTGATTTAGTTTACGAAGATTTTTCAATGCCGAGAACCTCGATCAGAGAGTAAAAAAGGCGTAAGGTTCACAATGGTGTAAAATTAAAATGGAATATAACGGGCGAGGATTCGAGTTACAGGAACAAGGGCCAAACCAACCACCCAAGAATGGAATCGTCGAGCGAAAACACTTGACAACCTCCTAGAAGCAGCTTTTCTTGCCACCAGACCTTTCTCCATCAATTAGGAATCTGATGCCGTCACTAAACACATTCCTTAAATTGTAGCCATTTGTTAAGTGATTTTTTTTGGTGTCTAATCCGCATATATATCACCATTGCCCTTGATTTTCTTGACTGTATATATCTTAAATGTCAACATATACACGTGTGATTTAGTTTAAGAAGATTTTTCAATGCCGAGAACCTCGATCAGAGAGTAAAAAAGGCGTAAGGTTCACAACGGTGTAAAATTAAAATGGGATATATCGGCTAGGATTCGGGTTACAGGAACAAGGGCAAAACCAACCACCCAAGAATGGAATCGTCGAGCGAAAACACTTGACAACCTCCTAGAAGCAGCTTTTCTTCCCACCAGACCTTTCTCCATCAATTAGGAATCTGATGCCGTCACTAAACACATTTCTTAAATTGTAGCCATTTGTTGAGTGTTTTTTTTATGTCTAATCCGCATATATATCACCATTGCCCTTGATTTTCTTGACTGTATATATCTTAAATGTCAACATATACGTGTGTGATTTAGTTTATGAAGATTTTTCAATGCCGAGAACCTCGATCAGAGAGTAAAAAAGGCGCAAGGTTCACAATGATGTAAAATTAAAATGGGATATACCGGGCTAGGATTCGAGTTAGAGGAACAAGGGCCAAACCACCAACCCAAGAAGGGAATCGTCGAGCAAAAACATTTGACAACCTCCTAGAAGCAGCTTTTCTTGCCACCAGACCTTTCTCCATCAATTAGGAATCTGATGCCGTCACTAAACACATTCCTTAAATTGTAGCCATTTGTTGAGTGTTTTTTTTTTGGTGTCTAATCCGCATATATATCACCATTGCCCTTGATTTTCTTGACTGTATATCTCTTAAATGTCAACATATACGTGTGTGATTTAGTTTATGAAGATTTTTCAATGCCGAGAACCTCGATCAGAGAGTAAAAAAGGCGTAAGGTTCACAATGGTGTCAAATTCAAATGGGATATACCGGGCTAGGATTCGAGTTACATGAACAAGGGCCAAACCAATCACCCAAGAATGGAATCGTCGAGCGAAAACACTTGACAACCACCTAGAAGCAGCTTTTCTTGCCACCAGACCTTTCTCCATCAATTAGGAATCTGATGCCGTCACTAAACATATTCCTTAAATTATAGCCATTTGTTGAGTGTTTTTTTTGTGTCTAATCCGCATATATATCACCATTGCCCTTGATTTTCTTGATTGTATATCTCTTAAATATCAACAAATACACGTGTGATTTAGCTTACGAAGATTTTTCAATGCCGAGAACCTCGATCAGAGGGTAAAAAAGGCGTAAGGTTCACAATGATGTAAAATTAAAATGGGATATATCGGGCTAGGATTCGAGTTACAGGAACAAGGGCCAAACCAACCACCCAAGAAGGGAATCGTCGAGCGAAAACAATTGACAACCTCCTAGAAGCAGCTTTTCTTGCCACCAGACCTTTCTCCATTAATTAGGAATCTGATGCCGTCACTAAACACATTCCTTAAATTGTAGCCATTTGTTGAGTGTTTTTTTTTTGGTGTCTAATCCGCATATATATCACCATTGCCCGTGATTTTCTTGACTGTATATCTCTTAAATGTCAACATATACGTGTGTGATTTAGTTTATGAAGATTTTTCAATTCCGAGAACCTCGATCAGAGAGTAAAAAAGGCGTAAGGTTCACAATGGTGTCAAATTCAAATGGGATATACCGGGATAGGATTCGAGTTACAAGAACAAGGGCCAAACCAACCACCCAAGAATGGAATCGTCGAGCGAAAACACTTGACAACCACCTAGAAGCAGCTTTTCTTGCCACCAGACATTTCTCCATCAATTAGGAATCTGATGGCGTCACTAAACACATTCCTTAAATTATAGCCATTTGTTGAGTGTTTTCTTTGTGTCTAATCCGCATACATATCACCATTGCCCTTGATTTTCTTGACTGTATAACTCTTAAATATCAACATATACACGTGTGATTTAGTTTACGAAGATTTTTCAATGCCGAGAAGCTCGATCAGAGGGTAAAAAAGGCGTAAGGTTCGCAATGGTGTAAAATTAAAATGGGATATACCGGGCTAGGATTCGAGTTACAGGAACAAGGGCCAAACCAACCACCCAAGAATGGAATCGTCGAGCGAAAACAATTGACAACCTCCTAGAAGCAGCTTTTCTTGCCACCAGACCTTTCTCCATCAATTAGGAATCTGATGCCGTCACTAAACACATTACTTAAATTGTAGCCATTTGTTAAGTGATTTTTTTTTGGTGTCTAATCCGCATATATATCACCGTTGCCCTTGATTTTCTTGATTGTATATCTCTTAAATGTCATCATATACAAGTGTGATTTAGTTTAAGAAGATTTTTCAATGCCGAGAACCTCGATCAGAGAGTAAAAAAGGCGTAAGGTTCACAATGGTGTAAAATTAAAATGGTATATATCGGTTAGGATTCGGGTTACAGGAACAAGGGCAAAACCAACCACCCAAGAATGGAATCGTCGAGCGAACACACTTGACAACCTCCTAGAAGCAGCTTTTCTTGCCACGAGACCTTTCTCCATCAATTAGGAATCTGATGCCGTCACTAAACACATTCCTTAAATTGTAGCCATTTGTTGAGTGTTTTTTTTGTGTCTAATCCGCATATATATCACCATTGCCCTTGATTTTCTTGACTGTATATCTCTTAAATGTCAACATATACGTGTGTGATTTAGTTTAGGAAGATTTTTCAATGCCAAGAACCTCGATCAGAGAGTAAAAAAGGCGTAAGGTTCACTATGGTGTCAAATTAAAATGGGATATACCGGGCTAGGATTCGAGTTACATGAACAAGGGCCAAACCAACCACCCAAGAATGGAATCGTCGAGCGAAAACACCTGACAACCACTTAGAAGCAGCTTTTCTTGCCACCAGACCTTTCTCCATCAATTAGGAATCTGATGCCGTCACTAAACACATTCCTTAAATTATAGCCATTTGTTGAGTGTTTTTTTTTGTGTCTAATGCGCATATATATCACAATTGCCCTTGATTTTCTTGACTGTATATCTCTAAAATATCAACATATACACGTGTGATTTAGTTTACGAATATTTTTCAATGCCGAGAACCTCGATCAGAGGGTAAAAAAGGGGTAAGGTTCACAATGGTGTAAAATTAAAATGGGATATACCGGGCTAGGATTCGAGTTACAGGAACAAGGGCCAAACCAACCACCCGAGAATGGAATCGTCGAGCGAAAACACTTGACAACCTCCTAGAAGCAGCTTTTCTTGCCACCAGACCTTTCTCCATCAATTAGGAATCTGTTGCCGTCACTAAACACATTCCTTAAATTGTATCCATTTGTTGAGTGTTTTTTTTGTTGTCTAATCCGCATATATATCACCATTGCCCTTGATTTTCTTGACTGTATATCTCTTAAATGTCAACATATACACGTGTGATTTAGTTTAAGAAGATTTTTCAATGACGAGAACCTCGATCAGAGAGTGAAAAAGGATTAAGGTTCACAATGGTGTAAAATTAAAATGGGATATATCGGCTAGGATTCGGGTTACAGGAACAAGGGCAAAACCAACCACCCAAGAATGGAATCGTCGAGCGAAAACACTTGACAACCTCCTAGAAGCGGCTTTTCTTGCCACCAGACCTTTGTCCATCAATTAGGAATCTGATGCCGTCACTAAACACATTCCTTGAATTGTAGCCATTTGTTGACAGTTTTTTTTTGTGTCTAATCCGCATATATATCACCATTGCCCTTGATTTTCTTGACTGTATATCTCTTAAATGTCAACATATACGTGTGTGACTTAGTTTAAGAAGATTTTTCAATGCCGAGAACCTCGATCAGAGAGTAAAAAAGGCGTAAGGTTCACAATGGTGTCAAATTCAAATGGGATATATCGGGCTAGGATTCGAGTTACATGAACAAGGGCCAAACCAACCACCCAAGAATGGAATCGTCGAGCGAAAACACCTGACAACCACCTAGAAGCAGCTTTTCTTGCCACCAGACCTTTCTCCATCAATTAGGAATCTGATGCCGTCACTAAACACATTCCTTAAATTATAGCCATTTGTTGAGTGTTTTTTTTTTTTGTCTAATCCGCATATATATCACCATTGCCCTTGATTTTCTTGACTGTATATCTCTTAAATATCAACATATACACGTGTGATTTAGTTTACGAAGATTTTTCAATGCCGAGAACCTCGATCAGAGGGTAAAAAAGGCGTAAGGTTCTCAATGGTGTAAAATTAAAATGGGATATACCGGTATAGGATTTGAGTTACAGGAACAAGGGCCAAACCAACCACCCAAGAATGGAATCGTCGAGCGAAAACACTTGACAACCTCCTAGAAGCAGCTTTTCTTGCCACCAGACCTTTCTCCATCAATTAGGAATCTGATGCCGTCACTAAACACATTCCTTAAATTGTATCCATTTGTTGAGTGTTTTTTTTTTTGGTGTCTAATCCGCATATATATCACCATTGCCTTTGATTTTCTTGACTGTATATCTCATAAATGTCAACATATACACGTGTGATTTAGTTTACGAAGATTTTTCAATGCCGAGAACCTCGATCAGAGAGTAAAAAAGGCGTAAGGTTCACAATGGTGTAAAATTAAAATGGAATATACCGGTATAGGATTCGAGTTACAGGAACAAGGGCCAAACCAACCACCCAAGAATGGAATCGTCGAGCGAAAACAATTGACAACCTCCTAGAAGCAGCTTTTCTTGCCACCAAACCTTTCTCCATCAATTATGAATCTGATGCCGTCACTAAACACATTCCTTAAATTGTATCCATTTGTTGAGTGTTTTTTTTTGTGTCTAATCCGCATATATATCACCATTGCCCTTGATTTTCTTGACTGTATATCTCATAAATGTCTACATATACACGTGTGATTTAGTTTACGAAGATTTTTCAATGCCGAGAACCTCGATCAGAGATTAAAAAAGGCGTAAGGTTCACAATGGTGTAAAATTAAAATGGAATATAACGGGCTAGGATTCGAGTTACAGGAACAAGGGCCAAACCAACCACCCAAGAATGGAATCGTCGAGCGAAAACACTTGACAACCTCCTAGAAGCATCTTTTCTTGCCACCAGACCTTTCTCCATCAATTAGGAATCTGATGCCGTCACTAAACACATTTCTTAAATTGTAGCCATTTGTTAAGTGATTTTTTTTGCTGTCTAATTCGCATATATATCACCATTGCCCTTGATTTTCTTGACTGTATATCTCTTAAATGTCAACATATACACGTGTGACTTAGTTTAAGAAGATTTTTCAATGCCGAGAACCTCGATCAGAGAGTAAAAGAGGCGTAAGGTTCACAATGGTGTAAAATTAAAATGGGATATATCGGCTAGGATTCGGGTTACAGGAACAAGGGCCAAACCAACCACCCAAGAATGGACTCGTCGAGCGAAAACACTTGACAACCACCTAGAAGCAGCTTTTCTTGCCACCAGACCTTTCTCCATCAATTAGGAATCTGATGCCGTCACTAATCACATACCTTAAATTATAGCCATTTTCTTGACTGTATATCTCTTAAATATCAACATATACACGTGTGATTTAGTTTACGAAGATTTTTCAATGCCGAGAACCTCGATCAGAGAGTAAAAAAGGCGTAAGGTTCACAATGGTGTCAAATTCAAATGGGATATACCGGGCTAGGATTCGAGTTACGTGAACAAGTGCCAAACCAACCACCCAAGAACGGAATCGTCGAGCGAAAACACCTGACAACCACCTAGAAGCAGCTTTTCTTGCCACCAGACCTTTCTCCATCAATTAGGAATCTGATGCCGTCACTAAACACATTCCTTAAATTATAGCCATTTGTTGAGTGTTTTTTTTTTTGTGTCTAATCCGCATATATATCACCATTGCCCTTGATTTTCTTGACTGTATATCTCTTAAATATCAACATATACACGTGTGATTTAGTTTACGAAGATTTTTCAATGCCGAGAAACTTGATCAGAGGGTAAAAAAGGCGTAAGGTTCACAATGGTGTAAAATTAAAATGGGATATACCGGGCTAGGATTCGAGTTACAGGAACAAGGGCCAAACCAACTACCCAAGAATGGAATCGTCGAGCGAAAACACTTGACAACCACCTAGAAGCAGCTTTTCTTGCCACCAGACCTTTCTCCATCAATTAGGAATCTGATGTGGTCACTAAACACATTCCTTAAATTGTAGCCGTTTGTTAAGTGATTTTTTTTGGTGTCTGATCCGCATATATATCACCATTGCCCCTGATTTTCTTGACTGTATATCTCTTAAATGTTAACATATACGTGTGTGATTTAGTTTAGGAAGATTTTTCAATGCCGAGAACCTAGATCAGAGAGTAAAAAAGGCGTAAGGTTCACAATGGTGTCAAATTCAAATGGGATATACCGGGCTAGGATTCGAGTTACATGAATAAGGGCCAAACCAACCACCCAAGATTGGAATCGACGAGCGAAAACACCTGACAACCACCTAGAATCAGTTTTTCTTGCCACCAGACCTTTCTCCATCAATTAGGAATCTGATGCCGTCACTAAACACATTCCTTAAATTGTATCCATTTGTTGAGTGTTTTTTTTTGTGTCTAATCCGCATATATATCACCATTGCCCTTGATTTTCTTGACTGTATATCTCATAAATGTCTACATATACACGTGTGATTTAGTTTACGAAGATTTTTCAATGCCGAGAACCTCGATCAGAGATTAAAAAAGGCGTAAGGTTCACAATGGTGTAAAATTAAAATGGAATATAACGGGCTAGGATTCGAGTTACAGGAACAAGGGCCAAACCAACCACCCAAGAATGGAATCGTCGAGCGAAAACACTTGACAACCTCCTAGAAGCAGCTTTTCTTGCCACCAGACCTTTCTCCATCAATTAGGAATCTGATGTCGTCACTAAACACATTCCTTAAATTGTAGCCATTTGTTAAGTGATTTTTTTTGGTGTCTAATTCGCATATATATCACCATTGCCCTTGATTTTCTTGACTGTATATCTCTTAAATGTCAACATATACACGTGTGACTTAGTTTAAGAAGATTTTTCAATGCCGAGAACCTCGATCAGAGAGTAAAAAAGGCGTAAGGTTCACAATGGTGTAAAATTAAATTGGAATATATCGACTAGGATTCGAGTTAAAGGAACAAGGGCCAATCCAACCACCCAAGAATGGACTCGTCGAGCGAAAACACTTGACAACCACCTAGAAGCAGCTATTCTTGCCTCCAGACCTTTCTCCATCAATAAGGAATCTGATGCCGTCACTAAACACATACCTTAAATTATAGCCATTTGTTGAGTGTGTTTTTTTTGTGTCTAATCCGCATATATATCACCATTGCCCTTGATTTTCTTGACTGTATATCTCTTAAATATCAACAAATACACGTGTGATTTAGTTTACGAAGATTTTTCAACGCCGAGAACCTCGATCAGAGAGTAAAAAAGGCGTAAGGTTCACAATGGTGTCAAATTCAAATGGGATATACCGGGCTAGGATTCGAGTTACGTGAACAAGGGCCAAACCAACCACCCAAGAATGGAATCGTCGAGCGAAAACACCTGACAACCACCAAGAGGCAGCTTTTCTTGCCACCAGACCTTTCTCCATCAATTAGGAATTTGATGTCGTCACTAAACACATTCCTTAAATTATAGCCATTTGTTGAGTGTTTTTTTTGGTGTCTTATCCGCATATATATCACCATTGCCCTTGATTTGCTTGACTGTATATCTTTTAAATATCAACATATACACGTATGATTTAGTTTACGAAGATTTTTCAATGCCGAGAAACTTGATCAGAGGGTAAAAAGGCGTAAGGTTCACAATGGTGTAAAATTAAAATGGGATATACTGGGCTAGGATTCGAGTTACAGGAACAAGGGCCAAACCAACCACCCCAGAATGGAATCGTCGAGCGAAAACACTTGACAACCTCCTAGAAGCAGCTTTTCTTGCCACCAGACCTTTCTCCATCAATTAGGAATCTGATGCCGTCACTAAACACATTCCTTAAATTGTATCCATTTGTTGAGTGTTTTTTTTTTGTGTCTAATCCGCATATATATCACCATTGCCCTTGATTTTCTTGACTGTATATCTCATAAATGTCTACATATACACGTGTGATTTAGTTTACGAAGATTTTTCAATGCCGAGAACCTCGATCAGAGATTAAAAAAGGCGTAAGGTTCACAATGGTGTAAAATTAAAATGGAATATAACGGGCTAGGATTCGAGTTACAGGAACAAGGGCCAAACCAACCACCCAAGAATGGAATCGTCGAGCGAAAACACTTGACAACCTCCTAGAAGCATCTTTTCTTGCCACCAGACCTTTCTCCATCAATAAGGAATCTGATGCCGTCACTAAACACATTTCTTAAATTGTAGCCATTTGTTAAGTGATTTTTTTTGCTGTCTAATTCGCATATATATCACCATTGCCCTTGATTTTCTTGACTGTATATCTCTTAAATGTCAACATATACACGTGTGACTTAGTTTAAGAAGATTTTTCAATGCCGAGAACCTCGATCAGAGAGTAAAAAAGGCGTAAGGTTCACAATGGTGTAAAATTAAAATGGGATATATCGGCTAGGATTCGGGTTACAGGAACAAGGGCCAAACCAACCACCCAAGAATGGACTCGTCGAGCGAAAACACTTGACAACCACCTAGAAGCAGCTTTTCTTGCCACCAGACCTTTCTCCATCAATTAGGAATCTGATGCCGTCACTAATCACATACCTTAAATTATAGCCATTTTCTTGACTGTATATCTCTTAAATATCAACATATACACGTGTGATTTAGTTTACGAAGATTTTTCAATGCCGAGAACCTCGATCAGAGAGTAAAAAAGGCGTAAGGTTCACAATGGTGTCAAATTCAAATGGGATATACCGGGCTAGGATTCGAGTTACGTGAACAAGTGCCAAACCAACCACCCAAGAACGGAATCGTCGAGCGAAAACACCTGACAACCACCTAGAAGCAGCTTTTCTTGCCACCAGACCTTTCTCCATCAATTAGGAATCTGATGCCGTCACTAAACACATTCCTTAAATTATAGCCATTTGTTGAGTGTTTTTTTTTTTGTGTCTAATCCGCATATATATCACCATTGCCCTTGATTTTCTTGACTGTATATCTCTTAAATATCAACATATACATGTGTGATTTAGTTTACGAAGATTTTTCAATGCCGAGAAACTTGATCAGAGGGTAAAAAAGGCGTAAGGTTCACAATGGTGTAAAATTAAAATGGGATATACCGGGCTAGGATTCGAGTTACAGGAACAAGGGCCAAACCAACTACCCAAGAATGGAATCGTCGAGCGAAAACACTTGACAACCACCTAGAAGCAGCTTTTCTTGCCACCAGACCTTTCTCCATCAATTAGGAATCTGATGTGGTCACTAAACACATTCCTTAAATTGTAGCCGTTGGTTAAGTGATTTTTTTTGGTGTCTGATCCGCATATATATCACCATTGCCCTTGATTTTCTTGACTGTATATCTCTTAAATGTTAACATATACGTGTGTGATTTAGTTTAGGAAGATTTTTCAATGCCGAGAACCTAGATCAGAGAGTAAAAAAGGCGTAAGGTTCACAATGGTGTCAAATTCAAATGGGATATACCGGGCTAGGATTCGAGTTACATGAATAAGGGCCAAACCAACCACCCAAGATTGGAATCGACGAGCGAAAACACCTGACAACCACCTAGAATCAGTTTTTCTTGCCACCAGACCTTTCTCCATCAATTAGGAATCTGATGCCGTCACTAAACACATTCCTTAAATTGTATCCATTTGTTGAGTGTTTTTTTTTGTGTCTAATCCGCATATATATCACCATTGCCCTTGATTTTCTTGACTGTATATCTCATAAATGTCTACATATACACGTGTGATTTAGTTTACGAAGATTTTTCAATGCCGAGAACCTCGATCAGAGATTAAAAAAGGCGTAAGGTTCACAATGGTGTAAAATTAAAATGGAATATAACGGGCTAGGATTCGAGTTACAGGAACAAGGGCCAAACCAACCACCCAAGAATGGAATCGTCGAGCGAAAACACTTGACAACCTCCTAGAAGCAGCTTTTCTTGCCACCAGACCTTTCTCCATCAATTAGGAATCTGATGTCGTCACTAAACACATTCCTTAAATTGTAGCCATTTGTTAAGTGATTTTTTTTGGTGTCTAATTCGCATATATATCACCATTGCCCTTGATTTTCTTGACTGTATATCTCTTAAATGTCAACATATACACGTGTGACTTAGTTTAAGAAGATTTTTCAATGCCGAGAACCTCGATCAGAGAGTAAAAAAGGCGTAAGGTTCACAATGGTGTAAAATTAAATTGGAATATATCGACTAGGATTCGAGTTAAAGGAACAAGGGCCAATCCAACCACCCAAGAATGGACTCGTCGAGCGAAAACACTTGACAACCACCTAGAAGCAGCTATTCTTGCCTCCAGACCTTTCTCCATCAATAAGGAATCTGATGCCGTCACTAAACACATACCTTAAATTATAGCCATTTGTTGAGTGTGTTTTTTTTGTGTCTAATCCGCATATATATCACCATTGCCCTTGATTTTCTTGACTGTATATCTCTTAAATATCAACAAATACACGTGTGATTTAGTTTACGAAGATTTTTCAACGCCGAGAACCTCGATCAGAGAGTAAAAAAGGCGTAAGGTTCACAATGGTGTCAAATTCAAATGGGATATACCGGGCTAGGATTCGAGTTACGTGAACAAGGGCCAAACCAACCACCCAAGAATGGAATCGTCGAGCGAAAACACCTGACAACCACCAAGAGGCAGCTTTTCTTGCCACCAGACCTTTCTCCATCAATTAGGAATTTGATGTCGTCACTAAACACATTCCTTAAATTATAGCCATTTGTTGAGTGTTTTTTTTGGTGTCTTATCCGCATATATATCACCATTGCCCTTGATTTGCTTGACTGTATATCTTTTAAATATCAACATATACACGTATGATTTAGTTTACGAAGATTTTTCAATGCCGAGAAACTTGATCAGAGGGTAAAAAGGCGTAAGGTTCACAATGGTGTAAAATTAAAATGGGATATACTGGGCTAGGATTCGAGTTACAGGAACAAGGGCCAAACCAACCACCCCAGAATGGAATCGTCGAGCGAAAACACTTGACAACCTCCTAGAAGCAGCTTTTCTTGCCACCAGACCTTTCTCCATCAATTAGGAATCTGATGCCGTCACTAAACACATTCCTTAAATTGTATCCATTTGTTGAGTGTTTTTTTTGTGTCTAATCCGCATATATATCACCATTGCCCTTGATTTTCTTGACTGTATATCTCATAAATGTCAACATATACACGTGTGATTTAGTTTACGAAGATTTTTCAATGCCGAGAACCTCGATCAGAGATTAAAAATGGCGTAAGGTTCACAATGGTGTAAAATTAAAATGGAATATAACGGGCTAGGATTCGAGTTACAGGAACAAGGGCCAAATGAACCACCCAAGAATGGAATCGTCGAGCGAAAACACTTGACAACCTCCTAGAAGCATCTTTTCTTGCCACCAGACCTTTCTCCAACAATTAGGAATCTGATGCCGTCACTAAATACATTCCTTAAATTGTAGCCATTTGTTGAGTGTTTTTTTTTGGTGTCTAATCCGCATATATATCACCATTGCCCTTGATTTTCTTGACTGTATATCTCTTAAATGTCAACATATACGTGTGTGATTTAGTTTATGAAGATTTTTCAATGCCGAGAATCTCGATCAGAGAGTAAAAAAGGCGTAAGGTTCACAATGGTGTCAAATTCAAATGGGATATACCGGGCTAGGATTCGAGTTACATAAACAAGGGCCAAACCAACCACCCAAAAATGGAATCGTCTAGCGAAAACACCTGACAACCTCCTAGAAGCTGATTTTCTTGCCACCAGACCTTTCTCCATCAATTAGGAATCTGATGCCGTCACTAAACACATTCCTTAAATTATAGCCATTTGTTGAGTGTTTTTTTTTTGGTGTCTAATCCGCATATATATCACCATTGCCCTTGATTTTCTTGACTGTATATCTCTTAAATATCAACATATACACATGTGATTTAGTTTAAGAAGATTTTTCAATGCCGAGAACCTCGATCAGAGGGTAAAAAAGGCATAAGGTTCACAATGGTGTAAAATTAAAATGGCATATACCGGGCTAGGATTCGAGTTACAGGAACTAGGGCCGAACCAACCACCCAAGAATGGAAACGTCGAGCGAAAACACTTGACAACTTCCTAGAAGCAGCTTTTCTTGCCACCAGACCTTTCTTCATCAATTAGGAATCTGATGTCGTCACTAAACACATTCCTTAAATTATAGCCATTTGTTGAGTGTTTTTTTTTGGTGTCTAATCCGCATATATATCGCCATTGCCCTTGATTTTCTTGACTGTATATCTCTTCAATATCAACAAATACACGTGTGATTTAGTTTACGGAGATTTTTCAATGCCGAGAACCTCGATCAGAGAGTAAAAAAGGCGTAAGGTTCACAATGGTGTAAAATTAAAATGGGATATATCGGCTAGGATTCGGGTTACAGGAACAAGGGCAAAACCAACCACCCAAGAATGGAATCGTCGAGCGAAAACACTTGACAACCTCCTAGAAGCAGCTTTTCTTGCCACCAGACCTTTCTCCATCAATTAGGAATCTGATGCCGTCACTAAACACATTCCTTAAATTGTAGCCATTTGTTGAGTGTTTTTTTTTGGTGTCTAATCCGCATATATATCACCATTGCCCTTGATTTTCTTGACTGTATATCTCTTAAATGTCAACATATACGTGTGTGATTTAGTTTATGAAGATTTTTCAATGCCGAGAATCTCGATCAGAGAGTAAAAAAGGCGTAAGGTTCACAATGGTGTCAAATTCAAATGGGATATACCGGGCTAGGATTCGAGTTACATAAACAAGGGCCAAACCAACCACCCAAAAATGGAATCGTCTAGCGAAAACACCTGACAACCACCTAGAAGCTGATTTTCTTGCCACCAGACCTTTCTCCATCAATTAGGAATCTGATGCCGTCACTAAACACATTCCTTAAATTATAGCCATTTGTTGAGTGTTTTTTTTTTGGTGTCTAATCCGCATATATATCACCATTGCCCTTGATTTTCTTGACTGTATATCTCTTAAATATCAACATATACACATGTGATTTAGTTTAAGAAGATTTTTCAATGCCGAGAACCTCGATCAGAGGGTAAAAAAGGCATAAGGTTCACAATGGTGTAAAATTAAAATGGGATATACCGGGCTAGGATTCGAGTTACAGGAACTAGGGCCAAACCAACCACCCAAGAATGGAAACGTCGAGCGAAAACACTTGACAACTTCCTAGAAGCAGCTTTTCTTGCCACCAGACCTTTCTTCATCAATTAGGAATCTGATGTCGTCACTAAACACATTCCTTAAATTATAGCCATTTGTTGAGTGTTTTTTTTGGTGTCTAATCCGCATATATATCGCCATTGCCCTTGATTTTCTTGACTGTATATCTCTTCAATATCAACAAATACACGTGTGATTTAGTTTACGGAGATTTTTCAATGCCGAGAACCTCGATCAGATGGTAAAAAAGGCGTAAGGTTCACAATGGTGTAAAATTAAAATGGGATATACCGGGCTAGGATTCGAGTTACAGGAACAAGGGCCAAACCAACCACCCAAGAATGGAATCGTCGAGCGAAAACACTTGACAACTTCCTAGAAGCAGCTTTTCTTGCCACCAGACCTTTCTCCATCAATTAGGAATCTGATCCCGTCACTAAACACATTCCTTAAATTGTATCCATTTGTTGAGTGTTTTTTTTGGTGTCTAATCCGCATATATATCACCATTGCCCTTGATTTTCTTGACTGTATATCTCATAAATGTCAACATATACACGTGTGATTTAGTTTATGAAGATTTTTCAATGCCGAGAACCTCGATCAGAGAGTAAAAAAGGCGTAAGGATCACAATGCTGTAAAATTAAAATGGAATATAACGGGCTAGGATTCGAGTTACAGGAACAAGGGCCAAACCAACCACCCAAGAATGGAATCGTCGAGCGAAAACACTTGACAACCTCCTAGAAGCAGCTTTTCTGGCAACCAGACCTTTCTCCATCAATTAGGAATCTGATGCCGTCACTAAACACATTCCTTAAATTGTAGCCATTTGTTAAGTGATTTTTTTTGGTGTCTAATCCGCATAAATATCACCATTGCCCTTGATTTTCTTGACTGTATATCTCTTAAATGTCAACATATACACGTGAGATTTAGTTTAAGAAGATTTTTCAATGCCGAGAACCTCGATCAGAGAGTAAAAAAGGCGTAAGGTTCACAATGGTGTAAAATTAAAATGGGATATATCGGCTAGGATTCGGGTTACAGGAACAAGGGCAAAACCAACCACCCAAGAATGGAATCGTCGAGCGAAAACACTTGACAACCTCCTAGAAGCAGCTTTTCTTGCCACCAGACCTTTCTCCATCAATTAGGAATCTGATGCCGTCACTAAACACATTCCTTAAATTGTAGCCATTTGTTGAGTGTTTTTTTTTTGTGTCTAATCCGCATATATATCACCATTGCCCTTGATTTTCTTGACTGTATATCTCTTAAATGTCAACATATACGTGTGTGATTTAGTTTATGAAGATTTTTCAATGCCGAGAATCTCGATCAGAGAGTAAAAAAGGCGTAAGGTTCACAATGGTGTCAAATTCAAATGGGATATACCGGGCTAGGATTCGAGTTACATAAACAAGGACCAAACCAACCACCCAAAAATGGAATCGTCTAGCGAAAACACCTGACAACCTCCTAGAGGCTGATTTTCTTGCCACCAGACCTTTCTCCATCAATTAGGAATCTGATGCCGTCACTAAACACATTCCTTAAATTATAGCCATTTGTTGAGTGTTTTTTTTTTTGGTGTCTAATCCGCATATATATCACCATTGCCCTTGATTTTCTTGACTGTATATCTCTTAAATATCAACATATACACATGTGATTTAGTTTAAGAAGATTTTTCAATGCCGAGAACCTCGATCAGAGGGTAAAAAAGGCATAAGGTTCACAATGGTGTAAAATTAAAATGGGATATACCGGGCTAGGATTCGAGTTACAGGAACTAGGGCCGAACCAACCACCCAAGAATGGAAACGTCGAGCGAAAACACTTGACAACTTCCTAGAAGCAGCTTTTCTTGCCACCAGACCTTTCTTCATCAATTAGGAATCTGATGTCGTCACTAAACACATTCCTTAAATTATAGCCATTTGTTGAGTGTTTTTTTTTGGTGTCTAATCCGCATATATATCGCCATTGCCCTTGATTTTCTTGACTGTATATCTCTTCAATATCAACAAATACACGTGTGATTTAGTTTACGGAGATTTTTCAATGCCGAGAACCTCGATCAGAGAGTAAAAAAGGCGTAAGGTTCACAATGGTGTAAAATTAAAATGGGATATATCGGCTAGGATTCGGGTTACAGGAACAAGGGCAAAACCAACCACCCAAGAATGGAATCGTCGAGCGAAAACACTTGACAACCTCCTAGAAGCAGCTTTTCTTGCCACCAGACCTTTCTCCATCAATTAGGAATCTGATGCCGTCACTAAACACATTCCTTAAATTGTAGCCATTTGTTGAGTGTTTTTTTTTTGTGTCTAATCCGCATATATATCACCATTGCCCTTGATTTTCTTGACTGTATATCTCTTAAATGTCAACATATACGTGTGTGATTTAGTTTATGAAGATTTTTCAATGCCGAGAATCTCGATCAGAGAGTAAAAAAGGCGTAAGGTTCACAATGGTGTCAAATTCAAATGGGATATACCGGGCTAGGATTCGAGTTACATAAACAAGGGCCAAACCAACCACCCAAAAATGGAATCGTCTAGCGAAAACACCTGACAACCACCTAGAAGCTGATTTTCTTGCCACCAGACCTTTCTTCATCAATTAGGAATCTGATGTCGTCACTAAACACATTCCTTAAATTATAGCCATTTGTTGAGTGTTTTTTTTTGGTGTCTAATCCGCATATATATCGCCATTGCCCTTGATTTTCTTGACTGTATATCTCTTCAATATCAACAAATACACGTGTGATTTAGTTTACGGAGATTTTTCAATGCCGAGAACCTCGATCAGAGAGTAAAAAAGGCGTAAGGTTCACAATGGTGTAAAATTAAAATGGGATATATCGGCTAGGATTCGGGTTACAGGAACAAGGGCAAAACCAACCACCCAAGAATGGAATCGTCGAGCGAAAACACTTGACAACCTCCTAGAAGCAGCTTTTCTTGCCACCAGACCTTTCTCCATCAATTAGGAATCTGATGCCGTCACTAAACACATTCCTTAAATTGTAGCCATTTGTTGAGTGTTTTTTTTTGGTGTCTAATCCGCATATATATCACCATTGCCCTTGATTTTCTTGACTGTATATCTCTTAAATGTCAACATATACGTGTGTGATTTAGTTTATGAAGATTTTTCAATGCCGAGAATCTCGATCAGAGAGTAAAAAAGGCGTAAGGTTCACAATGGTGTCAAATTCAAATGGGATATACCGGGCTAGGATTCGAGTTACATAAACAAGGGCCAAACCAACCACCCAAAAATGGAATCGTCTAGCGAAAACACCTGACAACCTCCTAGAAGCTGATTTTCTTGCCACCAGACCTTTCTCCATAAATTAGGAATCTGATGCCGTCACTAAACACATTCCTTAAATTGTAGCCATTTGTTGAGTGTTTTTTTTTTGGTGTCTAATCCGCATATATATCACCATTGCCCTTGATTTTCTTGACTGTATATCTCTTAAATGTCAACATATACGTGTGTGATTTAGTTTATGAAGATTTTTCAATGCCGAGAATATCGATCAGAGAGTAAAAAAGGCGTAAGGTTCACAATGGTGTAAAATTAAAATGGGATATACCGGGCTAGGATTCGAGTTACAGGAACTAGGGCCGAACCAACCACCCAAGAATGGAAACGTCGAGCGAAAACACTTGACAACTTCCTAGAAGCAGCTTTTCTTGCCACCCGACCTTTCTTCATCAATTAGGAATCTGATGTCGTCACTAAACACATTCCTTAAATTATAGCCATTTGTTGAGTGTTTTTTTTGGTGTCTAATCCGCATATATATCGCCATTGCCCTTGATTTTCTTGACTGTATATCTCTTCAATATCAACAAATACACGTGTGATTTAGTTTACGGAGATTTTTCAATGCCGAGAACCTCGATCAGATGGTAAAAAAGGCGTAAGGTTCACAATGGTGTAAAATTAAAATGGGATATACCGGGCTAGGATTCGAGTTACAGGAACAAGGGCCAAACCAACCACCCAAGAATGGAATCGTCGAGCGAAAACACTTGACAACTTCCTAGAAGCAGCTTTTCTTGCCACCAGACCTTTCTCCATCAATTAGGAATCTGATCCCGTCACTAAACACATTCCTTAAATTGTATCCATTTGTTGAGTGTTTTTTTTGGTGTCTAATCCGCATATATATCACCATTGCCCTTGATTTTCTTGACTGTATATCTCATAAATGTCAACATATACACGTGTGATTTAGTTTATGAAGATTTTTCAATGCCGAGAACCTCGATCAGAGAGTAAAAAAGGCGTAAGGATCACAATGCTGTAAAATTAAAATGGAATATAACGGGCTAGGATTCGAGTTACAGGAACAAGGGCCAAACCAACCACCCAAGAATGGAATCGTCGAGCGAAAACACTTGACAACCTCCTAGAAGCAGCTTTTCTTGCAACCAGACCTTTCTCCATCAATTAGGAATCTGATGCCGTCACTAAACACATTCCTTAAATTGCAGCCATTTGTTAAGTGATTTTTTTTGGTGTCTAATCCGCATATATATCACCATTGCCCTTGATTTTCTTGACTGTATATCTCTTAAATGTCAACATATACACGTGAGATTTAGTTTAAGAAGATTTTTCAATGCCGAGAACCTCGATCAGAGAGTAAAAAAGGCGTAAGGTTCACAATGGTGTAAAATTAAAATGGGATATATCGGCTAGGATTCGGGTTACAGGAACAAGGGCAAAACCAACCACCCAAGAATGGAATCGTCGAGCGAAAACACTTGACAACCTCTTAGAAGCAGCTTTTCTTGCCACCAGACCTTTCTCCATCAATTAGGAATCTGATGCCGTCACTAAACACATTCCTTAAATTGTAGCCATTTGTTGAGTGTTTTTTTTTGGTGTCTAATCCGCATTTATATCACCATTGTCCTTGATTTTCTTGACTGTATATCTCTTAAATATCAACATATACACGTGTGATTTAGTTTACGAAGATTTTTCAAAGCAGAGAACCTCGATAAGAGGGTAAAAAAGGCGTAAGGTTCACAATGGTGTAAAATTAAAAGGGGATATACCGGGCTAGGATTCGAGTTACAGGAACAAGGGCCAAACCAACCACCCAAGAATGGAATCGTCGAGAGAAAACACTTAACAACCTCCTAGAAGCAGTTTTTCTTGCCACCAGACCTTTCTCCATCAATTAGAAAGCTGATGCCGTCACTAAACACATTCCTTAAATTATAGCCATTTGTTGAGTGTTTTTTTTGGTGTCTAATCCGCATATATATCGCCATTGCCCTTGATTTTCTTGACTGTATATCTCTTCAATATCAACATATACACGTGTGATTTAGTTTACGGAGATTTTTCAAAGCCGAGAACCTCGATCAGAGGGTAAAAAAGGCGTAAGGTTCACAATGGTGTAAAATTAAAATGGGATATACCGGGCTAGGATTCGAGTTACAGGAACAAGGGCCAAACCAACCACCCAAGAATGGAATCGTCGAGCGAAAACACTTGACAACCTCCTGGAAGCAGCTTTTCTTGCCATCAGACCTTTCTCCATCAATTAGGAATCTGATGTCGTCACTAAACACATTCCTTAAATTATAGCCATTTATTGAGTGTTTTTTTTTTGTGTCTAATCCGCATATATATCACCATTGCCCTTGATTTTCTTGACTGTATATCTCTTAAATGTCAACATATACACGTGTGATTTAGTTTATGAAGATTTTTCAATGCTGAGAACCTCGATCAGAGAGTAAAAAAGGCGTAAGGTTCAAAATGGTGTAAAATTAAAATGGAATATATAACGGGCTAGGATTCGAGTTACAGGAACAAATGCCAAACCAACCACCCAAGAATGGAATCGTCGAGCGAAAACACTTGACAACCTCCTAGAAGCAGCTTTTCTTGCCACCAGACCTTTCTCCATCAATTTGGAATCTGATGCCGTCACTAAACACATTCCTTAAATAGTAGCCATTTGTTAAGTGATTTTTTTTTGGTGTCTAATCCGGATATATATCACCATTGCCCTTGAGTTTCTTGACTGTATATCTCTTAAATGTCAACATATACACGTGTGATTTAGTTTAACATGATTTTTCAATGCGGAGAACCTCGATCAGAGAGTAAAAAAGGCGTAAGGTTCACAATGGTGTAAAATTAAAATGGGATATACCGGGCTAGGATTCGAGTTACAGGAACAAGGGCAAAACCAACCACCCAAGAGTAGAATCGTCGAGCGAAAAGACTTGACAACCTCCTAGAAGCAGCTTTTCTTGCCACCAGACCTTTCTCCATCAATTAGGAATCTGAAGCCGTCACTAAACACATTCCTTAAATTGTAGCCATTTGTTGAGTGATTTTTTTTGTGTCTAATCCGCATATATATCACCATTGCCCTTGATTTTCTTGACTGTATATCTCTTAAATGTCAATATATACACGTGTGATTTAGTTTACGAAGATTTTTCAATGCCGAGAACCTCGATCAGAGGGTAACGTAAGGTTCATAATGGTGTAAAATTAAAATGGGATATACCGGGCTAGGATTCGAGTTACAGGAACAAGGGCCAAACCAACCACCCAAGAATGGAATCGTCGAGGAAAAACACTTGACAACCTCCTGGAAGCAGCTTTTCTTGCCATCAGACCTTTCTCCATCAATTAGGAATCTGATGCCGTCACTAAACACATTCCTTAAATTGTATCCATTTTTTGAGTGTTTTTTTTGGTGTCTAATCCGCATATATATCACCATTGCCCTTGATTTTCTTGACTGTATATCTCTTAAATGTCAACATATACACGTGTGATTTAGTTTATGAAGATTTTTCAATGCCGAGAACCTCGATCAGAGAGTAAAAAAGGCGAAAGGTTCAAAATGGTGTAAAATTAAAATGGAATATATAACGGGCTAGGATTCGAC